>VXAX01000979.1:189092-324745 GCA_013399835.1 Leptocoma aspasia | reverse complement strand
GGGGGGGAGGGAAGGGAAAAATGGTCTGTGTGTGAAACCACGAATTATATTATGTCTGCCAAACCCCTTTGAGAATTGGACCAACTGTCGGTTCAAATGATTTGTGCTTATCCAAACTTTACTCATCAAAGGTTTTTATGAGTTCACTTTGGCAATAGCTGTGTTTTTCCATGTGGTGAAATCATACACCTGGAAAACATGCAGCCAAAATGGTGTGGAGCCTGAATAACTCTCCTTGTTCTCCAAATGCTCTTGAGTTTTAAGCATCATGGTAGTTAAAGTGTTTGTGGTCCTATAAAATTTGTACAACTTTACAGTAAACCTGACTCTTGCATAACCCCCTTGGCCAGATGATTGGCAGCTTGGTTGTGATCTTGTAACACAAAAGGGAACAAATATTGGGCTTTAGTTTTTACTGTACAAAGGGAAGAAAGCTGAAAATCTTTACCTTGGTACAAGCTGTGCATGGTGGCATGGAAAACATCCTGTAAAGAGGCAGCCTGGGAATAATCCTGTTCTATGGTGTGCTTCACTAGCAGTGTACAGAGCCCTATCCAAAAGCAGTTCTTGGTGGACAACAGCCACCAAGATGATTGCACTTCCCAGAAGGGATGGGGAGAGGCTGATGGAAGACACCAGCAAAAAATCCAAGAGAAAGGGAATTATCAACAGCAGCTTGATGTTGACCTTGAAGTCACCTTAAGCAGTCTATCTGTTGTTTCTCCCAGCCTGCAGCAAAGCCAGTTATGTTGCCCTCCTCATTTGCAAGTTGGGCCCTCCTGGGACTTGTTTTGAGGCCAGCCTGTCTTTCCCGTGGGCAGGAGGGAGCAGCAGAGCTGGGGAGGAGTGGTGAGGAGTGGGAATTTTGGGATCATTGTGGGTTGGCTGCGGTGCCTCATGCCTGTGCTGGCTCCAGACATGGTTCAGGAGAACACCAGACTGTAGGACTGGCAGCAGAGGAGAGATCTCTGACCTGTCACTGAGCAAAGGTTCTAAGATCTTGGTGGCAGCTTGTGGCTTTGGCAACCTCAGGGTTAATCCCATTGGCAATCTGGGCACTGAGGAGGGTCTCTGAGCACAGGTGAAGATGTGCAACACTTTCTGTTTAACTGGAGGGTGTCCTTCCCTGGCAATGTAATGGGTTTTTTTCCAGCTGTAATTAAGCTGGAGCTGTCTAAGGAAAAGGATGCAGCATAATTCTCAAAATGGCATCATGAAACAAAAGATACATTAAAGTGGTGTAACAGAACTGAAGTTGCAAAGAATTCAGGCTACAGTGAGCATCAGTTTCTCGCCTGCAATGCCCAGTCACTTGTCTTTCTGTTTACACAACAAAATAGCCTGAAGAGAGTTAATATGTTTAGAAAACAGCACTTGCATGTTTCTCTAAAGGGAGAGGAAACTCAGCAAATTGATGTGACTCAACAAATTGAGGATACAGAGCCGACCACAGCTCTGATTAGTTCATGTGCAGATTGGTTTGAAGGGCACTGGCCTCTGGCCAGGGAGCTCCTTCTCCCTTGCAGGGAGCCCAGGACACTGAGCTGATGCCTCTGTGCTGTGGCTCAGGGATGGTGATCCCGGGCCTGGAGCCTCCACCACACCAGCACTGCCACAGGGGCCTCGGAAATGGCAGGGATTAAAAATAATAGGGGCAGCCTAAAATGGAATTTAAAAGAATGCGAATGGCTTAATGCAAAAGCCATGAATAATGGTGCCTAAAACACCTGAGCTATTAGTTCACTTCCCAGCAGTGAACCTGGGCACAAACCTGGGCTGCTCCTGCCTGCTGCAATATAAAGGTCTTTGTTCTTGCCTTTATATAACAAGACCCCACCTAATATCTAGGCAGCCTTGTGTGTGTTTTACGCACACATCTAATTTAGTTGTTAAATATTGCTCCAAAACTCACACGTACACCAAAAGAACCGTGTATTGTCAAACTGGTTTGAAATCCATAAAGAAGCGGTGCTTGGGAAGGGTTGAAAGCTGAAGAATTAAAGAGCATGCTTTTTCATTTAGTGGCCTTGTAATATGTTAGGAGGAGAAAAGAATGAGCCTGGTGGCTCACTGAGGTCTTGTGACCTGGGGTGGGTGGAGCAGGATGGTGAGGGTGTCCCCAAGCCATGGAAAGAAGACCCTTGCGGTTTAACTCTGGGACAGAGTTGTTGGTTCACCTCCCAGGCTGTTTTCTCCATTTCAAATACATATTAGTGCTTCTTCCCCTGAAGTTTAACCTCACAGGCCTGAGCAAACCCTTCCTTGAAGAGTCTCACCGCTGTGAGGTGTGGGACCCTTCCCGTGGTGACCTGAGGCTGTGGTGGGTTTGGGAGGGTCTGGGGTCCCAGGGATGATCCAGGGAAAGGGTAGGAACAGCTGTGAATAACCAAGGAATCGCAATAAGGCCAAAACACTTGGGTTGTCAGAAACCTGAGGGATGTTCATGAATATCAGTGCTGGAATGATGCTTTTTTATTCTTTTTTCTTGGTGTCTCCTATTGCATTAGGGCAGGAATCCACAAAGAAAACCCCAAAGGCCCAGCCTTGAGGAGCCAGCAGACAAAGCTGAAACACACATGAGCTGCCCTGAAAGCAGAGGGGAGGGGAAGATGCTTTTCATTTTGTGATGAATTGTTAACTGGGAGTCACTTTGCCATGTGCTTGTGGGAAAGCCCAAGGAGGAGGCTTTGAGGACAGCCCATGGAGTTCCCACTGCTCCCCCTCCTAACCAGTCTTCGGTGTGGAAAGCTGATCCTGCTGTGAAAGCACCACATGTTGGAAGTCTGCCACATTTTATGGGGAATTCTGAGGAAAAATGCTAGGTCTATGCCCTCATGTCCCTCTGCACTGCGGGGACAGCCACTGCTTCCCTACCACATGGGGAGTTTGCAGGGGTTATTCTCATTATTATTTTTATCATTATTATTATTTCCTAGGTGTTTGGGATACTGGAGTGGTGGGAGAGCCTGACCCAGCCTTGGGTGATGGGTACAGTGGGTTTGGGGAGTTCTTCCCCAGTGAGCAGAGGTTTCTCTGCCTGCTGTGGGGGTGTTCACAATGACAAACCCTGTGGCTGTGGCCACCCCTGGGCTGGTTTAGCTCCTGCTGAAGTTGTGCCCTGTTCCTCACCTCCACGTCCTCTCGCTGCCCAGCCAATTCCCCACAGAAATTTTCCCAGAGGCTGCAGAAAAGTGACTCTGCAGCTTCAGTTCTCAGGTGCCCATTACAGATATGTTAAATACATAAATGAAAAACATCCTCCCTGCTCCTGTCCTCTCCCACGTTGTCTGGAGCACCCATCACGTGAGCTCCTGCTGGCTGGGGCTGATGATGCAAGGATAGGGATTACTCCTGCTTGCAGGAATTGCATGGCAGCTCCAGCCATGTATTAAAATTTTGTGCCGGTCGGCGCCAACACAGTAATCTCTGTGATAGCCTTAGGAGCAGCTTTGCCATGAGATCTTAGCAATGATATGTTGTCTCCCTGTGAAAGTGCTGAATTAAACAAGTATTTGCAAATTTTCATGAATGTGAAATATTCCATTCCAACCTGAAGAAAACTGGGGAGCTTTCTTGAATCTGTGGAAATGACAGATGTGGAAAAATCCTGTGGTTAAAGAGTCTGCCCTTCTAAAATACCTTGCCCTCTGTTACTTTTGTTTCTCTGGGAGAGATAATAGTTCTAAAAATTCCAGCATTATGGTTCAATATGTTCTGAGGGGAAAGAATCTGTAAATCTTTTGTTATGAACCCAGGAATTTTGCTCTGTAGCATTCCAAAGGTGAGCACCTGCCCCATGTTTTACTGAGTGAAGGAGGTGAAGTTTATTAAGCCTGTTTTGTTGACTTTATGACTTTGATGTCACCCAAATTATCAAGTTCTTTGTATTAACATATGATAATTTTTACCTGTATTGATAGACAATTATAAATGCAACTGCACTATATCACATGATGCTAAATATGTGATTCATCCTTTGTTTCTTGTGAATCTAAAACCTGGATCTCCTGCCTTCTCAGGCTGTCTCAAATTTAGGGACTACAAGCTTTAAGGCATCAAAGTCTGCTCTGCTCTACCTGTGGTTGTCACTAGGAAGTGGATTCTTCACCCAGTCAGGCCAGTGAGGGGAAGAACCTCCTTCCAACCTGTAGCTCCACTGGGGAGGTGCCACATCCAAGTCCTCCTGTACCTTTGGCTCCTGTGAGGACAGTGGGTACATTCTTCCATTTAATGTCTATTTAGAGCAGTGCTGCCTTAAGATCAAAAGAATTACTCTGGATTTGTACCAGGGTAGCTAAACACTGTATCATACATAATTCCCAAGCACATTTGTCTTGCAAGAGCCACACCTGATCTGCCTCCCAGCTCTTATTTACATAGGACATCCTCACTGTGTTGGGAACATCTGGGGTGGGGCTGCTCTCTACCAGGGTGGGCAGAGCCTGGACCCCACCTCTCTGTGCCCGTGGATCCTGACTGCTTCCAGCCCTTCCTCGGGCAGCAGGAACATCCCTCTGCTGGGCTCATGCATTTCTGTGTCATAGCACTAACCTATTTTATCCCTGAACACAAAGGGCTAAAATCCTACACAAGAAAGACATGTCTCGGATGTTTCCAGGATGGGTACAGCAGTGATGCATGTGTAGTTTCTAGCACAGAAAGGATTAGAATAAATGCATTCTTAGTAGATACTGTTTTAATCTTCCAAGCTAAACTTAGATCTCGGACACCTGTCTCTGCAGCAGTCTGTCTCTTGAGCTCATGAATTTTGTGCACAGCTGTCAGTGCTGTATGTGGGGTTCTCTCTTTTCAGCTGGCTCTATTCCCAGTTGGCTGAAAAGTAGGAGCTTGTCTTAGAAAGAGAATTTCCACTCCTGCATACTTTGATGGAAACAAGAAGATATAAAACAAGATTTAATGACCTAGGGGTTTTTTTTTGAACCATTTATTAGCTGTTCTGTACATACTCAGTCTCTGGGGAACTAAGTTACATATTATGATAAGTATAGAGTGCCTGTTCCCTATGGACTTTGTTTCATGATTTATGTGGATAAAATAAAGCATATAAACCACATAAATTACATTGGATAGCTTACTTTGAAATAGGACTCCGGGAAGTGCCACGAGGTGGCCAGATGAAATGGTGACCTGAATCAGTGGTGCTAAAATGGGTCCAGCATCTCCTGGCCCTGCCAAGCCCTTTCAGTAACTGAGATTGAAGGTTACAAAAGGAGGAGAATGCTTGTTCTTGGGAGAAGCATCCACCTGTGTCACCTTCATTCCTTGGGGACTGATGAGATGGGATATGTCACAAATGGAATGGCTTCTCCAGGAGCTCAGTGCCAAGAGATGTCTGCAGAGCTTTGCAGTGTGGTTGGCTGGAATTGGACTTCAGTGGTCCTTGTGGGTCCCTTCCAACTCAGGACATTCTATGATTCTGTGACTGCCTCCTTTTTTTCTGAGAAAGGGCCACCTGAGACTTTAAACCCCACCTTGCTCTACTCACCCTTGTCAGATGGGAACAAAAGCAAAGCTGCCCAAAATGAAGAGTTGCCTGGTCAGATGTGCAGTTTGTGTGGGCCTTGCTCTTGTCTGCCTCCAGGCTGGGTCACTTTAGGTGTAGCTTCAGACAAATGTCCAATTCAACCTTCTCAAAAGCAGGAGGAATTGTGTGTTCCTGCTCAGAGGGAAATCCTGTTCTCAGATTGTTGGTGGAATTTAAGAAGCCTGGTGCTTTATGAGGGAATCGTAAAAGCAAGGCCTTGTCCTTTGTGGGCAGTAACGGGGATGCATTTCCAGGGGAAGGCATTTCCAGGGAAAGGCATTTCCAGGCAGAGGTTCATGTGGAGATCAGGTTTGCAGAGGTGCAAATAGCTGAGATTTTTACCAAGGAGTCATCCTGTGAGTAGTAACAGGGAAGTGGATACAGGGCCCAAAAGGTCCAGTGCCACTTTCTGCACAACGTGAGCCAGACTTGGAGGATGTGGCAAAGCTGGAAGGGTCGGCAGGTTTAGCTGTGCTGGGCTGTCTCTGGAAATGGAGATTTCAGTGCTGAGGAGAGATAACTGTTTTTCTCTCTTCTCTTTGCAGGTTTTCTGTGATAACACTGTGGGCACAGCAACCCTTTTGGGGAAGCAGAAAGCAGGGCCTGCCCTGGGTGAACACAAGCAGAGCACCACGGGGAAGGTGTTGGCCCCAGCCCTGTATCCTCCCTGGAAAAGAGAAGCAGCAACTGGAGGAATTTGGCTCGTGTTAGATGATACACCTACACCAGCAGATAATGATTTGATCAATCGGCAGCCTTGTCAGATCAGACCCCAGATAGGGTGGCTGCGTGCCAGGAGCTGGATCAGAGAGTCTTTGTTTGATGTTATCAGAGCACAATTAGGTTACATGCTTTGCTCCATGGCACAGGCCAAGTGCTGGCAACCAGGAGGTGAATTTACCTGCCCTAGGAGGTCTGGGCACACCTGGCACCTCTGGTCACCCTCTGCCATGGCTGGGGGTTGCAGAAGGGGTGGCAGGAGGGCACCCTACAGTCCCTGCCCGGGTTTTGGTTCCTGTCAGCCAGCAGATGAGAGAACAAGTAGATTCAGTTTCAGGAGACCTCAGGGCTTAGTAAAAAAGAAAGCTCAAAGGAATTACTCTGTAGAAGAGTAAAATACCAGGTGTAACATGCAGCTAATTATGCCACTGGTTTACAGGATGGATTTTAAATGTTTCTTTCTGAAAAGCCTGAAAGGAAAAAAAAATCAAAGGGGAAAGATTGAAAAACAAGTATGAGAAGATATAAAACAAGATTTATATCTAAATAATTTCCTCTAATTGCTGTTAGAAGACATTAATTTTCCTTTTGATGCTCCACTTTACCTTAGGCTTTGCTGTACCTGCCAGGATGGCAGGGAGTCAAAGAGGATTAGCTCAGCAGCTCTCTGCCTTAGTAGCCTCTGTAAAAGATTTAGCAATGGGAAGAATATACAGGTTTTTAAAAAAATCCTAATTTAAACAGGCCAACGTCAACCTTCATTTATCCCGTGCAATCATGATGACTTCACCAGCATTCTATGGCTACAAATGAGGTAGAACCTGGGTTCAGAGTGCCAGGGAGGTGTGTGTTGCTTTTTTAAAAAACAGAAGTACCAGGTGTACCTGTGGCTGCAGAGGTGTCAGTGGTGGTTTCGAAATAATTTCAAGTGGAAACGTTTTGTCCATACAGCCAGCCAGTAAAGACCAGTACCAATTAAGGTCTGCCTAAATCTTGGTCTGGAAAATACTTAAATAATGTAATGCTCAGGGATGAGCTATCCCTTTGCCAAGAGGGGACTCTGCATGGGGAGAATCCAGACAGAAGCAATATGATAATATTTAATTTGTCCAGATTTTTATAAGCCTTTTGTTCTGGTTTGCACACGTGTGGGCCATCTCTCTGTATCTAGAGTGGCATTTGGGCTCTGATTCCCCCGTTGTCCCTTTTTCTGCCTCCTCCATCTGAAGATTGCACAATTTTCTCAACAGAGACTGGGAGTGCAGAGGTTGCAACTCCCCTCAGAGTTTGCTTGCTGAGCCTGAGCCTGGCACTGCTGCCAGCTGGGTGGGTCAGATGCTTTTACTATCACCTCCTGCCTTGTCAGAAATTTTCAGTCTAAGGGCACTTCTTGATCCCTGACTGCACCTGAAACCCAGGATTGCTTTTGGTTGTGGCAGCCACTTCCCAGCTTGACTCAGGCACCGACACCCGCTGGGTTTGACGGGAGTGGGAAAGTCCACATTCCTCAGGCTGTGCTGAATATCTCAGCCTGGAAGTGTTGTTTATCAAAACTTCTCTTAGATGAACCTTGCGGTAATTCTCCATTAATTTATTTCCTCCAGTTATTACAATGAGTTCTGCTCAGGGGTATCCTAGAAAACCACTTGGAAGCAGCAGTGGAGAGAAATGAAGTGCGGTTGGCTGGAAGGAGCACCCTGTGCCACATCACAAGACTTGATCTCTTATTTTCCCACTGCTTTAATCTATTCTGTTCTCTGTGTAGGGCTTAAACAAAAGTTACCTAAGAAGATCCTGTCTCTTTGTTTTTGTCCTGCATATCATTTTGTAGGAGGCAGCAATTCCTGAACACAGCTCACAGCTCAGCAGTGGTGCAGATGGGCCTTCTGGGTGAACAATAAAACCAGTGCAGAAATAATGAGACTCAAAAGCTGCTTTTAAATTGCAGGTTGAAGTTATGAATAAATCCCCTCCTTCAGATGAAAATACAGAAATACATAGTGTGTATTAACTGTCCAGTTCACTACGGTCATGGTTTTCATGAGAGTCATTCTCATTTAAGCACTAATAAATACCCAGGCTGTCCAAAGGAGTTTTAAGTGTGTTGAAGACAGACACTGGTTGCTGAGCTCTTCTAAAAATCTGGTCCCGCTAAATCAAGAGCAGACAGTCTCTCTTATTCATCTCCCTGTCTGGTGGTGGTTAAACAAATGCTTTTGAGTCTGAGGAACATTAAAATTCTGCAGCTTCCATAAATGACTTTGATTTCAAGATGAACAACGAGATGTTCCAATCAAAACCAAAACCACTGCAGAATGTAGCATTTGAAGGAAGCTGTGCTAATTTCTTCAGAAACAAATGTAGAAGTCAGTAACATGAAACAGCTGACCACGAGCCAGATGCTGCAAAGTGATAACAAGGAGTTCAGGAAGCCCCCAATAGTTTTGGCTTTCCAGAGAACTTGAAGATCCATATGTGTACCTTTAGGGCTAGAACTCCTTCACTAAATGCAGTGGTGCTCCAGACACAAAAATAAGAGCAGACTCTGCTTGCAGACACCAGGGAGTGAGCACCTCCTCACTGCAGGGAGTAGTACATTTGTCCCTTCAAGTTAGGAATTAAGTTATTTTGCACAAAAAGCAGCTACAGAGTACAGTTGATAATAAGCAAAATACTTTCATCTGCTTTGATGTGTTTCATGAATTCCCCTTGCCATCGTATTTAGAGTAAGCTCACAAACCCCTACCAAAATTACAAAATAACTACTCAAGGAAACATGCATTATTTTCAATTCTGCATTCCTGCTCAAGAAACTGTTCAGTGCCCCCAAATATGACCGTACCCTCTATTAAATCCATTGCATCTTGCCTGTATTCTGACCCATTGCACACTCTTTAATCACAATTTGACCAAATTTGACACTGAGTAATGGTGCAGACTCTGAACTAAGTAACAGTGGTTGGAATCTTAAGCAACACTAGAGTTACTGTGACTTTCTCATATCAGAGACGTTCTTCTAAAGACGTCCTGTTCTGCTGTCAGGCTTTTCATTTTCAAAACAATAGATGAGTGTTTGGGAGTTGAGAGAAAGAAAACCAGTCTCCTACAGGAGATAAGATCTGATATAGAGACCTTGGAAAGAAAATGTGTCTAAATTTATGGTTGCTGGAGTGGCTGCTCTGTATCTTATTTATAATTTTTTACATTTATCCCAATGTATGTTTATTGTTTCTCAAACAATTTTGTGCCACTAAAGTTATTTCCAGTGAATTAAAGGAATGATCTAAATATTATAAGAAATGGTCAGAATCTCATAGAAGCTCCTACCTGAGGTTTTATCTGTTGAGGCAGATGCTTTAAGTTGGTGATCTGTGACATTGAGGTTTCTTTGCACTGGAGGGTGGTGGCTGCAAATTCATCCCTTGAGGGGCCTTGTTCAGGATCAGGGGCTGTACAAAACAAAAGGAATCATACCCATGAGCCTGTCAGAATTCACGAGGGTTGTGTGCTCTTGTGTCATGCCTGGGATCAGCCCTGGGAAAGGGCAGGAATTTGCCATTTCCCAGTGCTGCATCCATGTCCTATCCAGCTGGATGATGCAGGAGCAGCACTGAAGGGGCTCCGGCCATCGCTGACATCCTGTGTGTGACCCCTTTGCTGGGGGAGGGACAGGAGCTGGACTGGGAGCACTGGGAGGAAGACTTCACATTCCAGTAGATAGGAATGTGCTAATAGCACATGTTTCTTTTTTTCTTTTTTTTTTCTTTTTTTTTCCCAGGAGTGGCAGCTGCCAATCTTTCTCAAAGCAAAACTCTCTGCAGGACTCACCTTCCTTCCCAGTTTTGAACGTTATAACTATTATTTAATCTTTCAAAATAACACTGTGGCTGAAATCCCCACTCTCAGGATGCAGTGCTTCTCAGTCTTTATTCAGCCTGCAGTATGGATCTTTTTTCCATGTTTTTACACCACAAACATGCCGTGCTATCTCGACGCCTTTGAGTCCTTCTCTCTCAGAAATTTGCCCCAACTCCCCTCAGCTGGTGACTATCCAGAGCCATGAACACTCATGACCTTTCAAAGTTAGTCCCAGGCTCTCTGAGTGACAAAAAACAAATTAGGGAGTGATTTGATTTTATTTTTAAGTAGAGGTTTATTTACTTGCCTGGGAGCCTGGGGCATAGCCAGGGAGAGACCCAAAGGTGTTCACAGCCCTGGTTGTGCCAGCTGTGCTAGACAGTGCTGCTGCCTTATATTAGAAAAACTTGATGATTAAAAAGAAACAGCTAGATACATCTAATTTAATAAGATACAACCCATGTGGATCATAAAAGGGAGATCATAGCTGATTAAAACTGCATGAATTGTTTTAAGTGCATTCCTCAATTTTTAGACTAGAACAAAGGAGATGACCTGATTTATCCTGGAATATGGAGATAGATAAGAGCAACTACCTCGACTAGACTTTTCCTCTGCCAATTCAGGATTGTATATTTAAAAACTAGTCTGGACAAACACTAGCTGTGTGCCAAGCAGCAATGTTTCCATCACTTCCCTTGGAAGATTATTCCATACACTAATAGATCTTGTTGTCAGGAGGCTTTTTCTTACAGCCTAAATCATTCACCTCAAAGCATTTAGGAACTCAGGCAAGAGTCTAATGGGTTGGGGTTTTTCCCTTGTGCCCTGCTCCTCTCCAGTGTCTCCAGGCTGTAGGCACGGTACATGGAGCTGCTGCTGAGCTGGATTACCAAGAGTATGGGAAGACTCTGTGTGAAATAGGCTGCTCTGAAAGGCCAGCCTGGAGACTGGTAAAAAATTGGCTTTTGGACAGAAAATAGAGGATGTTGCAACCAGGAAACAGTTCAGGATGGGGAGGTGTGGCAAGGTTTGCTTTTAGCTACACTTTTGTTTCCCTTTTACATTAAAATGGTCTTCACCCATTTTGGGACTTGAAACAAATTGCTGTTGAGGCAAAAGGAGACCAGAGAGAGGAGAGAGAGAGGAGGTTTTCAGTAACATCAGAGTAGTGCTTGACTGACCTGTCTGGGTGTCTGTCCTTATCCCCAGTCAGTCCCTGCTGTGGTGCAGGACCATCAGCCTTACCTGCTGTGGGTTATCTCTAAATAAATACAAGCAGAGCAGAAGTAGTTTAAATAAGCTGCCTTAATGTATTGGTCTGATAAGAGATTTATGGGACTGTTTCCATCCCTGTGAATTGGCCCAGCTCCACTGACCGAATTAGGGCTGTGCACATTTACACCAGCCAAGGATGTGGCTCATTGCATTTAATATACCAGGAACTCTGGGGCCAAAAATAGCCATGGATACCTTGAAAGGAAATGCCATGTGAAATGCTGACTGAGAACAAGGCTGTTGGGAGGAGGAGGAGTAGGAGGAGGAGGAGGGGAATGTTGGGGTGACTAATACTCTGTGGCCATCTGCACAAATTCGCAGCTGTAAAGTAAAGCAGCAAGGTTATTGTAGTATATATGTATATATATAGATATAGATATTGAAGCATTAAGCGTAGAGCGTGTGGATATTCTGTGTGGAAGCATTGAGCATTAATCAGTGGGGAATGTGAAATAAAACACGTAGGCCATTGTGTGAGGGTTTAGTTCCCTCATTACGGGGAGAGTGGCGCACGTTGGAGTATGCGGAAGGGGCAGCGCAGGGCAACCAAAGTTATTCAGGGATTTGGGGAACGAATTCTAAAGAAAGATTAGCTAGGCTTGGCCTCTATAACTCTGAAACAAGAATTGTTGAGTTGAGCAGCTTGCTCAGGCACGGTGATACTGAATTGGGAGCTCAGGGAAATAATTCCTTATCTGAGCTCTTTGACAGACTTGCTGGAAAAGCACCATGAAAGATTTGGAGGGTGGAGCTCTGTCTCCATGTGCTGAGGCTGACCCTGAATCCATGTGTGGGATTTGAGTACAGGGATAGATGAGAAAGCAGGGGGGCTTAGGCACCTGAATTTCATTCCACATTTGAAGTTACAGGACACTTTTGTGGTGAGGGAAGTGAAAGAAGGTGAGACCGTGGCCCTGCTGAGGTTTGATGGTGCTGGCTTACCCCAGGGCACTCCACATTCCTGGTTTTGTACTGGAGTCTGTCATTGGCTTTTCAGGATTTAAAAAGGGTGACCTTCAGGCCTGGCATCAGGTGTGCTTTTATTTTCAGCACATTGTAGCTTTCATTGTGGTATTTCCAGCTGGGTTTTCTGGAAAGCTTTTTGGAGAACCCATCCTGCTTTAGCCTTTCTATATTGAGGACCTACTTTCAGCCTGCCCTCATTATCCCTGGGAATCAAACCAGGACACTTAACCTGTCCATGACATGTTAGATCCTGTCCATACAGTAAGAACAGAGATGAGTTTACAGTGCTGTGCTGATCTGGATATTTTTGACCATCTCCACACGTGTGGAATTCGTGGCATAATGAACATCTGAAAAGGGATTTGAGGTCCTTGGGTTAAAGGCCCATCTCCTGTAAAACACCTCAGTGTGGTTATTATATTCCTCCTCACTGATGAGCTGTCAGGGACACAGAGTCAGTGCCACTTGGCTGATGACATGGCAGAACACCAGTGCCAGCACCACTCCATGGAACAGCTTCCAGGCAGTGCTGCTGCTCCACTCATCAGCTGCTCATCCCAAGGCTCCAGAAGTGCTCTGACCATCACTGTGTGCTCCAGAGCCACTCAGGAAAACTCCAGGAGATCCTCATCCACCTGCTGGGTGTCCTGTCCCAAGGCTGTAGGGACAAGGCCCCCATGATTTATTTGGTTTCCTGATTTCCATCTTGGCCATGATGGAAAATGCTGCACTGGTGCAAAATTGTTCCACACGGAAGCCCAAGGCTCTGTCTGTTATTCTGGGTAATTCCCACGATCCCCAGCTCCCTGCTGTCCCATTCAGCCCTAGGAAAGGCTCTCACAGAATTGTGTGGATGTTTTGGGGATCTGTAATTGCAGTAATCCCTGTACCACCCCACGGACAGGCAGGAATAAGTGTTTAATAATAATGGAAATACAGCAGTGTCTGCACATGAATCACGACTTACTGTTTCCAAGGCTGGGGTGAGAGGTGGAAAGGAAGTTGATCTGAAATGGAGCCAGAACACACTGTTGGTGTTTTAGCTGGGGACTCTCTAAAAAATGTGCTCCTTTCTCAGGGCTGAAGGCTCCTGAGGAGAAGGAAGTGCTGCTGGCAGAGCCAGGCAGGAGTGAGCATGGGAGATGGTTTGGCATGAGCTGTTTTTCCCAGTGTGCCACTGGAAAAGAATTGATGGAAGTGTTGCTCTGTTGTATCCCATGGTAGCCAGTCCCACCTCCCCTGGCTGGCCCTCTCAGGGTGTCTCTTGCTGGTTTTATGGAGGGGGATGTAGACCACCCCTTTTAAGGTTTATTTATTTGTTTGTTTATTTATTTATTTGTTTATTTATTTATTTATTTGTTTGTTTATTTATTTATTTTATTTACCTCAGAGTGGCCATTTCTGAGTCCAGCAAAGCTTCTTTGCAATAAAGGGAAGGCCAGACAGACTTTGGGTTCTTCCTGTGAGGGGCACCCAGCAAACCCATCCCATGATCTCCTGGGGTTAGCACTGCATGGTGAACTTCAGGTGTCTAGTCTTTACTTGGTGTTGAGCGTTTTTTTCTGTTTTGTTTTGGTTTTATACTNTTGGCTTTTGGACAGAAAATAGAGGATGTTGCAACCAGGAAACAGTTCAGGATGGGGAGGTGTGGCAAGGTTTGCTTTTAGCTACACTTTTGTTTCCCTTTTACATTAAAATGGTCTTCACCCATTTTGGGACTTGAAACAAATTGCTGTTGAGGCAAAAGGAGACCAGAGAGAGGAGAGAGAGAGGAGGTTTTCAGTAACATCAGAGTAGTGCTTGACTGACCTGTCTGGGTG
The DNA here is from genome assembly GCA_013399835.1 of Leptocoma aspasia. Lineage (NCBI taxonomy): Eukaryota > Metazoa > Chordata > Aves > Passeriformes > Nectariniidae > Leptocoma > Leptocoma aspasia. The sequence goes on along the minus strand of VXAX01000979.1, from coordinate 310,558 downwards.
TCTGTCCTTATCCCCAGTCAGTCCCTGCTGTGGTGCAGGACCATCAGCCTTACCTGCTGTGGGTTATCTCTAAATAAATACAAGCAGAGCAGAAGTAGTTTAAATAAGCTGCCTTAATGTATTGGTCTGATAAGAGATTTATGGGACTGTTTCCATCCCTGTGAATTGGCCCAGCTCCACTGACCGAATTAGGGCTGTGCACATTTACACCAGCCAAGGATGTGGCTCATTGCATTTAATATACCAGGAACTCTGGGGCCAAAAATAGCCATGGATACCTTGAAAGGAAATGCCATGTGAAATGCTGACTGAGAACAAGGCTGTTGGGAGGAGGAGGAGTAGGAGGAGGAGGAGGGGAATGTTGGGGTGACTAATACTCTGTGGCCATCTGCACAAATTCGCAGCTGTAAAGTAAAGCAGCAAGGTTATTGTAGTATATATGTATATATATAGATATAGATATTGAAGCATTAAGCGTAGAGCGTGTGGATATTCTGTGTGGAAGCATTGAGCATTAATCAGTGGGGAATGTGAAATAAAACACGTAGGCCATTGTGTGAGGGTTTAGTTCCCTCATTACGGGGAGAGTGGCGCACGTTGGAGTATGCGGAAGGGGCAGCGCAGGGCAACCAAAGTTATTCAGGGATTTGGGGAACGAATTCTAAAGAAAGATTAGCTAGGCTTGGCCTCTATAACTCTGAAACAAGAATTGTTGAGTTGAGCAGCTTGCTCAGGCACGGTGATACTGAATTGGGAGCTCAGGGAAATAATTCCTTATCTGAGCTCTTTGACAGACTTGCTGGAAAAGCACCATGAAAGATTTGGAGGGTGGAGCTCTGTCTCCATGTGCTGAGGCTGACCCTGAATCCATGTGTGGGATTTGAGTACAGGGATAGATGAGAAAGCAGGGGGGCTTAGGCACCTGAATTTCATTCCACATTTGAAGTTACAGGACACTTTTGTGGTGAGGGAAGTGAAAGAAGGTGAGACCGTGGCCCTGCTGAGGTTTGATGGTGCTGGCTTACCCCAGGGCACTCCACATTCCTGGTTTTGTACTGGAGTCTGTCATTGGCTTTTCAGGATTTAAAAAGGGTGACCTTCAGGCCTGGCATCAGGTGTGCTTTTATTTTCAGCACATTGTAGCTTTCATTGTGGTATTTCCAGCTGGGTTTTCTGGAAAGCTTTTTGGAGAACCCATCCTGCTTTAGCCTTTCTATATTGAGGACCTACTTTCAGCCTGCCCTCATTATCCCTGGGAATCAAACCAGGACACTTAACCTGTCCATGACATGTTAGATCCTGTCCATACAGTAAGAACAGAGATGAGTTTACAGTGCTGTGCTGATCTGGATATTTTTGACCATCTCCACACGTGTGGAATTCGTGGCATAATGAACATCTGAAAAGGGATTTGAGGTCCTTGGGTTGAAGGCCCATCTCCTGTAAAACACCTCAGTGTGGTTATTATATTCCTCCTCACTGATGAGCTGTCAGGGACACAGAGTCAGTGCCACTTGGCTGATGACATGGCAGAACACCAGTGCCAGCACCACTCCATGGAACAGCTTCCAGGCAGTGCTGCTGCTCCACTCATCAGCTGCTCATCCCAAGGCTCCAGAAGTGCTCTGACCATCACTGTGTGCTCCAGAGCCACTCAGGAAAACTCCAGGAGATCCTCATCCACCTGCTGGGTGTCCTGTCCCAAGGCTGTAGGGACAAGGCCCCCATGATTTATTTGGTTTCCTGATTTCCATCTTGGCCATGATGGAAAATGCTGCACTGGTGCAAAATTGTTCCACACGGAAGCCCAAGGCTCTGTCTGTTATTCTGGGTAATTCCCACGATCCCCAGCTCCCTGCTGTCCCATTCAGCCCTAGGAAAGGCTCTCACAGAATTGTGTGGATGTTTTGGGGATCTGTAATTGCAGTAATCCCTGTACCACCCCACGGACAGGCAGGAATAAGTGTTTAATAATAATGGAAATACAGCAGTGTCTGCACATGAATCACGACTTACTGTTTCCAAGGCTGGGGTGAGAGGTGGAAAGGAAGTTGATCTGAAATGGAGCCAGAACACACTGTTGGTGTTTTAGCTGGGGACTCTCTAAAAAATGTGCTCCTTTCTCAGGGCTGAAGGCTCCTGAGGAGAAGGAAGTGCTGCTGGCAGAGCCAGGCAGGAGTGAGCATGGGAGATGGTTTGGCATGAGCTGTTTTTCCCAGTGTGCCACTGGAAAAGAATTGATGGAAGTGTTGCTCTGTTGTATCCCATGGTAGCCAGTCCCACCTCCCCTGGCTGGCCCTCTCAGGGTGTCTCTTGCTGGTTTTATGGAGGGGGATGTAGACCACCCCTTTTAAGGTTTATTTATTTGTTTGTTTATTTATTTATTTGTTTATTTATTTATTTATTTGTTTGTTTATTTATTTATTTTATTTACCTCAGAGTGGCCATTTCTGAGTCCAGCAAAGCTTCTTTGCAATAAAGGGAAGGCCAGACAGACTTTGGGTTCTTCCTGTGAGGGGCACCCAGCAAACCCATCCCATGATCTCCTGGGGTTAGCACTGCATGGTGAACTTCAGGTGTCTAGTCTTTACTTGGTGTTGAGCGTTTTTTTCTGTTTTGTTTTGGTTTTATACTTTTTCTTTTTTTTCCCCTTTAACCTCAGGATAGTTCAAATGTGTTAATTACTCCAAGGTAAAGGAGACATCTTTTCATGTGCAGGCTACCCCTGCACATGTGAAATATTTAACACTTGGTATGCTGAGACTTGCTCTTCAAAGCATTTTCATTAGCTCCAGGGGTAAATAATGTTTGGCAAGGATGATTTAGCAAGCACCAGAGGCAAGGTGCCACCAAACAAGGAAATCACCCAGACACCCCTCCAGTTTTCAAACTAATTTCAATACAGCCCATGCACCTTGTTGTGCTGTGCTGCTGAAACCTGGAAGGTGCAAAGGAGGAGCACACACTGTGTCCATGGCAGGAATCTCATTTCATCTTGTAAATTTTATTAGCATCCTTTAATATGTACCAAATATTCTATTGGCATTTACAGAAAGAAACCCACTTGATTAGATTGTAGAGGCATGATTTGGGATGTGCATATGGTTAAATCCCTGATGTTTTCTTTACAAACTAATTCCTGGCCAATTTGGCTACATGAGTCAAAGCCTTAAATGGCTCCCCAGCATTGAAACTTTGTGGAAAATTTTAGTCTTCTTGATGAAAGGCTGTATCCACAACACAGAGATCTTCTGAATCTCGATATAAGTGCAATGCTGAAGAGTTTGTTTCTTGAAAAAAGAAAAAGAAAAAAAAAACCAAACTAGAATTAGTGCCATAATAAAGCAGACAATTTAAATGCAAACTAACAGGAAATTAATTTTAGGGGGATTTTTTTTGATCTGCTGTTCCCAAGAAAAGTGCTTCTTTTATGGCTCAGAAATTCAAATACTGAAAAACTCAGGGGTTTGGCCAAAAATACTTTTGTTTTTAGGTATTTGGTTTTTCAGGAAAAATAGGACAAAAATTTTCCACACAAACCGACACTTTTCACAACCTTTCATGTTTCCTTGGAAATTTTCCTTCCAATTTGTTTTTGTTGGAGAAGTCGGGCTCCACCCGCCCCCGGGGAAGGATCTGCAGCCTACCTGACTGGAGTCCTCAAAAGCAGGTTAATGCAAAGTTCCTGCACTTAGCTGAGCTCTGTGGGCAGAGGAGGGTTATCCTTAGCACAACTCACGGATGTTCCTGGGTGTCCTTAACCCTTCTTTTGCCAAGCTTTTCTGTGGCACCCTCTTGGTTGTCCCTGCACAGCTGCCAGATGCTGACTGTGGGCATCCCCTGGGAGCTGTGCAGGGCTTGCAGGAATGTTGGGGCTCCTGCTTGGGAGCTCTCTCCTTAGCTCAGGCTTGGAGGGGAACGCCAGGAATTGCCGTGGAGCCTCCCAGAGTGGTGCTTCTCTCAGTCCTGTGCCCCAGGGCAAGGCTGGCTCCGTCCCTGCAGGGCGACAGGGTCTCAGCACAGGAGCTTTGCATTTCTGGAAGCTGGAGGGGAAAGGAGGAGCCAGGAAGGAATGCAGAGAGGATTGTTCTTCTGCTGGGAAAAGGTGTTCTGCAGGNGCAGTCCCCAAAAGCTTTTAAATCTGTGGTTTTCCTGGAGGAGTTCTGGCTCCCAGGAGTTTCTACTGTCACTTGCAGGGTACAGAAAGTATCGTGCACGGAGATGTGCAGAAGGCACCCTGTCCCCACGTGGGTTTGGTGACTGAAGAAGGGTTGTGGGGATTCCCAGGTGTGCATTTACCTGGGAGCTGGGCAGCAGGAGGGACAGCATGTCCCTCATCCTCTGCTGATGCACAAGTGGCCATGCCCCTGCAAGTGCCCCTCTCTCCCTGCCACCATCCTTGTCACCCAGCCCTAACACTGAGCTCTCCATGCCTGGCTTCCCTCTGTGCTCCTTTGGCTTTCTCCTGTTAGGCTCCAGTTTCCAAAGCGTGTTCGGATGTTTGTGAGAAGCACCAAGATGTTCTATTTTTACAGAAAATCAATGGGGTTTAGCTATTAAGTGCTTTCACCTGAGTCTTCTGAACACAATAACAAAAGCAAAGCAGAACCCTGTGTGTGAGTGGGCCAGGGTTTGCAGGCTGGCTCTGTGCACAGGCTGGCCCCGAGGACACAGCTGCAGCAGGAGCTGCATTAGCAGTGCAGGGATCACCTCCAGCCACAGCTTCCACCGAGAAAAGTTCACACTGCTCTTAAAACCTTCATTCTCACAAAGTGAGGGTGCTGCAGAAGCAAAACACTCAGCCTTTTAATGTCTTGTATAATTAAGGACCACTTTATTTTCTCTTTTTATTAATGACTTACCTTTAATGTTAGCCCGATGACACAGTTGTGTAATTTAATGTGAAATGTATTATTCAGCTCACTGCTGCCTTACAGAAAGGTTTTGACAGGCTGGAATGGGTTTGGTTTCAGGACAATAAACCATCTTTTTTTTACATGTTGGGAAGAAACTTGAAGGAAGTGAGGTGGTTCTTTCAGTAGTTTGATGGGATTAATTTTTTTAAAAGAAAGTGTAGCCAAAGGAGAAAAATCCAGTAAAGGCCCTATCATAGCAAAGGCCAATTAGTTGTTCAGTCCCCAAATCAGAGGAAGCATTTAGGCATATCCTTAAGTCTCACTGGGGACTTGCCTCAATGAAGCTTATGCTCTCTTGACTAAACACTGAGTTTAGCAATTATTTACCCTTTGCATAGTGAAATTTTGAGAAAGAGATATAACATCTTTTATTAAACCAGTGTTTTGTAAGGCACACCAGCATGGCCTCTGTATTTGGAAATGCCACTTGGAGGCAGCTGAAGATTAGCAGTTGCCTCAAGTTAAACAAATATAGGAATGTTCCTGTGATTTTGTTGAACTGGGGGGCAGAAATATTAATAATTAAATGGGCTACATGAAGAGGCTTCCTGTGGGAGCAAGCAATTTGATTCAGTGACCCAGTCCTAAATTCCATTTGCTGAAGCAAAATATCATATAGGGAAAAAATGAGAGAAAGTTTGTTGCAGCCTTGTGCTTTAGACTTCCTTCCAACTGAGTGAAAATGTGGAATCTTTTTTCTGGTGCCATTTTCTTAGGAAACAGAGGCAGTGCAGTCAGAGCCTGTGGTGCTCAGTGACTCTGGATCTGATGACTGGTTTCTTCCAAACTGAAGAGGATGGAGGTTTTGGCAGAAAGCTGGTTCCTGTGGGATGAGGTGCCTGGGGAAAGGAGAATTCCCAGATCCAGGTCAAGGTCTGCCATGGGAATCTCAACACTGAGACACCAGAGCATTCCTGGGGCACAGAGCAGAGGACACTTGGCCCAGGGTAGCCCTGGTGGGGAGGAGCACTCAGGCCATGGCACACACCCTTCGTGCAGGGGCTCTCCCAGTTCACCTCACTGGTTTCAGGCTGCCTCAGCTGCTGGCCTTGGATCTCTGATTTCTGTACAGGCAAGAGGCTTATCTGTACCTATGCAAAATCAAATTATTTTATCTATGCCTGCCTGCATGACAGGGGCAGATTCCTGAAAAAGTGCTTAGGAGCAGTTTAAATGCAGATTTCTGTCCAAAACCCAAGTCTTTGGTACTACATTGTCAATTCCTCCAGCACCCCAGCCCTGATGGAGGTAATTTGTGTTTCCTATAAACCTGGTCCTAGAGTATCCATCCATCCCTGGAGTGTTCCCTTCCTGCATTCCAGCAGCCCCAGCCGAGGGGAGGATGCATTATTGCTCTTGTGGTCAGGCTGAAGGAGTGACCAAAGGTGCACAGAGGGATCACCTGAACACAGACACGCCCAGCAGGAGGTTAACACCTAAACCACGAGGGGTTTTCTTCCTTCCTCCCTGCAAAAAGAAGATAATTCAGAGTCAAACCCATAAAGGAGGGAAGAGAGGTCTGGACTTAGGGCAGTGCTATTTGCTGCCTGCCCTGCAGCACTCCCAGGGCCCTCCTGGACCTGGATGCCAGGTACAGGGGGAGGCTGTGGAGAGGAGCTGGTCTCACGTCCCATCTGCATTAGGCAGCACTGATATGCTTAAATTATGATCTTGCAATTAAAAACTGTATTAAAATCTTCTGCTGGTTCTGGAGTGGGAAGCTGTAGTAAATCAGATAGCTACATGGAGACTCTTAGACAAGTTACAAATTATTCATAACCAATTATGTAAATTCCTCTGGAGCTGTAGTAGTAAAAAACATCCCAGAGCCCTGTACAAAAAGTGGGTTGGTTTGGGTACCCCCAGAGAAGGAGCAGCACTATTATTGTTTAAGTCTACTCTGTAAATGTGTTAATGGATCCACTCTGAAGTATCTGAGGGGAGAAAGAACAGACGCAACCTATTAACTGCCCATGTCCTAGTAATCATCGAATAAATTGACTTTTATTGTATCCAAAAGTAAGAAATCTTCTGGGATAAAAAACCTTTTGCTACTTGGCTGCTGATAATTGGAATCAACAACTCAAGGAATTAAGGAGGCTAGATCAGCTACATGCTTTTAAAATGATTTGTAGCTGATGTATTGCCAGTTATGCACTCCATGGGCTAATCTCTAATTGTATTTTCATGTATGGCTCTGGACTGAGTGGGTGATTTATTTGACACACAGTTTGATCTACTCATCACCAGCCCTTAACATACAGGGTTTGCCATTCCAGATTGAGCTCTTTGTCCAACAAGTCCCATGCCCTGCCTTTAGCAGTGGCTAAAAACACCTTTGCATGGCAGAGGATGTGGCTGCTGCTGGAAGTGCTGGTGGCAGGAATGGCTCCTGGTGGCCCGTGGCTCTTCCCACTGTTCAGACACCCTCTTGGGGCCTGACTTCTGTGTGACAGAAACCAGAGGCACATTCCAAAGCCCGGAATTGTTACCTTTGTCAGTTGCTTGGGAGCCAGGAGGCAGCACCAGGACCCTGCTGTGTGAGGAACCTGTGTGGGTTAGGCACCAGTTCAGAGGCCAGGAAGCTTGGCCAGCTCTGCTGTGGGAGATATTGAATCACTCTCTCTCTCTCTCTCTCTCTCTGAACTTGTTTCCACCCACTCCTTCTCTTGCATAATTAGTCTATAAGCTCTCCAGGGCAGGGACCATCTTTTTATAACCTGTTTTGTGTAACACCTAACACACAATGGGGTGCCAGTCTCACCTCAGGCCTGCAGGCACCACGCTGCTGTGGATAATTAGTATTTTTTTAGGCACCACCGTAGTACAAATAACCAGGGTGTTTTGTTGTTGTTATTTATTCTTGGCCAAGGCCTGGGGAAGGCAGCAGATCACAGAGGACTGTGGACAGGCTGAGTTTAGAGAAGAGCAGACACGTGAGCTTGTGGTGAAGATGGAAGGGCTCTGCAGACCTCTGCTTTATTCCCAGCTCAGCTGCTTCTCAAGTTACTTTTAACTGTCCACTTCATTACTTCTCACCAAAGTTTCCTTGCTATGAAAAGTGTAATTAAGGACCAGCTCTTTTGTGAAGGTCTGTTAGAGGTTTGGCTAGAGCAGAAAGAGTAAGAAATTAGACATGGCAAATTCAGTTTAATTGTTCCTTGCCCCTGCACAGACCAGAGGATGTTCTTACAGCACTTCTGTAACGTGTTTTGCTGTGGGTGGGCAAGAGCTGGGGGAAGTCACAGAAGATCAAGTGCCAAAATGTGTGTGTGTGCTCATCTGACCAGCCGGGTGTGCATCACGTGCATGAGAAATGCCTCTTTTTTTTTCTTTAAATTCACAGAACTGCTCTTTGTTTCCTTAATCTCACCGTGGATGGCTTCCTCTCTGCGTGCCCATGCTGTAATTCCCCCAGTAGACATCTGTCAGGAATACACAAAAACGAGCACAGCTTTGATGCAACAACAGAATCCTGGAAACTAATCAAGAAAAAAAAATTGCCCTTGTAAAACTGGGTCTGTAATTATTATGGGAGCCAAGATATCGAGATAATAAGGAGACAGCCCTAAATAACTTGGGGGAATTACAGAAGGTAATAATGTACTGCACCACTGCCAGACAGGGTTAGACAGACAGAGTGGCTTTGGGTTTTGGCCTGGGTTCTGCATTGTGTTAAGGCTGCTCCAGCCCTGCCAGAGCGAGGGAGGAGTGTGAGGAGAGGGGCTGTGCAGGCTCCTGCCCTGGGCTGAGCCTTCCTGGGCGCCACTGGGGGACCTGCAGCTCCTCACCCTCCTCATCCTGCAGCCTGGGGAGGCTCCAGCCCTGCCACACACCCCAGAGCTGCTGCAGAGAGGCCTGAAACCTGTTCAGTTTGGGGAGATCAACTTCTCCTTCCTACAGCAGCTCGGCCTTGACATCTCCTACCCACGAGATGCTCCACGCTGTGCCAGCAAACCTGCCCTGAGCACAGAAATCTCTGCAGCTGCCCCCCTGCAGTGTGATACCAGAGATGCAAAATAGGCAAAGGGTTACCAAAACCAAAAAAAAAACCCAAGCAAAACTGTTGCTGTCTCTGAGGGAGGGAGTGTCAGCTCGGCTTTGCTGGTTATGGTAAACTGTTGTACACAAGCTCCTATCCTCAAACAGGAATCTCTGTGCCAGAAAGTCCATGTAGTCTTGGAAAACAGATGGTGTGGGAGCGAGCTAATCAGGAGTGGTTGCCCTGCTGCATTTGTGTGTTGCCAGAAGAGTCAAGCCAAGCTCCCGTTGCTTTTTCACAGCCACCTTGAGCAGGGCAGGAGCAGCCCAAATTCTCCTGCCGAGGAAATGAGCCAGGCGCTGCTGGAGCGAGGCCGCTTCCAGCTCCAGAGAGCTCTGGCATGGGCAGCTCAGCACTGCGGTGTAGACATATCCCTTGGGTGTAATAACAATAGAAAGATGAGATATGTCGTTTTCAGAGCCTTTGGAGCAACAGGGTGTTAAGATAATACAGGCAATCAAGCTCAAAATATATCTGGTGGTGGTTTCTAACCCTGCTGGTATTTCTCCTCGGGGTTCAGTGTGTTAGAAGAGATCAGGGGCGTGTTTAAAGTATGCAGAACCCACAACCAGGAGTAAAGACTTCCAAGGATCTTAGGACTCATTTAGACAAACAGAAATCACTCCACGCTCCAAAGCTGCTCTGCAAACTGGGGGGCTGAACTCGTTTGGAAATTCAGCTTTTAGGTGCCATCAATTTACTAATCATCAAAACAAGATCTCTGCATCTTTTTCAGCAAAGCAAATGCTATTTAAAGACACAAATCCACACTTATATTATTAAACTTAATGTTTCTGTTTTGCAAGGATTCTCCAGCTCCAGGATGGGGATGTAGAGCTGTTATCCCTTCGGGCTTACTTCAGTCCTCAAAACTGAATCTTAAACAACAACCTCTTCACTTCTCCACTTAATCTTGGAGAAGCACTAAAATATTCTGTGCCTTCCTTAAACAGAAGAAAAAACCCCATGAGTTTCAGGTGTGTGAGCACTGAAAATCCCAGTGAATTCCACTGAAGAGTCCCCTGTGTAGCAGCACTTTCCAGGGACACTCCCTACCTCTCCTTTAATGTCTCATACTCAGTACCTGGAGGAGCATAGCATGCTACTGCTAAGTGCTTTTAAATTAGGATTTTAAAACTTTTCCTGTGGTTGCCCCTGTTGGTTACAAATCTGGGGTTTTTTCCCCCCCAAGACCCAGTGTTTTGGCTCCAGCACCCTCATCAGTTGTAATTACTGTGCCCTTTTACGTGGAAAATGTGATCAACTTCAGCTCCTCTGAGCTGCTTCATCCATCTGCACCTGTGGCTATGGAGGGAATGGCTCATGCTGGAAATTCTGACTCTATCAGAATGGCAATTATTAATCCTAGGAACTGCATTAAAAATATCTCCCTTTTTATTAGCACTATTAAGAGATGTCTTATTCTTGATGATCTGCTAATCGCTTGTCATGTTAATTCCAATGTAAAGTATAAAAGCCCTTCTTTAGTTTGAGTCAAAATCATGTGTTTAAAGACACAGGAATATAGTTGATGAATTAATGTGGTTGACTGAGGGTAAATATGGCCAGGGTAGATCTCTTCACTCCCTGCTCTCTTTGAATCCTTTTTAATTCACACAGCAAAATGGCCATACACATTTTGAATTTCAGTGGGCTGTGCTGAGCACAAATGGCCTTTGCAAATCAAAAGTTTGAGCTGAGCTGGATGGGGTGTTGTGTGGCACTCTGCTGGTGTCAGCCAACTCTGCCTGTCCTGCCTCCTGCCACAGCTCACAGCAGGGCTGGCATTCTGCTGTGGCTTCAGGTTCAACAGAAGCCTCTCCTGATGAGACCAGGAGGAGCAACTCAAAAAGTATGCTTGTTTAAATACCTGCTTTTGGTACTTCAAATAAATCGAGGGTAGAAAGACAAAAGTTCGTGGTGTCTGTGCACAAAGAGGAGAGGGAGAACAGGAGCAGTTCCCAGGTCCTGCAGCAGCCCTGTAGGGCACTGCATGTTTATCCTCCTCTGCAGCACCAATTCCAGAGCCAGAGCCAGCGTTCCCTGGCCTAAGCCCTGTGCTCAGGTTAAATCTGGCCAGGGAGCTGGGATGTCCAGATCAAGCACCACTTGTGACCTTGTTTCTATTCCCACTGCCCTGCCTGTGTCCCAAGTCCCTGTGTGCATCCCGTGTGTCCCTGAGCCTCCAAAATCTGCTCGCCTGGAGCAGAGGTGGGGCACAACAGCCCCTTTTGCAACCACCAGTTTTCCTGCCTCTGCTCCTGCCTGGGTGGCTCAGCAACCACAGCTCTCATCATTAGCAGCCACTGGTGGGTCCCAGATTTAGCCCTGTCACCACAAACCCTCTCTTTTGCTCCAGCTTTAGCAAGTGGCAACTCCCTTAATTACACATTTTTCTCTCCTCCACCCCAGCTACTGCACCCGGGGCTAGGGGAAGGCAGAGGAGAGCAAAAAGAAGGAATCAGAGGGGGAAAGTTAAATGAAGAGCATTGTGGTCCATCCTGCTGGCTGTAGCATAACTGCTCCCTGCAGCAGAGTTTAGCAGGAGCCCTAGCAAATGTGTTTTCCACTGGGGCTGCAGCTTAGGGCTGGATTTTGGGGCTCCCCCCACATCTATCCTTTTTTTCCTGCTCAAGGAGGCTTATAGTGTGACTCCCCTTCTCTGGCCTGGTTTGGGGTGAACCCAGCTTTGCCCTAAGCCCACCACTATCTCCTCAGGCATCCTCCAGCCCTGGCCGGGGCTTTCCAGGTCCCTTGTTCCTCCCTGCTCCTCTTTCTCTTTCCTTTGCTGCCCTCTATCCCTCAGCCTTGCTCTGCTGCCCGGCACATAAACCTCGAATTTGCTGCATAGGCATAAAATCCTGTGAACTGCTGCACCTTTTGCACATGGATAGGTCAAAAAGAAGTGTAGCAATTTGCTTGAACATGTGCACGGGCAGTATTAATGCAGATCAGTTGCAAGAAATAACGTAATACAGATTTGCCAACGTATGTATTGCATAAATGCTGACAGGTGCTGACAGAAGTGTGTGCGTAAACATTTAATAGCACTGTTAATTCATAGCACAACAGTTGCTGTTGGCATGGTTTGGAATTTATTATATTTTGCTATTTATTCCTAGTCAGCTTGTTGTCCATCATCCTCCCAGATGGCATGTCTGCCGCGATTCCTTCCTCCTCACATTTGCATGATGCTTTTCCTGGGAGGAAGGCAGGGTGGCTGAGAGCTGAAGTTGTGCTTGCAGGCTCCAAAGCCTCCTTTCTTGTTCAATATAAGCCCACTCAGTAACTGTGAAGAGTTCCCCTAATCTCTTTATATCTTAATTGCTCTCTGTGAATCGGGGGAAATAAATATTTCATTCCCTTATAGATGTGTTTCCCTGTTCTGTTTTTCTTTTCTAATCTGTTCAGATCGCCGTGGTGAAAACCCGGCCCCACTGAATGCAAAGGCAAAACCACCACTGATTTCAGTCCAATAAAGATTCACCTTAACTGACTCTGCCTAAAAGTCCAAGATAATGATCAAGGCTCCTTTTACAGTCCCTGTTGAAAGACACTGGCACCTCCAGCATCAATCCACCCTCCCTGTCTCAGACAGATATCTTGGGAAGGGATGAATTGCCCTCCAGAGGTGCCAGTTTCCCTCTCCATTCACCACAGCAGAAAGTTCAAACTCAAACTAACTTTTAGGTGGCTGTTTTTCAGCTGGGAGTGGCAGGGATGAGTCCTTGCATTGTTGTAGTCCTTCCTCTCTCCCAGAGTTGGGATGTTCCCTGCTGCAACACTGCAAGAATTTATAGCTGGATTGACATTTGTGTGAGATTTGTCCCTCAGGTATCCCCCTGGGAATGACACCCAGGTGGCCTTGGACAGTGCCTGGCTCTGGCTGCACGCTGGCACCCCTGTGTTCATCCATGGCACTTTTCAGGAGCAGCAGGAGGAGGTGTATGGATGCACTGAGCAGCCTTTAGCTGGGTATTGCCAAGGGAAAAACTGAACCAGCCCGTGGGTTTCACATTTGGCTTTTCTCAGTGGAAAAACTGGACAATATCAAATGACAGGAACAGCTTTCCTAAAACATTTTCTTTCCAGCAGTGAGTGAGAGGAGCTTTTTCACTATTAATCTCCAAAGGTACACAGTAATTGGTCCTGTTTCAGGTGTGAGGGGCAGTAAATGGGGTTTCTGTGGGTCTGCTCATGGTGGTCTTCAGAAACATGGGAATAGTGAATGGCCATGTGTGACACCCTCTAGGACATGCTCCACATTTTCCCCCAAATTCTGGATGCTGGTTAGGAGGTGGCACTAACAAGCACGGTTTGATGGGATTAATTCCTTTAATTTCACCAGGAGCCCATAGGAACTGCATTGTGGCCTGGTTGTGGCAGGGAGTGGTGCTGCCAGGCCAGGGTGGCCATAGGTGCTGAATCCCAGCCCTAAAAGCTGCTGGGGTGTCCTGCTGACAAGTGAGAGGGAGAGAAGTTTCTTGGCTTCAACAGTCACCACACAAGAAAAGTCAACATGGAGAAGAAAATAAAGCCCTTGTTCCTCTGAACTGTGAAAATTGTTTCCTCTGTGGGTGTAAATGGATGGGGGATATTCTGATTTATCAGGTAAGGATCTCCTCTAACGTGCAGTAAAAGCTTCAAGTTCTGGCTGTAAGTCAAGGGTTAGTCCTTTGGGTAGTCACAGAGGAGGTTTTGCAAGGGGATCAGAAGGTAGAGCCCTTGGGAACCCCAGGAAAAATAAACATAACCCAAAAAGCTGTGAGAGATTGTGTGACAGCCTCTGGTGAATGAGAAGTGACTGAACACCAGGTTTTTCTCTTTCACAGCCATAAACCCAGGCTAAGGAGCCTGTCCATTACATCTCTGCTGTGGTATCACTCCCCGTGTTTGACACTGCTCACATGATCTACGAACTGGGGCCTGGTTTTGATTTAGCACTGTTTATTAACTGAGCAGTGCTGACATATTTTAGTGCAACATATAAAATCTAAGGCTTTTTCTTAAGCTGAGGAAATGAGGTTATGTGACATTGATCCAAAATGGAGGGGAGTATTTTAGGTTTCATGTTAACAGACAAGGGAGCAGAGACAGGGGAAATGCAGTTTTTCTCCTGTCCTCCCTGCCAAGTCCTCTGCAAATGGGGCAGAAACACCAGGTTTCAGTAAAGTCTGGTGCAGATTTAAAACCAGCTGCAAATGGCTTTTGATCATTTTGTCATGTGTGTGAAAGATTGTAAGAATCAGTTTAAAACCTAAATTGAGACAATAAGAAATTCAAAATAACGTCTGCTTGAGTTATTCAGCTCTGAAAACAGTTGGACACGAATGTCCCATGGCTACAGTGAAGGTACAAGATGTTGTCCCCATTAAATGGAAGAGGAAACAGGCCAGAAATGGGGGAATGGTGATTCAATGGGTGGAGAAGAGGCTGGTCCTTCAGATTTTAGGACCTTATAGAATCCCACCTAGGGATGCTAGGAATGTCAGCTAAGGGTAACTGACTGAGGAAACCTAGAGCTTACTGGCACAAAATAGTGATCTGCAGACAGGCAATGACAGGCCATTAATAGGCCTGGTAATATGGATTTGCATTAACTGTTTGAGGTGTTTTGTAAGGCCCTTGGCTGCCTGTCAAAGCACTAAAGCTGGTGCATTGTTCCAGCACTGGATCTGCTACTGTTGGTGTGAGTCCAGAGCTGCTGTGGTTGTGCAACGCTCCCAAGTCCTTGCTTTTCTCCTGGTTACCTCCTGAATGGAAGTCCTTTCCTTGGTTTTGATAACAGCTATTAAATTTGGCTGCACCCACTCAACATTGCTGTGCTTCTTGGAAATAGGGCAGTGGTTGTGTAACTTCCATTCATCTGTCCATGCAGAGCAGTTAATTTCCATTATTGAGGTTTCCCAACATCATAAGGGAGTTGCATTAATGGGGCTTATCTGTGATAACCAGTGCAAACTAGTGCAGGAAAATCTGTGAACAGAGCCAGCCCTGTTTAATTCAGCCTGGTGAGTGAACATTACACCATTACCCTCCACCAGCATTTCTCAGCTTCCTGCTCCTCCCCACAACCTCTCCTGACCTCTGTCATGGTGCTTGGAAAGCCACTGGCTGTACTTTGGTCCTTGTTTCAGCTGGAGCTGCCTGTAAGAGGTTCCTACCATCAGTTCCTCTGTGATCTGAGCAAGCTGTGCTGTCATTCCCCCAAATCCCCTCAATTCCCACCAGGAGTGTGGGGTTGCCCATTTTGCTCCTGCAGCCAGCCCAGAGCTCACTGGTGCATCTCCCCTTTCCCATCACTCTAGTCACCCCAAGCAGAAGGGCTGAAGGAGCTCACACGTTGCCCCATGTAATCTCACTGCTAGCTGACGTTTCTCCTCCTCCTCCACTCATTTATCCCAAATCCCTTCCTTTTCAGATCCCTTCATTTCCTCCTGCTCTCGATTTTTAAGCCTTCTCTTATGTGACTTAGTGTCTAGAACAGCTTCCCTCTGTACTTCTCTCCCTTTTCAAATCCTTCCTTAAACCACAGCCACTTCAGCAAGTCCTCCTTTTCACAGCAGTAATCCCCAGTTATGCCAGAGCCCACAAACATTATCTGGTGTCATGTCAAGCCTGTGCACAGCCTCTGAGGGAGGCTGGGCAGGTTTCTCAGAGGGAGCAGAGTTTCTAAATCCCTTTGAAATGGAACACAAATCAGGCACCTCGTTCTCTTTGGTGTCAAACCCCCTGTTCTTGTCCCAGGGCAGGGCGTGGGTATGGATTTAGGAACAGGATGCAGCAGCACTGTCCAGAGTGTGAGAGGTTTGTGTGGAACCACAAATCATTTGGATGTGTGAGTTAAGGGCATGTCCCCAGTGCTAAGCTGGGCTGGTTTAGATGTGTCTTGTGGGGCTGGTTCTTGCTCAGTTGCTGATTTCCAGATGTGAATTTTGAGAGAGGCAGAACTCACAAGTGCTGTCTCCTGTTAGGGATCCCCCCATAGTCAGTCCCTATCTCTGTGTAAGTAACTGGGATTGCTCCCAATGGGATCAGCAGCAGCAGGACTGTGGATGCTTTGCTTTTTGGTCACCAGCTGTGTAACAGGTTTGCCACCAGGGGCATTCCCTCTATTCCCAGCGAGGCTGTTGCTGTGAGATTCCTGCACAAAAGGTGACATTGAGCATTGTGGAAATGTCAGGAATACTTAGCCTGCTGTGCTTCTCAAAGGGAAAGACGCTGGAGCTGGGATTTAAGATGAGGGTAGTGTGGTCAGAAAGGGGTTTAGGACTAGGCATGGGTGTGACTGTAGGGCAGTCACGTTGGTTGTTGTCTAGAGGGCAGAGCAGAGAAGTAATTGAGGTGATGGAGAGTCTGCTCCTACATCCCCAAAAAGCAGGGTGTTCACAGGGGGCCCAGCAGTCCTGCACTGGGCTCATGACAACCCTGTGGTAAAACCTCTGTGAGGAGATTCTCGGATCTCAAGTCCTAAACATGTTGTGAGCAATTCCATTTGCTCCTCACGCTGTGATTTAATTCCCAGCAGCGTCGTTAGGAGCAGCCTGTGAGTGGCTGGGACTCCTGTGGCTGCTTCTGGTGCAGCTCCCAGGTGACTCTGCCTGATCAAAAGTGCTGCCCAAGATAATGTGAACTGTCACTCATGGTCAGGCCTTAACGAGTGCTGGATTCAGCTCAGTTAGAAAACCACTCTGAGGGGAGAAAAAACCCTCCCATGCCCATGTCTATCCATTGGAGTAAAACACAAGTGTCCTGGAAAGGGGCTGTGGTCCACAAGCTGACAGCAGATCCCACACTTGTGGGATACATTCTCCTCCTTTAGAAAGACAAGGGTAAAAGAAGGAGGAAAGGCTATTCCTGATAAATTACCAAAATCATAAAATGCAGAGAGCGGGAGAGAGGAAGAAACCAGGTGTAAGTGTAAAAAGCACCACTAAAATCCAGTGAGTCCCTGCTGGAGCTGGGGATAAACCCAAATCTGCAAAACTCCAGTGCCATGAGGCCACCTGCATGTGCTCCCTCCCTGCTCGGGGTGCTCCTGGGGTGAGGCAGAGTGTGAGGGTGGCCAAGCTGGGGCTGTCAGCAGTGCCTTGTGAGCAGTGCAGCTCCTGGCAGCCCTGGGGGATGCAGGATCTCAGCCCCTCCTGCTGCCACGGGCACTGGGAGCACCTCAGAGCTCCCTCAGCCTCGGGAGCTCCCCATGGCATCCCTGCCCCGGGCTGGGGTGGTGCAGGAGGAGGAGGAGGATGAGTGACTGCAGAGGATGAACACTGAGTGGGGACAGGCTTCCCATTCCAGCAGCTCTGGATTTATTTCTGTTCGTTCACTGCAAGTCACAATCCATTCTCTTCATTTTTATTCTTCCATGCTGTGACACCCTTAAAATCCGTGGTACATTTAACTTTTTATTTCCATTTAATACCTTTTAAAGTGATCTAATGCAGACAGATTACAGACAGTGAGGGTTACTGTCCTTTGGTGGAGATACCCTATTTAATAAAATATTGAGACAGACTGGCCCCTCCATGCATTAAAAAATAAAGATATACTACGTTTAGATGCTGTGGCAGTAAAACTTTATAGACTTATCAATTTCGGACAGTCATGTTCTCCTGAAGTTTTCAAATCACCTTGCAAAGGCAGCCAGCTCTCCTGGTTTGAAAATCAGAATAAGTTGTTTTTGCAGTTTGCAGTATTTAATGTAGATCTATGTAAATTGCTAGGGGAGGGGGAGGAGAAGAGTTTGATCTTAAAATATAATTTGGATTGTTCTCATCTTTTCTTGTAAAGGGTGTTTTGATAATTTGTTGCCACCTCCCAGTTTTCAAACATCTCAGTCTCAAAACGTTCTGATACTTTTAAAGATAAGGATCAAATTTTATGTATTTTTGTCTCTTAGTTCTCACGTCTTTGACATTCAGGTTTGCAACTTCCCCTATCAAAGGGCTTTAAACATCTTTCCTTTTCTTTTCCTTTTTTTTAATTTTTAAATGAAAATTGACATTCTCATTTAATAATGTGACTCTAGGAGCCAAGACTTTCAGAAAAATGCCAAATACCACAATACCTATGGGAATTTGCAACCTTATTACTAGTAATGGGCACCTCCCGCTTTTCTTCAAGCCTCCGGAGATTTTGTTGTTTTATCTAAATCCACCCAAATTCTGTGATCTTTAAAAGTGGGAAGAGTGGAAAAGTACCTCCTCAAGAGAAGAACTGATTACAAAGCATGGATCTAATTTCCAGTTTGAAGCTCTTTAAACATCAAATATTTTCAGGGGTAAGGTTTGGTTGCCTGAAATGTTGTTTTCTCCCCACTTTTTTTTTGCTTTGCTGGTAGAATGAAGGATTTGATTTAACGTTATATGCCTGGGAAAAATAAAGCATTTAATTTACATTTTACAAGGCAGTTATTGCAGGTTAATTAAATATCAATTGAGTGTTATAGGCCATATTAAGATTTATTAATAACCCAGCAGATAAATCTCCTTGGAATTCAATTAAATGAAAATCACATAAAAATATATGTGCAATTTTATTCATATAATACATAAAACTTGTGAATTATTGTGCAGCATTGTACAGTAAGTTGATTAATGGGAATTAATTGCTGAAATGGAGAAAAATCAATTTAAACTTCCTGTAGCAGCTATAAGAAGCTTGGTATTCTTCTCCCACACCTTTGGAAAGCTGAATCTGTGTCTGCACTTAGACTCTACCATTGGATGAGTCTTGGAATAAATGTGCTTCCTCTCCTCTCTGCTGCTTTAGCTCAGCATTTTGGGCTCGGAGAAAGGAATTGGTCACTTTTACCAGTGTGTTCCGTGGAGTTCATTGTGCCCCTGGAGCTTTTAGAGGTGAAGAAAGGAGCAGAAGGTGACACTGATGGGTGTGCCTGGCACTGAGAGCAGCCCTGGGTTGTGCCTGGTGTCACAGCAGGTCCCTGCTGGCCCCCAGGAGGATGGAGAGCTCTGGGACTGTCAGGAGCCTTTTGCCCTTTGGATGCTGCTCCCGCTCTGTCCCAGTGCTCCCAGGGCAGCTCCTGCCAGCCAGGCTCTGGGCAGAGCAGCACGTGGGGCTGTCACCAGGATTAGTGAGGGGCTCAAGGCCCCTGAACCAAGGAGGTTCAGGAGCTGGACTTGGAAAATGTCTTCCCAATCCCTGCAGGCCGATGGGGGCCTGGCCTGGTGCCATCTGCTCCCTGCACATCCTGAGTTAAACACTGTCAATATGAGATTATGTTCCAATTACAGGACCAGACCGACTGGTTTAACTCCTACCACGAATCTATTTTGCTTTATTACCATGCCCTGACTCTGTGACTGATGTACCAGACACCAAAAGAGATGGGCTCTGCCCAGAGGGCTTTGTCTCACAGGAACACGCCGGGAGGAGACCGAACGTGGCAGAAAATGCAGATGAATGAGTAACTCAGCCGAGATTTTCTTTTTAATTTGGGGATTCTTTGCTTGGTTTTGTGTTTGGCTTGAGTTTTAATATTGCTAAATTTGCTTCCTTCAGACGTTGCACAAGAACAGAGACTTCCAGAGAAACTCAAACAGGGTTAGGCATGTGGCTCTTTGAAGTGTGCGTGTTGGGGGGTGAGCGCTCAGCGTGCACACAGGAACACTCCTGGAGCATGGAAAACCAAGGGAGAGCCCTGTTCCAGTCACACAGCGACTCCAGCTGAGCCATGGCCCGTCCTGGGGAAGTTTAGCCATGTTGAAAATACAAGCAGGTGTCAGTCCTTGCTCATCCTCCCTGCTCCTGCAGCAGAGATTGCCTGCATCTGTCTCCTCTGTGCTTCAGCTCTGCTTCTCCCTGCAATAGTTGTCAGGGATATTAGCATTAAATACTTACTGCCTGGCTTAACTAAGGGGTAAGATAGGATTTAATTTGTATGGCTGAAATCCAATTATATAATGGAGCCCCTGGGGGAAGCAGTTATACCTGCTGAATCTCTTGGATGAGTAATTGTGCACAAAGGCTCCTCTCCAGAAGTAGAAACAGATCTGAAATATTTTTTCTTTTCTCTTTTTTTGCTGCTGCTGTTACATAATAAGGCTGAGACCCTGAAAAGAAAAGCCAATGACAACCCAATGCAGTAGAAAGAATTAAAGCATTGCCAGGGGAAAACAAGTTATAATCTGATAAATCAAGGATCTAACAGGAAGTCTGCAGCAGCATTAGCTTGGAGGAGCCAAAAGGCAGGGCAGCCAAAGGAAGCTTACTCATCTTTTTGGAGAATAGCACAGAGGCTTTGCTGTCTAACTTTCCCCACTATTTCTACCATGACCAGGGAAAGGGAATCCTCTGGTTGCTTTTGTCAAAGCTTGGGAGGTGAGTAGGTATTAAAAAAGCTGAGCAGCCAGCTAATTCAGATACTTTTGAAAAAGCCAGCACTTAACCACCTTTGAAAATCCCTTCTGCTTATCCTGCATGTCATCTGCACCCTGATAAGCATCAGAATCATAGGTGATGATGAGCAGGATAGGAACAAAAGCATGATGAGGTTCCCAGCAAGGTTTATGAAAGCAGGCAAGCTTGTAAGGCATTAATCTCTGGGATAGTACTGGGGCTTGACAGCTCTCCCATCTGATATGTGCAGCAGCTCCAAATCCCACAAAGGAATTACTGAGGGACTGGGACTGAAGGCATCAGCCTGTTGTGCTTGTGCAAGGCTTCTCAGAGGTCAGAGTGCCAAAATTCATTCTATTTTTAAAAACAAAAAGCAGACTTTTATTCTTTTCTAATGAGCTCTGAGTGGAAAAAAATAATTTCCTCAGTGTCTTTGAGTACAGGGCTACATGCAGGTAAAATGGTGACTGCTTCCAGCCAGAGGAGGGAGGGCAGAATTCCCAGTGCCACAGACTGAGCACAGACCCTTCAGCCTCGCTGCCCGGGCAGGGATTTCAGTCCTTGTAGAACGCAGCTAAATCCCGGCCAGGCTCCACGAGGAGGGACCTGTTCCCAGCCTCGCAGCTCCACCCAGTGGCTCTTTTTTGGCAGGATAAATCCAGAATTTCAGAGGCACCAAAACCTGTTGAGGCCAACACTGATGCACTGTGGAGATGCTCTGGGATGTGCATGAGGAATTGAGGATGTATTTGTTTGTCACGTTCTTAGAGTTATCAGCTACCACTTGGGTAATGGCAAAAAACTGCAAAGAGACTTTTAGAGAATATAGAAAAATCAGAAATCTTATTCCCTTTCTTAACACTCCCCCTCCACACACACACACACAAATGGAAGGGGCAAAATAGTAGGGAACTGGGAATTTACACACTTCACCTTTTCAAATCCTCAGTGAGCAGATTGCAACAGTTTGGGCCAAACTTATTGTTGTATGAGCTTAGTAATGAACTACAAAAACAACTGATTTCTGATCTGTAAGATCATTTTGAAAAAGAATTCTCTTGTGACTGTGAATTTCGGCAAATTTAACTTGGCAGCTCTCACTGTATTGCTCCACTTTCCTTCCTGGGTAATTACCAGGACTAACAGGAAGCAAATTTTCATCATTTCTGTCAAGGATGCCATGCTGAAACTTGCTTTTTCCAGGAGTATCAGGACACTTGTAATTAAAATAAGCTTCTATTTGTGCATGTGCACACTTTTACTCCAGGAACACTCAAGAGATGGGTACAGATTCACAGAACACAAAAGTGTGATACTGACACAGTTAATTTTCTATTTGAGCATGTATTGTAAAAATATCCCATTCCTCCAAGCTCGAGTGAAAACTGAAATCTCAGTTGTGCATAATGTAGATTTACCAGCCTCTCTGCAAGTCTTAAAAATAGAGAAGCTGATAAACTGATAGAAACCACAGTTTTGCTGTGAATCTCCTGGAAGTGCCCACCCCATCTGTGTGAGGAAAATATTATTTGTGAAAGGCTGCTCCCAGCTGGGCTGTGCAGCTCCAGTGCCATGGAAGGAGCTGAAATGACCTCTTCTTCCTGGAGTTCAAACGTTATTTAGCATAAATGCAGCCCCTAAGGCCTTCACTTGAAGTTGCTTTCTGCCAGCACAGCAGCTGAACATGGGCTTTAATCTGCTTTGCTTTGCCACTGGAGTGCTCTGTGGTAAGAGATTTGGAGTTACAAACTACGTGAATCCCACCTTCAAGCTTGTAGACATCAGTTCTCCATCCATACAATTAAAAGGTAAATCAGCCTATGCTGTGTTAGGACAAAAGATCAGAGGTTTTTCTTTTAGAGAGATAATGTTTCAAAATAGATATTCAATGTTCCACATGTAAAGAGTAACAGGAAGCGTATTGCAAAAGGCACTTTTGGAAAACGGAATTTTTTTTTTCTTTTTTATTAAATCCTAAATCAGAGCAAGAACCTGCTGGGTTTTACTTACCCTCCCCAAAACTGTCACTGAAGGGCCCTTCAGTGTCTGAGCCAGGTACAGCTACCCCAGCAAATGACCACATGGCTCCAGAACAAAACTGCCTCACTGGTTTTACCACAAAGGTGTTTGCTGGGCACCATCTCCCACCTGAGCCTGTTCTCTCTTGTTCCCACAAGTCACCCGTGCAGTGGTGGCACCGTGGCAGTGAGGGAGGCCAGTGTGTGTGTGCAGAGAAGATTTCAAATGCCCATGGGACACAAAATAGCTGAGATTTTGGCATGGCAAGGGTATCACACCTTGCAGCCTGTGAGTTTTTCACCTTCTCTGTTTCTGTACCAGGATTTTTGTGTTTGCAAAGCTCCTGCCAAAGGTCCATGCAGGTTGTGAAGCTCAGATGAAACCTGCTGCTGTGATAAGCAACCTCCTTACCCCAAAAGTGCTGTTTAGTTCTTCTTTTCATGCAGCTGGGGGCATGCCAGGCTCCCTGCAGTTGCCTTCAGCCACTGTGCAGTCCTGAGCCTGCTCTCCTGCCACGTGAACAGGGGTTTGTACCCAAAATGCCTGGAGGCCTTGTCTGTCTCGAAGGAGAAGGTGGTGACAATGGTGTTCAGCAGGGGCACGTTGAGGAAAGGCTGTGGCCTCCAGAAAGGGTACAGGATGACCCTGCAGATCCTGTGCAGTTGTATCATCAGCCACATCTTCCAGTAGGGGATGTGTGAGCCCAGCCTCAGCGAGGGGTCTGCACTGCTCAGCAGCTGGTGCCTGCCCAGGAAACCCTTCCTGCTTGGGGTGTCATCATAGCAGTAATACACCTGTCCTGCCAGCAAGTCTGGCTTCAGCTGCAGGCTCCTTGCTGCAAGGACATGCATCCATGCCACATTCCCTGGAGAGGGAAGAGAAACAGGCACTCAGGAGGAGCTCAGTTTTCCTGTTTACCATAGAATGAGTGCATTGGATCTGCCAGCTTCAGTGCTGGGAAGCAGAGAGGCACTCATGGTGTGCTCAGCTGTGCTGCAGAGGGACTGAGTAGTTAATCCAGGCCTCCAAGATCCTTTAAACCCTTGGTCTCCCCTTTGAGGTGGACAATTAATGTGCCTTGTGATCCTCGTTCATGTGAAGCAAAAGGGCAGTGTTTTGTAGTGAGAGCAGGATGAATAGGAGGCAGTGCTCCAGGGTTTTATCCTTGCCTCTGCTGTGAGCCTTTGAAGGAGTCACTTGATTTATCTGGGCCTGATTCCTCTCTAACAGCATTTTCAAAATCTGCACGTTTGGAAGAAGACATACAAGTGTGCTGCACAGAAATCACTGAATGGCTGTGTGATCTAATGGTGAATTACACCCCCCTGAAAGGCACCAAAATAAACTCTTCCTATAGGTTTTGTGAGTAATTTCTTGTGCTTGCTAAAACTGGTTAGGTAGTGCAGCCTTTTCTGTAAAGAACTTGACAAGTAGTGGTAGTTTATTTTTTTTTTCTAATGAGGAAATGTCTTTTCCTAGCAAAAACACTTTAAAAACACAGCCAGAATTTATCTCTGCCCCCCCATATATCCCTGAAACACTTCTCAAAGGAAATAAAGAAAACCTTTCCCTCCAGGAAAACAGGAGTAATAAGAAACTGCTTTTAAAATCCTTTATCCACTCTAAGTTTTGTGGTTCCAAACCCATTTGTGCTCATTCACCATACTCATCTCTCTGTCTGGGGAGATTATGGCTAAGCTGACGTGTCAAATCCTGTGACTAAGGCTGGTAGCACCCCATGCAAAGAGCTCAGCCCTTCACTCACCCACGTAGGTGTGATTCCGCTCGGTGTTTTCAGGCTCCAGGTAGTCCAGAACACCTTTCCTGGCTCTGGCAAGCAGATACAGCTCCTGCAGGAACCCTGCCTTCTCCCCATACACGGTGTTGGCACGGATGATGCAGGTTCTGAGGGTGCCACCATTGCTCAGCTGTAAAATCAGGGAGGGACACAGTGGATGGATCCAGTTTAGATCGATCCAGAGATGGAATCTTGCACAGTGACACTGGGTTTTCCAGATAAACCCAATATACTGGGAATACTGGCCTAGAGGAGTCAACATTTGCAGAGGTGCTCTGCATGCTTGGCACCTGCTTTGGGTCCCTAAAAACACAAGGAGGTGCCCAGTTTGGTTTTATTTTTTTTTCAAAGCACACCTGCACCCACGTGGTGCTCCTTGAGAGGTGCTGGGTGGAGAGTGCTGGTGGCATGAACTCTTCTGCAGTCCTGGTGTATAAAAGAGGGTTTGCAACAACCAAAACCAGGCACCAGAGCAAGCCAGCCCAGCTGGCTGGCCTCAAACTGGGACTGGGGGAGAGATGCTTCAGGCAGTGGTTTAGAGCACAAGTCTCATTTTTACATTCTTCTTCATTGTCTGGAAGAACTCGTATGTCTGCTGACTGCACTGCCAGCCTAAAACACTGAACAGCTACCTTGGGTAGGGGGCTGGCTCTGGGTACACCAATATTTTTAATTCTTAAGTCACTCTGGAAAGCCTGGAAATTACACTTTTTTCAGTATGAACTAGATGAACCTGGTTCCTTTGCCCCTGATTTAGCACAGCCCTTTCCAAAGTCACACTCCTGCTGGAACTGAAGCACAGCTCAAAGGGAAACACCCTTTTATCCTGGGAGAGTCTGGCAGCTTCCTGCTGATGTGGGAATATCAGGCTTTGGGAGGCTTAGGACAAGGTGGTTTATGCATCAAATCCAGGCAGAGGTTGGATACACACTTAGACAGGAGCTGTGGGGTCTTTCCAACCATCTCCCTCTTTCTCCTCTCCTGTGCTGTAATCCCAGGGGTGCTACCACTGCATTTTGTACCTTTTTTCCGTTGGCTTCAAGCACAATTTTTTCTGCCATGGCTTTTGTCTTCCCATAGGGCAGCTCCACTTCCCCGCTGTACTGAGTGTCCTCATTTCCTCTGGAACAGATCGTGGGACACAGAGAGTGACCGTGGGGCACAGGGCTCGGGGACATCTGTCCCAGCCTGCTTTGCTCTGCATTCCCTGCTCCCCAGGGGTTTCTGCTGCCTGGGAGCTTGGGAATCTCAAGGAACACCAGGTGCTTCAGGGTGTTCACAGGCAGGTTTGCATGGGGGCAGTGGGTTCTCAGAGCTGGATTTAGTTTTGTCTAATAGCATGATTGAAATAACATTCCATCAGGCAAATTAGAAGGCAGTGGAGTGACATTTTTCAGCAACTCTCAGAAGCTGAGCAAGGTAGAAAGAACACAAGAAGATGGAGGGCAGGAAAATGAGAGCAATTCTACTTCATTTTTTTCATTAGAGGCAGAGAAAAGCCTCTCATGAGCCATAAACTAAAAGGAGAAACTGCTACTTAATTTTCTCACAGAGTTGATTAAAGTTGGGAGGCATTTGCTGAGGATGTGGTGGAGCTGCTGGAGATCTCCTGGAAGCCTTGCAATCAGCAGGGTTGTGCTGGGATTGCTCCTTCATCTCCCTCCACAAATTACCCTTGAGGGGAAGGAGAAGCAGAGGAGCCATGGCCAAGGACAAGCAGGGAACACTGGGATGTGACTGTGGAAGACAACCTGCTCCTCAGGCTGCCACCCTTACAGCTGCCAAGGGGAAAGCCTGTGGGATCTCACATGGAGCTGGCCTCACAGGGCCTGGAATAATTCCAAGGAGAAAGCAGCTCTCTTCCCCATAGGGTGTCAGCATTTCATCCCAGTGGTTTTAGATCAGCCTGAGGCCATCATGGGATTTGATTAAACATCTCCAGTGGGCTCTGGAGTGAAGAAACCTGGCTTGCAGCATTGGGAAGGAGCACCCCCTTGTTCCCGTGCTCCCCTGAGTAGCATGGATCAGCTCTCCCTCCCTCCATGTGCTGCTGGAAGCTTTCTTCCCATTTTTAAATTAATTTACTCTATATTTTGCAGTCTGAGAGAAATCCACCCTGGCAAACCAGGATCTGCCAGGCATGGGGTACCCCAGGCAGGGCAAAGAGGAATCCTCACCCTCCTGTGGCAGATGGGCTCGGATACATCTCCTGGAGGGGTTCAGTGGCCTGTGAGGGCTTCACCCAGCAAATCTGCAGCAGAGGTGTTTCTGTCAAACACTGGGCCTTGGGAGAGCCAGCTCTGAATCAGGCTCCCCCTTTGACCTTGGGCAAGTTGTTCTCTCTTTTCTGTGCTCAGATCTCCCTGTGTAAAACGTGGCTGATGCTGTTGCCTGGCCCCTGCCTGTTCAGCAGTCTGGCATGTTGTGTGTCAGATATCCCAGCTGAGATCAGGCTCTCCTGCACTACAGCAACAGANACAGGGCATGAACAAGAGGCAAACCAAAAAACAAGCAAGACAAAAGATTGATTGTGCAAGGTTTGTTGCAAGCCCAGGAGAGGCCCAAGACAATTAGTGGGGGGTTATCTAGAAGTTCTAGTTTTAATTGCTTTCTCTCTTTTTTTAATCAATTTTTGGGGGTTTTGTTTGGGGTTTTTTTTCTCTGTTTTTTGCCCTGCAAAGCATTTAAAAAGCAGCAGTCTCACAAAGGGACAAACCTGCCTGCTGTTCCTGGGCTCTGCTGCGTGTGCCTTCCCCCACCCCTCTGAAGCTTGGTAGTAACAAAGAGCTCAGCATAATGCTCTTGCTTTTCAAAACGATCCCAGATAAGTGAACGCTAATCAGACTGGAGCAGCATTGTCAGAAGGTATCTCAGCAGTGCCTGTCTCCCAGGGATTGAGACTGACAGAGGCATTTTCTATTATTGTCGGATGCTGAGGTGCGAGCATTATCCCTGTGCCCATCACCCTGGCCACAGCCTCCTCCTGCTTTGTCTGTGCCAATTCCCCAGCACGTGAAAGGGAGTTAATAAATTCTACGAGCACTGATGGAGAAGGGGGGCAGAGGAAAAGGAAAAGGCAGGCAGGATCCTGGGCTGTGAGGGAGAGGGCAGAACAGATGGGGTGGGGATGGGGAGATGAGGAGGAAGGAGAAAGGCATCACCTGTGCCTTCAGCCTGGAAAGCAGAGCCATGTTATGCTGCTCCCAGTCATCCCTGGGCTCCCTGTTGAGACAGGTGGGGTAAGGTTTGACTGGGAGGCTGATACTTCTCCCGTTATCTAATTCCCTTAATTTAAAATCAAAATAATTGGAGAATGAAGACCCCTCTCTAGGGCTTCCTCTCAGGATAATGGGAGAATCTGAGTGTGTGCTGCAAAATGAGTGAAAGGCTCCAGGTGTGGTTTTGCTTGTGTTTGTGGTGGGGAAGGCTGTTCATAGCTCCATGAGCATCAGCCTGGGTGGGTTTTACTTGCCCCTGTTGGTGCCACCATTACAAGCCAAAGGACTGTGGTGAGGCAAGATCTGGGGCTGATTTTTTCAAGGCATCTGTTCACATTTCTCTCTTAAGTCACAGGACTAAAATACTGGCAAGGATGTGCCTGCATCTGCATTAATTCTTAGGAATTATTTGTATTTGCTAGTGACCAAATTCCATAGCTTTGCAGTGACACAGTCCCCAGTGCTTGTGGTCCCAAGTGGATTGAGTTGCTCTCATGGATTTTTTCATAAACCAGACAGTTATTCTACAGATTTGAGTGCTTAGATGCTTTTCAAAACAACTGGCTTATGCCTTGACTTACTTGTGAGCATGAAATTTGGGCTTGTAGGTAATTTTAAGTTATGTCTTTTCTAGCTGGGCTCAAATTTCTAGAGCCAAGTGACTGTAGGCAGCTGTGTCCAGCCTGGCTGCCTGTGGAGACACCACTTGACTTGGAGCCAGCTCCCCTGGCACACAAATTTCCAGGGGCTGAGCAGTTTGTGTGGCTACAACCAGGCTTAAAATCAGCAAGGAGCCTTCCAATAGTACATATCAGACTGACCTCACATTTAACCTAAACTTCAGCCCCTGGTCTTCAGAAATATCAGCCCTGCTCTCAAGGTGCAGGTGCTGTTGCCCCAGGAATGCAAAAGGTATCCTGATGCTGAGCCCTGAGCAGGGGTGTCAGCTGATTGTCAAAGCCACTTCTGGAGATCAAAGCAAAAAAACCCTCAAAATTCTTATTTTGACCACTGTCTTTGTATTGATCCAAATCCCACCTTTGCCACAGAGGGTTTTCTAAAGCTCTGCTGGTGCTTCTGGGTCTGTGGGCCAATCTCGTGGGAGCCACAAACAGAGGAGAAGGGTTGAGCATAACACCCCAAAATGGTGACATCCAGGAGCCCAGGAGATAGCCCCATGAGCATGGTGCCAGGAAGGATTTTGAGGGATAGAAGGGTACAATTTGCAGGTCAGAAGCAGGCAACAGAAGGATGTGACTACACCTGAATCCTGCAGGGCACGTTCACACCACTGCACCCATCCCCTAAGGCTTCATGGCCAATTACGTGTTTCTGGGATAATGCTACATGAGATTTGCCCACATTTGATAACAGGAGCTGGGTACAGGCTTGCCAGCAGTTCCCTGGGGAGCTGGGAGGAGGAGGAGGGGCAGTGTGGTGGTGGCAGGGGGGCATCACCTGCCCTTTGGGTGACTCTTTGTGAGGGAGAGCAAAAACTCTGACCCAACAGCAGGATGTAATTTGGCCACATCCCGAACTTTGAGCATGTGAAGCCTTATCTGAAAATGATCTTAGGGCTCAGAGGAGCAGGGCTGTAGATCCAGGGACAGCCTGGCAGTGCAGCTGGGCCACACAGCTCTCACCTTGAGGTATCACTGGCCAGGCTTATGTTGGGAAGAGCCAGGGTTCCTAAACGGGCAGAGCCACAGGGAACAGTTTTCAGGAAAAAGAGCAACAGACAGGAAGGGGAACACGAATCTTCTCCTTGGTAGCCACAGCTCAAATCTCCACCTGGCTGCAGTTCCATTGCTGTTTGACTGGACAAACAGAGCAATGGAGGAGATTTGCTGAGCCTCACCTGAGCAGGGGCTCACAGGAGGTGTTGGGTCCCACGGCAGCGATGGAGCTGGTGTAGAGCAGGTATGGGATGCCCAGGACACAGCAGGCCCTTAACACATTTTCAGTACCTGTGGGGCAGGATGGGAAGGACAAGCATCAACCACCTTGCCTTGATTCCTGCTGTGCAAATCAAAACAGATTCCCAGGCTTTTCCCGACTTGGAACTAATCCATCTTTTTTTATGGCTGAAAAGCCCCAGGTCAGGGCTGCATTTCCTCAGGAGGGGATGGTTTATAACATGAGTAGCAGTCACATCCATAGCTCTGATGTGGCTGAACTTCCATGGCCATTGGCAACTGACTTAACTTGGACTTTAGAGCTGCTAACAAAGGGAAGCTGAGGGCTTGGCAGAGCAAAACTCCATCTTTTTTCATTTGTGGGCAGATTGTTGGTGAACTGCAGCCTTCTGGCAAAGGATCAGGGTTTTTGTTGCTCTGTAGAAGCTCTGCAGGGTGCTACAGGGTGAAATCACTCCATCAGACTCCTGATAGCTGCAGAACTTTAAATAAAATGAGGGCAGCTTACAACTCCATGTGAAATGCAGACAAATCCAAAATATGGTTTGCTTTAAGGAAGGTTGTTCTGGCTGAACTTGTTGGTCAGTGTGTGTGGTTTAGTGTGGTTATTTTGAGGTATTTTGATGGGTTCAAATGATTTATGACTCCTGCAGGGGTGGTTTTTGCATTCATTGTGATTTTGATCCATGTTGATCCTGTGAGAACCTCAATGACAAGGACTGAGGGCCTTCAGACCTGATGAGGCAGATCTGAAAGGAAGCAGCTCATAGGGCTGGCTTCCAGAAACCTCCACACTATTTGTACCAGGCTAAGGAGGCTCTGCCCTGAGCCTGTCTGCAGATCTGGTGTGGGAGGGCTTGTGATTTCTCGTCTCTTCTCTATTAACGGCATAATCTGAAATTACCAAGGAAATCCTGAGTTTAGGATAATTTCCGAGCATACGAACCCATCTGAAATCCCAGTGGAAAAGAATCAATGTGCTTCTCCAGGAGCCTATCACAATATGTAAAGGTAACTGAGAACCCCTGGTGAGAAACATCACTGGAAACAGCTGAGTTAAAATCCATTCAGCTTAACAAAAAGCAGATTAAAGAGCCTTTAAGTGACTAGATGGGAAAAATAATTCTTGTAGAAGAGAACTCAACAAGTCAACAAGGCTATGACAGGATTCAGCAGCCAGTGGTTGAAACAGAGGAGGGAATCAAAGCAGAAGATGTAAACTTTGGCCAGAAATTATAATTAACTATAGTCACACCACCACTCCTCAGCATTATTATGGCTTGCTGAAAGCCATGATAGATAGCCCATTAATTTGCACCCTTAATTCGAGACAACAAGTCTTCTGAAAAGGAATGGTCCAATTTAGCCACAAATTGTTGGGCTTAGGGCAGTAATTGGATGAATTTCTGTGGCCTGAGTTGCACACAGGAGCCAGCTGGAGGATTATATACTTGACCTCTCCTGACCCTACTTTTTTCCATGAAGTCTACAGCAGGTATCCAATACCATTTTTATTTTTTTATCTGCCATGATTTTAATGTAGAGCTTCAGACTAATCTCTCAATTCAGGATTTTGAGGAGCCCTAGTGAGGGCAGCAGCCCCATTTTGGGGAGTTCCATGTGGAACCATCCAAGGGGAGGCAGAAATGCAGGACAGGCTCCTGTTCAGCCATCCCAGACCGTGCTCCTCAAAGAGTCACTCGGTCACATTGGAAAATCCTTGTGTGTGTGGTTTCCTGAGAATGTCACCAACACCTGCAAGAGGTTTGGTTTGCTGAGGAGGGGACTTGCCTGTGTTCAGTGCTCTCTGCAAATCCTCCCTGAGCTGAAGCACAGAGCTCACAGCAACAGTGAGGGGGAAGAGCTCACAAAGCCACTAAAAAGCAGCAGGAACCCTCGGGCTCTGAATATTCTCAGAACATAGAGAGCACAATACAGGCTCTTAAAAGCATTGAGTTTTGAAAACAACTACAGCAATGAAAAGAAGGCTGGAATTTAAATGTTGCCCTTGAATGTATCAGCAAATAGTTGAAGCCCTAAGCAGTAACTGAGTTGGAGATGTAGATATATTAAAAAAAATAAAATTCCTTCCTTTTGGTTAACGACTATTTTAGTAGCTAACAGCCTGAGGTACCACTGGAATTGCTGCTGTAATAGGGATTTCATTATTTTTATAGCCTGTGCTTATTTCCTAGATTTATGAACAAATTTTCTCTAAGCAGATCTTGCACCAAACATGAAATTGGCTCTTGGTGGTAGGAGGAGAGGGTTGTGGAGCTCTCAGTTACACGTGGCCTGTCAATACATGATAGCTGGGAACCCTGACTAATTAAACAGCATCACTCTGCTAATTAAAACAGCATCACTCCCTTCTGGTGGGTGCAGTTCAATGGGCACAGCCTTGTGCTGGTATAGACAGGGCAAAATCCCTGGGAAAGCTCTGAGCTATCTAGAGCAGGGTTTAATTTGAATTGTTGTCCTCGTCACACACAAAACAGTTTCTTACCATTGCAGGTGTGTCCCGAACCACCTCAGTGCCACCAGGAGAAATTCTGCCCTGGCCCAGAGCAGCTGTGCCAAAACTGAGCCCAGATTTGATGAGCAGTGGAGAGGAGCAGCATGGCCAGCCCTGAGCAAGGACAGAGGGCCAAAGGGACAAACTTCCCCCATGGAAAGGTCCCGGGCACCTCTCCCACCCCTGGGTGTGTGGGATTCAGCACTAAATGTGGGATGTGTCTGCTGGAGCCCCTTGTGTGGCTGCAGGGTGTGTGTCAGGGCAGGGCTGTGTGCAGGGCCCTGTCTCAGGCTCACCCCTGACGTTGACATCTCTCATGTCCCAGAAGGGCACCGTGTCCCTGCTGTCCACCACAGCAGCTGTGTGAAGGACCACGTGTGCTCCCTGCATGGCAGCCAGGAGCGCGCCGGGCTCTCGGATGTCTCCTCTCATCACTGTCACACGAGTGGTAGCTGCACAAAAACAATGCAGAGATGCAGGGGCGGGGCAAAAAAAGAGTCCAAATCAGCATCCTCACCTTCCTGCAAAGCGTGGGATGTCCTCTCTGCAGGGCAAGGCAAAACACTCTGACAGTGACTGTGCCATCTCAATCCAGCACACCGGGGCAAAATTCCTTTTCTTTTTTAACTCCAAGAAGCCACCTGCATCGGGTTTTAATTCAACACAGTGCTCTGCATCAAATGTGGGGCAGAATCGCTGTGTCTGTCACTGCAAATCCCCAGCCTGCACCAAGGGTAGCCCTGGGAGCAGGACATGCTTGGCCCAGCTGTGGCTGCTCCAGCCCCTGTGGATCAGGGAAACTCTGCTGGACTCTTTCCTTCAGACACAAAATTTTAGGGCTTGCTGGCAATTTCAAGAGACATCACACAGAGCTTTGTTTAAATTGCAAATACTGTAGATGAAAAAAGAAAATATTGTACCAGGTTTAAAAAGTTTCATAGGAAGTTCCTCCCTTAGAGCCACTCGGAATTTTCCCCCATTCCCTTTTACCTCCTCCTCCTTCTTCTTCCTCAGAGTGGCTGTTCCTTACACAGCTACTCTTGGCATCTACTATTCATTTTCTTGCTTTGAGGCAAGTTTAAGTAGGATTTTTCCCTTTTTCCTTTCCTGTAGTTGGGAATAGGCCAGGGAGAAGCAGGGGTGAGGAGCCTGTACTCCTCAGGGATTTACAACAAGCAGTCACAGGGTTGCTTTGAGAAGGAGATGTCTCCTCTGCCCTGGGCTGGCAGCTGCCCAGAGAGCCCCACACATCCTGGGGTCAGGGTAGGAATTTCTGGAGGATCACACAAATGAGTAGCTCAGGGAAGGGGCTGTGCCTCCTGCTGTGGAAACCCTCAGAGAAGCTCCAACAGGGCAAGGTGGGGAGAGGATTATTCCTCATGGTCCAAAAGGAGGGATGGAATCCAAGCCAGCAGATCAAGTGGCTGAGTGTTCTCTGAGCAGCCTGGGATGGAGCAGGAGACAGAAATTCTACCAAAGGGTCAGGCTGCTTTCTTAATTAGCATAGCCAACAATCAGTGGACTCACTCAGAGGAGTTTTAATATTAAATTAATTAACTTTGAGTATTAATATTAAATTAATTTAGTAGTAAAGCACAGAGTGGATTCAGTGGGAGTAGAGGGTGGAAAGAAAGGAGCTGTGCATGCAGCAGAGGTAAAACCCTTGGCTGAAGAACCAGGGTGCAGAGGAGGATGCTCCTGCTGAGAGGTGGAGCAGGGTGCTAGCAGGCTCTTGGGGGGAATTTTTCTGCTACTCTGGGGTTTGGGAAAGCCTGGAACCCACCAGGCTGAAGTGTTAAATAGCCTTTTTCACACCACCTGTGTTAAGGCAGCTTGTGTAAAGCAACCATGAGGAATTTTCAAACTGACAAGGCCTGATGAGCTCTTCCCAGGGCTCCTAAAGAGGTGAGGGGTGTAACTGCAGCTTTAGTGTCTTATCAGCTACTTTGGAGAACTTCTGAAGGCACTGGGAGAGTTCAGCAGAGCAAATGAAACACTTGTGCTTAGAAGGGAGGTAAAGAAGAGGCAGGAAATTACAGAACATTTTGGTTTCAACCCCAGGAAATTCAGGAGCTCGCACTCAAACCACTTGTGTGTGAGCACCTGTGGGATAATGGGGAGAATGGAAGCAGCTGACATGGATTTGTCAAGAGCAAATCAAGCCAGATAAACCTCCTTTGTTCTTATGACAAGGTAACAGGCTGGAGGGATATTGTGGAACAGGTTGATGTCATCTATCTTGATTTTCGAAGGGCTTTGGAAACTCAGCGTCATTCTCACAAGGAGTCAGTAAAACATGGGCTAAATAAGCCCCATTAAGGAGAGCACAAAGCTTGGTGGAATTACAGTTCCCAGGGAATTGCCAGCTGTGGTAGGTGGCTGCCCTGGGGCTCTCCAGAGCTTATTGCTGTATTTGAGTCTTTTTGATTGTTTTCATCAAGAATCTGGCAGATTTGTTCATTAAATCAGCAGATAACATCAGACTGGGAGGGACTGTGCTAGAGGATTTGAGTATGAGCTGAATGGAATTAACAGAGTCTGGAGAAAAAATAAAAGTGAAATTTGATAGGAATGAAGAGAAGTTTTTGGGTTTAGCAGGGAAAGAGGCAGCTGATCTTCACAAAGGAATTAAATTGGGCCAGGGCAGCTCAGGAGCTGTTGCTTGTTGTCAACTGAAAAAGGCACAATTGTAGTGACAGGTAAAACAGGAGGATAAATTGAAGGATGGAAGAGACAAATCCATCAGCTTTTTGCAGCAATGGGAAGGCCACAGCCCAAAATTCAATGTCCCCCTTGCAGACAGGAACAATGTCAGTGCCCTGCAGTGCTGGATGGAGCAGAGGAGGAGGAAGGAGTGTGTGAGAGCTGCTTTAGCCTAAAGCAGAAACCAGTATGGAGTGGAAGGATGTGGTTTGCAGATGGTGAAGATTGTTGTAAAAGAAAAAAAAATCACAGTAATCCTGTAATACCTCTTCTACCTGTAAGTTTAGCTGAGAAATCAAGGACCCAGACTGTACCCACTGCCTGGTGGGGCAGAGATAAATGGGCTGCTTGGGGTGGCCTGGGGACAGAACAAACATCTGTGGGGAAGGCTGTGGCAGAGCTGACTGTGCCTGGGGCAGAGGGATGGGGTTGGGATGGCCCCTCAGGCTGCTTCTGCCTCATTTTCTGTGGTTTGCTGGGGTGGCAGGCCACAGACCCCTCCTGGAGCATGGATTTTGGCACCTCCCTAAGGTTTAGACAGCTTTTTCTTCTATTATGGGTGTTTTTAAGGTAATTGGCTCCCTGAAAGCTGGGGAAACCAGTCTGCTGAGTTCATCTGCCAGGGAGGTTTCTGATAGTGATATTTCCCTGGGAGTCTTGACTTGCTGTGGGTGCATCCCCTTTCTGTCCATATCTCCCAACAGCATCTCCCTCAGCATTTTTTGCCTCTCTCAAAGCAGGCTGAAGGTTTGGGCAGTCAGAGACAGGGAACCCAGCCCAGCATTAGCTGAGCAGAGCACCCTGAGCTGCCTTGCCTTGTTTTGCATGGGTATTCCTGAATCCAGTAAAACAGGTTGTTTTTCCCCAACAAATCTCACTGTACTCAACCCTGCATGAAGGCAGCACTCAGGATATGATCAAATTAATTAATTCAGTATCTCTGAGTGTTTACTGAGACTTACCTTCTCCTTTTTTAAGGCTGCTATAGGTTTCTCTCAATTATTTCCATCATTTATTTCACAATGCCTGCAGTAGGTGCTGAGTTTGATTCTGTTGCTGCCAGGATTTTTAGTGGTTTCCCTCAGAAGCAGTGGGACAGCCAGGTTCCCATGGCACAGCCTCTGTGTGCATGTGGCTGCCTGGGGACCCAGAGCCTCACTGGGGGCCTTCTCTTGGGTGACCCATCCCGAGGGGTCTTTTTTCTTTGGTTTAATCCTATACTGTAAAACATCTGAGCTGGAAGTTGTTCCTCACCCAGTCTGTTTAATCCAGGTTCCTGCCCCATGCCTGTAACTGGGGCATCTCCAGTGCTATCCCAGCTGCCAGGAAAGGGAGGGTTATGGCCACTAAATAGATGCTGCTGCCCTTTTCTTACCTGTGCTGAGTTTTTCTACTTCTTCTCTTGCTACTGAATCAAAAACTCTGACTTCTTTGATGTAGTCTTGTTGAGACAGGAGCTCCACAATCCTCTCCCCCACAAACCCACATCCTCCTGTCACCAGGTAGACCCAGGCTCCATCCATTTCTGAAGGTGTTTTTGTGGCTGAGGAGCAGAGAGCAGGAGGCTGCCAGGATCTTATTGTGCACTCAGCCAGTCTTTGCTGAGCTAAGTCTAAAGTTTAGCTGTCACAGAATGCTGCTGGGTGAACATTAACTCCAGCCAGTTACACATAAATCAGGTTTTCCTTGGCATGGTCCCACAGTGCTGCCACAGGTCCCTTCTGGGCTCTCTGACTCAGCCTTTCCCTGCTCCCATGGTAGCCCATGGCCAGTGGGGCACCTCTGGCTGTCCTTGCTGTGTGTCCAGTCTCAGGCCAAAATTTGGATGCCAGAAGTTTTCCAGCCTGGTCAGTCCCTCCCCACAGGCAGCTTTAGCAGTTGTTGGAGCTCAGGGCAGCTGCTGCCAGTGGGATGCTGCAAGGACCCTGTTCCCATGCCCTGGGGATTTGTAGAGAGGCCTCACAGCAGCAAATCCTTCCAGTGCTGAGCTGTGTCAGGAATGGAGAGCTGGGGTTTTGTGGTCACCAATTCCACGAGGCTGGGCATCTGGCATGGCTCTCCTGGATGGATGTGCCCTGAGTTGAATACATCACACACACCCCTCTCTCTGATATTTATATTTATATTTATATTTTTATAGAGAAATACATATATATATTTAGGAGGAGAAAGATCTCTCATAATTTGAAAACTGTATTGGAGTGCAAACTCTACCACATCCTTTGGCAAAGTGTGTCCAACAGTTAATTCTCATCACTGATACAAGTTTCATCTTGGCTGACACAGCTTTCCCTGCTATGCTACAGAGAGTGTGTGCTGTTTAGTTTCCCACTGGAGCCCAAAAATGGGATCAGCTTTGTCCAAGGGTGCTTGATCCTGTCCTAAAAGTGGGATGGGGCAGAGAAAGACCTGTCCTGTTTCTCCCTGCCTCTCCCAAAAGGGCTCAGAGATAACCAAGTCAGGCCTGATCAGTTCCCAGGCTCTCCTTGATGCCAAGCAAACAACATCCTTCAGTCTGGAATAGTCACATTTTTTCCAATCCATCTGTGAAGCAGCTTGTCACTGGTTTTGGTGAGCTGTTCTTAGAGGGTAAATAAGGTAATATAGTCTCCCTGCTTATTTTTTCCTTTACACAGTGTAGTAGTTGTTTTTCTGTGGTGTTGCTTGGAAAGTTTAGGGTGAGTTTGTTCCTGTTTCGGGTTCACTGCTTTCCCCATCCCCAGGCTGGAATGAGGAGATAATTCCAGGTACATTCATGGCCAGAGCCATTCTTACCACAGTGCCAGTGCCTGCCTGGCTGGCTGAAGAGCCACTTGGTGCTGAGGGTAATGAAGGGTTAAGGCACTGAACTCCAAGGGTAGCTGTGTTTTGTTTGTGAATAAATAGTTTTCTTTTAATCAGCTCCTGCTACAAGTTCAATGTGTTCCCCTCTGCCATTGATTTTCTTGGGCTGTGTTAAGCTCAGGAGAAGTCAGTTCCCCTCTCTGTGATTACAATCAGTGGCCATAATGGCCCAGAGACCAACACGGGCCTGATGCTAATTTGGTGCCTGGCAGACCAGCACAGCCACAAAAGTCCCAAGAAATTAATTTAGCCTTTTATCCAGCAACTCCCAATCTGTACAGTGGTGATTAACACAACTGCCTTCCCTCAGAGGATTTTTCGCAAGGATAAATACATTGGAGTTGGAGGTGTTAGGACTCAAAAACTGAGATAAATACACCCTGAGAGACCCAGAGAAGTGCTGCATGGGAATGTCTGGCATCAAGTAACCTTGAGCATGTCCTCATCAGTGATGCAGAAAGCCCTGTGAAGCTGAGGCCTCGACTCTGTGGACATTTCTCAGTGTTTACAAGGCTCAGCCTTCGCTGCACTTGTTGTTCCTGCATCTCTGCAGGTCTGATCAGGAGGGGAAAAAACTAGCTGGGATTTACAAACCTCTTGTTTTCATTGGGATATGAAAAACAAGTTCAGAGCCCAGAGCTGTGACATCTGTGACAGAAACAGCCCAGGTCCTGCCCTACAGCCTCCCTTTGCTAACACAGAGGTGTTGAATCTCCAGGGGCAACTGTTTCAGAGTAGGAAGGTTAAAAGAAGGGCTTTACCCACATCTTCTTCTGGCAGTTTGAATTGCCACAGGAGATAATGATTCTGGGGGTCTCCATAAGCCCAGAGGCACACTCAGAGAACACCCAAAGGCTGCTGGAGGGGGCAGATGCCCAGGAGGTACCAGGGGATGTCAGGGAGGGGCTCTGGGCAGCCCTTGCTGTTTTACCTGAGCCAACTCAACTTCCTTGTACTGTGAGGAAACGTTTGGGGAAGTGAGGAACACTGCAAATATCAGATTTTCATTTACACTGCTGGGCAGAACACAGTTCTCTGAGTTGTTCCCCCCTCACAATCTGCTGCAGGCACCTGTCCTCTGAGTGCCCTCCCTGAGCCCAGGCAGAGCCGTGATCCCTGGGTCTGCCCTGACAGAAAATTCCTGCAGGAACTGGAGGGCTGCTCTGCAGGAGGGATTTGGGCAGAGCCTCACTCTGCAAGGCACAGCAAGGTGCTCAAAGGTGACATTACCTGAGAGGCTGCCTGAGCAGCTAAAACCTCTCCCTGAGGGCAGGATGTGTCCCTGTGTTTGGGATGTTCTCCTGTGTTTGGGATGAACTCCTGTGTTTGGGATGAACTCCTGTGTTTGGGATGTGTCTCTGTGTCTGGGATGTGTCCCCAGTGTTTGGGATGTGTCCCTGTGTTTGGGATGTCCTCCTGTGTTTGGGATGTGTCTCTGTGTTTGGGATGTGTCCCTGTGTTTGGGATGTCCTCCTGTGTTTGGGATGTGTCCCCGGTGTTTGGGATGTGTCTCTGTGTTTGGGATGTGTCCCTGTGTTTGGGATGTGTCCCTGTGTTTGGGATGTCCTCCTGTGTTTGGGATGTGTCTCTGTGTTTGGGATGTGTCTCTGTGTTTGGGATGTCCTCCTGTGTTTGGGATGTGTCCCTGTGTTTGGGATGAACTCCTGTGTTTGGGATGAACTCCTGTGTTTGGGATGAACTCCTGTGTTTGGGCTGTGTCCCTGTGTTTGGGATGTGGCTGGGAATGCAGAGGTGCCTCTGTGTGTCCTGCAGGCAGATCTGTCTGTCCAGCCCCTGCAGAGGATTCAGTCCCACCGAGTTCAGACAAACTCAGCTCTGGTTTTAGGCAGGAAGGGCCCTTTTGCCCCTCCAGCCCACAGCAGGGCCTTCATGCCCATCGTGTTTTTGAGAGGAGCTTTCCCAAAGAGAAGGCTGAGATGTCAGGAAGGAAAAGCAGCTGCCCTGATTTCAGGCTGCAGTTTGCTTGAACTTGCTCTGAACTTGGTAAATAGAGGCCACTTGACATGATATTCATTTACAGTAAGTTTATTTCTCAGTGCATTACATGAAAGGTCTTTGGTATTTGTGGGTCCTTGAATACTGTTCCCACTCTGCTCCGTAAGAAAATGCTGAATACAAAACATTCCATATACAGTAACAAACCCCATAGCAAATAAAGAGAAATAGATATCTTGAAGAATAACATAGCAATATGAAAACAGATAAGTAACCATGCAAGAGGTGGAACAAACAGGTTGTGTTTACAACAAACATTAAAGCCTGCCATAAATGAGTTCATCCTGTCAGACCAGATTTATTCTTGCTCTAAGTTAAGAAATTACACATGATTGCAAGATACTGCCTATGGCTGCCCTATAAAAGACCAAATGGTTGTAAAGCTGATCCCCAGGAGAGAAGCCAGGACCATTGGCACACATAGGAAACACACTGATATAAATAAAAAAGGTACTGTGTAAAATAACTGGTGAAGTTACCGTTTCCTTCTGTGGCTGGGAATGTGCCTTGGGAACAATTATAGCACCTTTCAATCCCTTGGTTCCACAGGAAACCAAGAAATTACAGAGACTCTGAGTAGTTTAACCCCTACACCCCCAGTGGAATGTCATCTTGAGTCAGACAGAAGGTGTAAACGTGGAGGAGGATGGGTTTCCAATCACTGAATCAGGAGGGAATTCCAGAAGCTGATTGTCTTGAGAAGCCTTTGTCACAGTGCTCAGGGTCCCACATGCCAACAGCTCGTGGCAGACCCTGGAGCAGAGCCCACACAGCACCAGCATGTGCTGCTCCAGGGCTGGGTCTGAATTTTCAGGCCTGTTCCTTTGAAAGTTGATCACAAAATTACCGTGGAGTTTGGTGGGAGCAGCTGAGGGCTCTTCTCTCTAGTTTATTCCTATTTCCCTGGGTTGCTATCAATTCCTTACAGTAAGTGCAAATTAGACTCTCTGGAGAGGAGCATTCCCTGCCTCCCAGGAGTTCAGGTTGCTGGTGAATGTGGGGGTGCATGACTTGCAAAGAGTTTTGGTTGTGCAATGTGCTGCTTCTGGTTAGCTCAGGGCAAGGAAAACACGACTACTACCAGAGCTGATCCAAGTAAAAAACACACTGGAGCTCAAACAAACATCAAGAATTTCAAAAAAGTCTTAGAAAAACAAAAAAAGGAAAAGAACACACTATGGTATTGCACAGTATGTATGTAAGATAAAGCACTAAACATTTCAATTAAAATATATTTCTAAATGAGCACGCATTCAAAATAAATCCCCTAAGTTACATAGACATGGCAAGAAGCATTATATGCCCTGGCTGAAGTGAACCTCAGGATCCTGCCTATGATGGAGAATGTGGTTGGAGTGGTTTGCTTGGTCAGAAATATCATTAATGTCAGTGTGTGAGGCTGTGCTCACCTTTATATGTAATTAAACTGGGGCAGTACAACAGTGTGGTCCAGCCCTCGTGTGAGTGGAGAGGAATGAAACCCCAGCAGAGAGAGAAAATCCATCTGGTACAACCCTGCTGTCCCCCATTTAAAGATACAGTACTTCATCAGAGAGATGGAGCTAAACAAAGCAAGGAGAAAAAATTACACAGCTCATACTATCAGTAATTAAAGTGGTCCCAACCCAAACCTAAACAGCCTTTTGACAATTGACTTGCAGGATTAATTGCAAACAACTTCCATTAAATTTTCCCTTCATCTTGTCAGCAATTTGTTTTAAATAATAAAAAATTCCAAATCTTTGTCAGTATGAATGCCTCAGCAATGTGAGTGACTAAAGCATTAGCACTCACCAAGCTCATGCAATAGCTTTGAATTCAGAAGACAAACTTGGAGAAAGCAAGATTTCTCTTTCAGTTCAGTGTGAAACCTCTGAAATGTCAGGGAAGTAAAAATGGCCTCATTGTATTCCCTCTTCCCCAAATTCAATCCTATAGCTACAGGACCAGTGAAACTGAATTTCCCCATTTCCCTTTTTAGAGATTGCTTTGGTTGGGTTTGGTTCCTGAAGCTGCCATGGGGACAGATTGTTCCTGTGGCCTTGACTACAGCTGGCACCAGCCTGCCCAGTGCATGAGTTTAGACTGAACTGAGATTTCTCCTCATTCTTCAGGCCTGATTTTCCAGCACCAACTTGCTGATTTATCTCCTGGAAGCCACCACTCCAGGTCTTGGAGTGTCCATGTGATCCAGACCAAGATGGTCCCAATTCACCACAGAGGTAACCAAGCACTTCTCAATTCCTGTACAGGAATCAGCCTGTAAGTGAGGAAACATTC
Source organism: Leptocoma aspasia (assembly GCA_013399835.1). NCBI lineage: Eukaryota > Metazoa > Chordata > Aves > Passeriformes > Nectariniidae > Leptocoma > Leptocoma aspasia. The sequence goes on along the minus strand of VXAX01000979.1, from coordinate 268,933 downwards.
TTTTTTTTTGGACATTTAATTCTTAGATGGAATGATTATTCCAAGAATGTTGCTGCACCTTGCCTGGCTGGCCACAAACAGAGCTCTTGCCCTGCCAGTGGTGGAAGGAGGGACATGGGCTCTGACAGCACCATAGACATCCTCAGAGTTAATGCTGGGTTTAGAGTTAGTGCTGGCTGGGAAACTAAGATGCATTCAGAGAGGCTTTATTTCCCTCTCCCAAAGGGATTGCAAACACAGGATGGCTCCTTGAGCTCAGGAAACCTGCTGCACTTGAGTTTTACTCAAGTTTTCTTGTCTCTCTGCACCACACTCCAGCTGTGTAACTCAGAGTGCAGCCAGGCAACTCCCCAGAGTCCTGCAAAGCTCTGGGCTTGTTTCTTGGAAATGTCCTGTGGAAAATTCAATCATTCAGAAGCACAGCCTGAAGCAGGTGGGCTGGTGCTGAACAAGCCCCACCACTGGCACTGGCCAAGCAGGGTGAGGATGCAAAAGCAGGGCAGGGACTTGCATCCCTGCTGCCTCCAGCACAGCTGGGTGTTATTCAGCTGCACAGCAGTAAATGCAAGTTCTGGTGCTTGCTCAGCATCAGCTTATGCCATTTCACCTGGCTGGGGATGGCTGGATTCCTGAAGAGCAGGGCCAAGTGAAGGCCTGGTGGAGTCAGCCATCCTGAAGGAGCCTGTAACCTGCTCATGTGTGAAGATGCCAGGCTCTTCAGAGGGAGGAGTGGGCTTGGAGGTCTCCTTTGGTAGCACTGCCATGTTCACAGTGTCTGTGGGCAGTCAATTGAATGTGTGGCTAATGCTGGGCTGGCAGAGCTCCTCCATTTTCAGCCTCATTTCCAGTGGGCTTTGCCTTGGGAAGATCCCTTGGGGTGCTGAACACAGGGACTGTGGAGTGTTTTCTTTGGAGAGGCTCTGACAGAAGCACTGTCACTGCACTGGCAGCAGTGCAGCCCAGCTTGCTACACAGCTGTGTCCTGCACAGGAACCAGACACACAGGGGCAATAACACAACTCAGTTTGCTCACTTTTGTCCTGGGCTGAATTAGAAAATTGCCAGAATGTGGGAATTAAAAAGGTAAAAAATAGTCCAGTCAGTTTTGTTGATTAAGCTCCCCCTTCTAACAAAAGTCACTGCCTACATGAATGACATCAGCTTGTCTGACCTGGTTAGCACAGCAGGTGGAGTGATTCATTTGTCACTGAAGGGCAGGTTCAACTCCTTAAACCTGGAAGCTGGTACTTCCCCTAAAATAATGAGTTATTGCAAAAAGTAAAATGACTCTGTATTTAACTCCCAGTGCAAGATAAGCTCTTGACAAGACACTAATTCCCTAGGCTGTGGTTTGCTCCTACACTGGCTCCAGATCCAAATGGTGAGGATTTACTCACAAGATTAAAACAAAACACTGTGAAAACATTTTTCTTGATTGCTGTAGGATTAACAAACTATTGCAAAATATCCTTTTCTGTGAATAGTTACTGCCACCACTTAAATTAATTATCTCTGGATGTATGCACAAGCTGAACACAGTATGGGAAAATTCTTGCACAATTCCATCATATCTCATGCAAACTGCTCTCTGTTTTCACAGAAACAGTCTAAACTCTCTGATGATAGACAGAAAGCCAATGTTGCCATGAATATTTGCATCAAAAGTCCTTGTATAGCCAACCACAAATAGAAATACTGTCACTCACATGCAATTAGCAACATGTAAACCAGGATTTTGTTGCTAAAGTCCAGAGAGCCACCTGAATTTTTAGAGTAATACTTTTAAATGTATTTTGTATTCTAATTTGTTCTTTGCTTAAAAGAAATCCTTGCAGGTCATGCTTTCATGGCCTGTGGAAGTCACACCTGGAAGTCAGTGTGACACCAACACAGGAAATAAAAGCAGATGCCTCCAACTGCAGCAATGGACAAGGCTGAGGCTTGGCTTTACCTCTGGGTGGGATGGATGGGCTTGGCCAGTTAAGCAGAGCTTTACTGAGTGACTGTCAAGGGCAGTGAGGGAACAAGGGCAGGGTTAAAGCCTCGAGGCACAGCCAGGAGGTGCCACTTCTGTAGGCAGCTTCTGAGACACCTGACAACTGCAATTCCAAAGGCAAAACAACAAAATCAAGGAAAACATTCTCAAAACCCCCTGCAATCAGGGCTCAGTATTGGCCAGGGAAGGAAACCCAGCCACCAACACTGCAGCCTCCCACCCACTTCATCTGCAGGGTGCAATTAAGCACTGGGTAGTGTATCTGGAACTGGAGAACAGGCAGGGAGGACACGGAGATGCTCCTACTTCATCCGGTGGCTTCTCCTTCTGCCTTCAGCATCATCCAGCAGGGAGGAGAGGATCTGGTGGGCCTGGGGCTGCCGGGGTCCTCCTCTCTTGATCTTGATGCTGCTTCTCAGGGGGGAGCCTGGGATCACATCCTGTCCAGAGCCTGGCTCAATGGAAGACAAAGAGTCTGTAAGGAGAGAAAGTCACGGGAGAGCACTATTTAAAAGGGGAGGCTGAGGAAGACACTCATGGGCCCTTCTGAGTGGTTCCTCTTCTGGGAGCACTGTGCTCCCTCCTGTTTGCTCTCCATGCAGGAAGCAGCTTTGGAGCTGCAGGTTTGCAGATGTTTTCCCTCTGCTCTGCCTGAACTCTTTGGGGTAAGCGCTCCTGCTGCAGGGCCTGTTCTGCTTTGTAGTTCCATTTCTAAAGTGCTGTTCTGTGGGACTGACAGTCTGTGGCTATGAGAGATTTTTGTACCTGGCTGCTGCTGCATTCCCAGGAAAAAGGGCTTTTTACTTTCCCAGAGAAAGACTTTGCTTTCCCATGAAAATCCTAGAGATAACTTCTCTTTCCTAAAGAAAATCTGTAAACAGACTGTCCAAACAACTTGGGAAAAACACAGGTGGTGTTTTGCACGAATATTGTTTTGCACAGAGGTGGTTTTTGTTATCATGTTTTTCACTAGTTCTGTTATCAAAATATCTGTCACTTTGTTTAACTCTCTTGACCAATTATTATATGAGAAGTATCTTTGACATAGCCAATCACCTTTGGGTTAGTGAAAGGTTCTATAAAAAGCAGATGTAACTTAATAAAAAGAGCCTTCTTTTTCTTTTGCCTTCTGATATTGGAGTCATGTGTCATTGTGAAACAGCAACACTGTTCTTTTATTAATTATGAATTTACTTGGGCTGCAGCAACTACTCAGCACTGCCCACAGACTCCTGGTGTTGGAGCATGAGCTGGTGGTCAATGGGCAGTGATGCTCTTAGGGTTTAAGTACCATTTCACTCCTAGTAAAGGACATTTGGAGGCACTGAAGGGATTGAATGGAAGGGTTGAATTGAAGGATTGACCTGCCCTGGGCTGCAGCCAAATCAGCAATAATGCTGGGAGTGGATGGTGGCTGTCCCTGCTCCCAGAGCACCTCCAGTAACAACCTCCTGCTCTTCCCTCAGCTAAACAAGTTAAATATACACTGCTCTGGGCCACTCTTCAGCAACAGAAGCTGGTGGCTTGATCTGCCTCATCATTTCCAATACCCCAGTTTCTTCTTCCTTCTGCCTCCAGAGCTGGATGTTTGTGTTTCCCTGCCAGGAGCCCAGAGTGCCAGCCATGGTTTGATCCCACGAGGCAGCGTTTCTGTTTCCAGTGAGATTTTGGCTGCCTGAGGATTTGGGCTCTGAATGCTGGCACCAAACCCTGCCAAACAATTTGGGCTTTGCTGTGTCCTGCTGGGCTGCTCTCTGCAGCTCCCAGGCCAGGTCAGCTCCAGCTGCCCTCCCAGTGCAGAGGAGAGGTTTGTTTGCTGGGATGTTTTGCCTTGTTGCTTGGGTGGCTGTGGTTTTGGAAGCCATGCTCATTGGGAACTTTCTTGGGAAAATGAGAGCATGGGATTGGCATTTCTGAGTGGGGTTTTAAAGCTGGGCTGCCCCAGGACTTGTGGTCAAATCCTTAACACCTACACTGGGAACATGACCAGACAGTTGGTGCTGGGTGATTTAATCCTCTGTGGTGCCTTTCAGTCCAGGGAGGTCTGTGCTCAAGGAAAATATTTTTTGTTATTTAATGTCTTTTCCTCTTTGTTTGTTGGGGCTTTTTTAACCATATACACAAAGATGAACATAATTGCACAAGGAAAATATGCCTTACTTTCCAAGTTCCCTTTCTAATAGTATTTTTAGGGCCCAAAATACGTGTGCAGTGAAAGAATGGAACTATTTCAAAAGCACAGAGTAGGAATACAATTATCAATACTTATGGGACCAAAAAAAACCCTAAAGTCATACAATATAAGTGTTTAAATATGACCTAACCACAGTGCACAATTAAAAAACATCAATTTTTGCTGATGCAGTTACACTGGTATAGAAGTACACATGGGTGTAAATAACTCATCTCCATCCCACACAGTAACAGATCAATACAAATGGTTTGCTGAAATGACTGTTTCAAAATAACAGCAGCACATGCCTTGCTGCTGCTGTATTTCCAAAGAGAAAGTGAAAAATAGCTAAATCAGGCAGTCCTGGGGCAAGGCTGTGTGAACCCCAGTCCCAGGGTCTACAGAAGATTCCTGACTTTTTGCTTTATGCCACTATAAATGAAGGTACAAAGTAAAAGCCAAAGGAGGCCCAGACCCTGGGTGTTGCAAATACCCTGGGAACCCCCCTTTCCCTTTTCCCTGGAGACCATCCCAGCTGGCATGGATTGCTGCCTAGGAAATCCAGTGGGCATCTCCCTGGTACCTCCACCAGCTCAAAGCAAAGCAGCATAAAAATACATTTTTCTACCCTTGGAAGGACAATGTGAAGCGAAGCAGGATTAGTGCAGAGGTAAGGTCAGGGTGAGTGTGGTTGAATCTTGGGGTTGTGATTCAGGGTTTCCCAAAAATCTTACACTGTTGCTGCCTATTGCTTTTGGAAGGAGCACTTGGGGCCTCCAAGGGCACAAGGCCACTGAGCAGAGCAGGCTCCAGGCCAGCCATGGCCTGGCACTGGAAAGGTCCAGCAGCAATTCCATCCCAGCACTGGTGGCTCCAGACAGGGCTGGGATCCCGAGGTGCTCCCTGAAGTGCTTTATTGCTGTGTAGTGAGGCACTGTCAGGATTGCTGGGCATTTTAGCTACTTAGCATTTCCATAGCTTAAATCAATATCCAAAGGCCACTTCCCAATAAAAGTGGGTGCTGATCTGAGGGGAGGTGTGAGGTGGGCTCACAAGCAAGGCCAGGAGGGGGTTCCACGTGTCAAGGACAGAAAAGTGCTCTGGGACTTGGCCAGTGCCAAGGAACAGGTTTGCTGCTCACAGGCTGGGATAGCAGAGCCAAACATTTTGCCTCTAGCTGTGTTCCTGAAAGGGGAGAAACTGGCACAGCAGGTTTTGGCAGCTGTGAGAGAATTGATCCTCAGCTACCCCAAAAGGAGCAGTCTGGCAATAATCAACTCCTGTGACAATAACCAATACCATACTGTGGTTAAGGGAAGAGAACATTCTGTAAGGGGTGATGTACACACTGTACCTGTGATGGGAGAGCCAACAGCCTGAAGAGATCACAAAAATCTATCTGAATGTAGAACATGTGGGACTTGCTTTAAATCTGACTGTGAAAATAGGTTTTGTGTAAGTTATGATCACAAAATGTTCAGGGATCACTGATTTTCAGGGTGACACGGCAGCACAGTCTGGGCTTTCTCTGCAAAAGGTGGTGCTGCACAAGGCAAGGGCCTCAGTGGTGTTTAAGTCACTTGGAAGATGCTGTTAACAGGATTAAATGATCTGGCCTAAAGACTTGAACAAGCAGCTCTGTGGGAAGCTGGTGCATGATCTGTGCCACATGGCTTGAGCTGCTGCTCGTGACTTGGCTGCCTGAGCTGGAACAAAATCACTGTAAGGGTCATTTCACCTGCTACTGGAAAGCCAGAGGAAGTAGTACAGCTGGTGAAACTCAACAGGTCTAAGCACCCCTAAGTCATGGTACCTAGTTTTGAAAATGGGGCTTGAACAGACACCAGGGAGCTCAGGAGAGTGGGAGGATGTTTAACCATCAAGCCTGAACAGAGCCCCTGGCTCCCTGGAGAAGAAAACCTTAGCAGTGCTTACCGTGAATTCCTATCATGTGCTCAAGGATTAATACCCTCTCAGCTAAAATCTTCAGAGCCTCTCGAAGCTGTTGGACACCTTCCCCCTGCAAGAAAGAAAACAAAACTAACATTGGAATGTGTTGCAGAATTGGCTTCTTGTCCATAATGTCACTTTCCTAGCACCAAACTCTGCACTGTGGCTGTTTAAAAATGAAAAGATGCAAAAGAGGAGATAACCTAAGTAGGAGTGCAGGAGAAATCCCTGTTCAAAGAGCCCCTCATGTACACTCAGGCTGTAGTTTGTTGTCCTTGTCACCTTAGGTGTGGGCCTGAAGGGCCAAAGAGATGTTGGGAAGTATTTCAGGGATTGAGAGCAGAGATGTGAGAACTCCAATGCTCTGCACATGCAGTTTGATCTCTTCTGGGAGTCTGTCCCTCAGCAGGTGGGAGGGACAATAGGGAAGCAATTCCCAACCAGCTCCATGTGGCAGAACAACCTCTGGGGACTGAGGTGTTCAAGAACAAGGTGCCAACATGGCCAAGGAAACCTCACAGACCAGGATTTCTGGCACACATTAAATTCAAACCCAAGGCTCACACCCCCACTTGCTCTGCACATTTAACTGTGGACTCACCCTCTGGCCCCCCCAGACCCACCTGTCAAATGGAATATGGTTAAAGGACAGCAAAGTGACAAAAATGAAAGTAAAACAGTAGAAACCATCCTTACATCAGCACCTTTGTCACCTTCCTCACCCTTCTTGCCTGGTTCACCCTAAAACAAAGGAAGGGAAACTTGGTTACATGAGGCTGAGGACCCTTCCAGGACCCCTTGGATCCCTCCCCACCAAAGGAGCAAATTCAAGAAGCATTTCACCAGCAGAAAACACCCGGACTGGCACTTCATGCCAAGGGCCAAAGTGCTCTCCTGAGCTTTGCCCTGGCTCCTGTCAGCTTCCCAGGAGGTCACCACCACTTCTAACACAAATCAGCTTGGGGTGGCCAAGCTGCAGGAAGAGCCATAGCCTGGGCCCCAGCAAGGCCATAGACATCTCACTGGGCTCTCAATGAACAACATCTTATGCTAAACCAAAGATAAATTACTCCTTTCCCCCAAACATGCATGTTTTCATCTTGATTTAGAACAGAAAAACCCTCCATTCTGCTTTCATTAATTAGTCACATCCCTTTCTGCCTCTGAAGATGCTCATTAAGCTTTTCTTGAACAAAGATCTCTGTGCTGTGAACATCGCTCTCACGTTTCCCCCAAACCAGGAAGTTCATGCACTTTCCAGAGAGCAGATGACAGGGAGAGGTTAAGCCACTCTAAACTAAACATAAAACAAAACTAACAATCTGAAATAGAGTGGAAAGGCTTGGGCTCCTCAAACTTGTTGGACATCCCTGAGATATTTGCAAAGCAGAGGTGAGCACGGGAGAAAGGACCAAAGAAAAGGTTGTGTGAATTGTATGAAATGATGAGGTGGATCCAAGGAAGAGAGATGAGAACCCTCCCAGAGGCTCTGGAACTTCTCTGGAAGCTGCCAGCAAAACCCCCCCCCATTTTCTAGATCTCTGTCAGCCAACCTTCATCACCATTGGTTTGTTTCCACAGGCCACATGTGCCAGTGCACACATCTCTGTTCATCTGTTCAGGTATTGCCAAAAAATCATTTGGAGACATCTCTTAATCTCATTACAGGGTTTCCAGCTCAGCTTGGCCAGCTGAGGTGCAGGAGGGAGTTGAGAGCAGCTGGTGGACTTTGAGCTGTTAAACTGTGCCCACCTTTGGGCTCTGGCAGTGCCAGGAGCTCCTGGAGCCCAGGGAGAGCAGTGTGTGCCCAGCCCTGGCCAGAGGGATGTGCAGGCAGAGCACAGCACCCTGCTGGGGTGATGCCCTCAGCAGCTCTGTGCTTTACACCAGGGCATGTTTCATTTGCTGAGGGGTTTGTCTGTGGAACAAATGTCTGAGCTGCAGCCAGCAGAGCTCAGCACTGAAGCAGCTCCAGTGGCACCTACAGTGCCAGGCACCAGCCCCACCTGAGCCTGGCACCCAGCCACCAGGGCAGCACTTACAGGAAATCCCTTAATGCCCCTCTCTCCAGGCAGACCTGCTTGCCCCTGTTGGAAATAAAGGCAGTGTCATTAGGAGATACTTTGCCACTTGACAAGAACACAGTGTAACTTTTACTAGTGGAATTAAGATGGCTTAATGAAAAAACCTTACACTTGGGATAATGTGTAAAAAAAAAATTCCTCTCCCTTGACATTATCACTTAGAGACAGCAAAAGGGGGTTATGGTTTTCTGTCAAGTATCAGCTCCAAATCCCATCAGACTCTGGAGGAGCTGGGTTGGATACGGAGCTCCTGAGCTCAGTGCCCTCTCTGTAAGACGATTAGCAGGTTTTTTAAACTTTCCAGCAGTCAGTTACATTATACCAGGAAGGAATTTGGCTGGAGATCTGCTCCTTACAAAGACACTGCATTCTTCTCTCTGGTAGAAGTGATGGGCTGCTGCTGCCCCAGCCAGAACAGAGCCCAGGACTCCCACCAGGCACTGATTTAATCTGCTCCTGCTCCACACACACCCCACAGCTACTGATCAAAACACAGGTACAATATTTTGGCTGGTTTGTTTCTTTCTCCTGCTGTGCTAATTTTCACATTGTTCTCAGGGAGGGTTTTTTGTTCTTTTTTTTTTTTTTTTCTTTTTTTTTTTTTTTTTTTTTAAACAGAAACAGTTTGAACTGGTACATGTTGGTTTGGGGCAGAATGAAATGCTGTTGAAATGAACATCTTTTTTTTCCCCTGTTTTCCTCCACAGTGTTCTCACCCTGGAGCAGCTGGGGCAGGCCCTGATCAGGAGAGCAGCTACAGGTTATTTAGTAAGAAAGCAGGAGCTTGGGAAGGAGAGGCAAAATGTAAAAGCATTTCTAGAAATCCATTAATGAAACAGCCACATATTTCCCCTGGCTCTTCTCCTGTAGACACACACAGCAACAAACCCAAAAAGCTATATATGTGGTGGCAGATTTCTGCAGTGGAAAGGGAGAGCTGCTGGGTTTGTGTCCATCAAATGTGTATAAAACCAAGGGCACCTACAGAACATTCCCATGGAGGACTGAATTCCCATGGAATGCCTTGCCAGCACCAGGAAAAGGCCCAGGCTGTCAGGTGCTCCCAGTATCTTCAAAGGGAAATACTTGGATTCTGCACTGGAGGGAGCAAAGCTCATGAAAAACCACAAGAGGAAAAATCACAGAGAGGAGCACAACAACAGACTGAAAATACATAAACAGGCTGTGCTCCATGTCCAGGAGGAACAGAAAGGATGTTATCAGCTTAAAGGGGATCAAAGGATATTTAGGCTGGATGTTGGCAATATCTTTCACCCCAGGCCTCCCTGGCTGTTGCTCTGAAGCCTGCCTGGAGATGCTGTGGAGCCTCCCTCCCTGGCAGTGTCTGGGATGAGCAGCACACAGAGCTGAGCCATCCAGGGGCTGTGCTCTGACTGCTTCAGGTCTCTCCCACATCTGTTCTCCCTGAGATTAAGCAGGAAGAATGTATAATAACATTTTCTCAAATCTCAGTAGATGTTGTAAACCCCCCACTCTGCTTTTCTTTGCAGCTGCACAGCTCCTCTGCTCGAGCCCTCGTTTTTATCCACCAAACTCTAAATTGCAGCATGTAGTTGTCAAAACCAGCATTCAAAGCCACACTCACAAAAGACAAAAAGCACACAGAGCATCTTACAGAAATTCTGACAGAAAAAGCTGTCAGCTTCCCTTTCTACACTAACAGAGCATAGACAGGAAATATGGGGTTTTTTCCTATTTATCAAGACATTTTGCTATTTGAAAATCTCACTTTGTCCCAAGCCTAAGAGAAGAATTACAATTCTAAATCCCTAGCAAGGAGGGAACAAAAGCAAATTCTAAGGGATCTGTCTGGAGTGGATGGACACAATGCAACAAGATTTTGTGTCAAAATAAGTATAGTAGTAATATGGTATATTAGTAATAATATTAGTAATATGGTTGACCACAAACTACAGCAAAATGTTAAATGAATCACTGAGGAAGAGTTTTATCCATTTCCTGGATGGAAATGTGACACTTTGCCACACACCATGCCCTTCTATATTTTTTTTAGCTGAAAATAAAGATTGAATGGCAATGAGATGAAGCTGGTAATCTGTGCATCCATCTCACCAGTTAAGGTTTCACTCTCTACCAGAATCTTGAATTCTAGTCCCAGAACTCCATCAGTCTGCAATGTATTTGCAAAGCCAAGTCATGCCCAAACTGGCTGAGCTGCACAAGGGAAGTGTTACAAAAAATGACCAACAGTCACTCTGTCTTTCAGAGAACTGCAAGTGATTTCTTACGTAAGAACAGGACCAAGCACCCAAAACTAAATATAACAGAGATTTCAAAAGGCAGATGTGCCCCACCCTCAGGGATCTGCTGCTCCTGATCTCTCAGGAGAGGTGAAACAAGCACCTGGGCCTGCTCCCCTTGCAGAGTCTGGACAGAAGAGCAGTTTGTCTGTTGCTGGTTATTCCCAGGAATTTGAGAAGTCAGCACATTGGAGTTCACTGATCTGCATTTGTCTGCTCCTTCAGGCATCCCTCTTGCCTGCTGGATTGGAAGGGGGAGCAGGAATGCAGAGGAGGTTCTGTCATGGAGGAATCATGTCACCTACAGACCCCATTCTCCTCCATCTCTGGGACAGGAAAATGGCACTTGGAAGGAAAGGGAACTTGTTTCCCACAGCTGTGGCACAGCTGTCACTGCAGCCACCACTGAGCTCTGTGTGAGCCACCACATCCATCACTCCAGAGGTACCAACCCAGGTTTTCCTCCTTGTCTTTCTCCCTCCTGTGACTCTCTCCACGCTGGGGTCTCAGTGATTCTCCACAGTCCTTGGTGCCCATTTCACAGACCTAAGGGCTGAATGATCCTCTTCCATCCACTCCACTCCCAAGTGATTTTGTGCTCCTAGACTCACCCAGAGATTTCAAAGACCATGACCTTTTGGCAATTAAGCTGAACAGATGCAGCCAAAGGCCCAAATGCTACTTTCAAACCCTTCCCAATGTTTGAATGCTGGACTGGGAACCTGACACATTTATACCTTTGTTAGATATTTTTCTGGTAGTTCCTAAACTTTACGAGTTTGGAAATAACATTCAAACAGCCTTTTTGATGTCTGGTTAGTTATCAGCACTGGACAGCCCACTAAGGACTGAGGCACATAAACATTAAGAACATGACTTCAGTATTCCAAATATGTTAAGAACATCATTTGACCTGGGGAATGACTTTGGTTCAGGAAAAGTCTGGTGAGTTTTTAAAGCCTTAGTGCCACAGAAGGAAGAGCTCAGTTAGACCTCTCAAAACACCCCACACTAAACAGCTTTAGCTGGTGGAAGAAACTTGGTGTCCATAGGCCTTTATACACCATGTCTTTGGGGTAGCAAATCTAAATTAGCAAATCTGCTAATCTCTTTAGGGAATACCTGACTTTGCAAGGAATTCAACTCTTTCTCTGTACAGGAAACCTCATCTTGGTTCTTGCAGAAACCCCAGAAATTCTGCATTTAAAGCTGGTGGTGGCTGTGGTCCCACTGCCTCTGTGAGACCTGTGCTGTGTATAATTCCTGAGGCCTCAGCCCCCAGATGCTGTGGGAATCTCTGTGCCTGTAAAACCTTACTCTCTCTCCTCGGTCTCCTTTGGATCCTTTTGGTCCAGGCTGTCCTGGAGATCCTGGCAAGCCCTAGAAGAGATGCAGAATGAAAAGGAATTAATTTCTACTGTGCAACCTTTGTGTAGGTGTAGTGAATACATTTCCCAGTGATCCTCAGCTCCTGAAAACCTCATACACCCATTAAGCAATTGGGCTGTATTCTCTTTTCCCCTCAAGCAAATACAACAGGAGCTCTGTTCGCAGATATCCCAAGTCCTGCACTTTCTGCAGATCCCTCTATTTGGGTCTTTTAATGCACTGCAGGCCCCTGATGTAACATTTTTTCGGGGTCAGTATGACAGGACAGTTCTTGTTCTCAGTTACCAAGAAGAAATTAATACACAGGTAGTATGTTTAGCTTAAAAATCCCCACTGCTTCCCCCTACTTCTTAATTGCCTCAGTGGGTGGCAGGAGCAAGCACACATACCTGAAAATTAATTGGATTGTGTAGTGGAAATTATTTTGAAGCTATTCACTCACCCTAATAAACAATTTTCAAATTAAGCCCAATCTCTGCTAATAATTTTACTCCCTGGGTTGAACAAATCTATAAAGCAGTCACCAACAGCTAAGAAGGGCACAGTCTCCAGATTTCTACTAATTGAACTGCTATGCAGAAATCAATCCAAATTCTTAACTTATCCACCCAGAGAAGCCACAGTTATTAACCAGACCAAGAGAGAACAATATTGTTTGTTTATATTCAGCCTGTCAGCTCTCCTTCTCCCCACAGCCACGTACAAGATGCTTTTTTTCCACCTCAAATGACTTGCACATTGTCTTGGAGGCTGCAGAAGTGAGTCTGGAGCTCTCCTCCAGGCCACTGGGGATTTAAGGCAGCCTGGTTAGGAGCAGCCCCCAAAATCCCCACATCAGCACCCAGAGAAATGGGTTTTCTAGGCCCAGAGCAAGGAGCATGGCTGTGAGGAGCTCAGTGCCTGTCAAGTGGCCCAGGGAGGTTGCACACATGTGATTTAAGGGTGCAGATGAGGAACCCCCTCCCAGTTTCAGCTGGGAGCCAGCAATGCTCACCAGCAGCACGTGGCTCCCTGCCTGCAGCCAGCCCCACAGCTCAGCTGAGCTCCCCACCAAGGATCCAGAGACTCAGGCCTGGATTAGGAGGTTCCCTGGGGCTGCCAAAGGAGGTAGGGCACAGGCCAGGCTTGGCCCCATGTCAAACATGCAGCATGACAAAGCCCAGGGGTCCATAAGCATCCTTTGCTCCTGACAGCTCTCAACAGTGTGTGGTGAGACAGGGATGCTCAAGAACACTGAATTCCACAGTGCAAAAATCAAAGATTTCCAGTGTGTGCTGCGTGTCAAAAAGCCAGACTCTGCTGCAGAATCTACTTATGAATTGTGAATTACCTTATATTTAATGATGTTAAACTGCATCTGTCATTTGGCTGCCAAATCTCTCACTGTGTTTGTGTCTATCTGGACTTTCTCATTGCTCTCCAGTGCATTCCCTAATTGAAAGGATTCTGCTACACTGGCAAACTTTCCCTAACCTGTTGTTCATTGCTTCTTCAAAGTGGTTAATAAACACATAGGAAAAATCTTCTCTCTCTATTTTCAGTTCCAAACCTCCTCTTATCAGATCTGAGTTACATCCCTCTATAAAGTTACTTTACCTTTCTCTGAGCTCTCCAGTCATGTGGGATTCCTTTGAAAAATTGGATGCTGCTGCTTTACCTCCACATTAAGCAATGTTCTTCCCAAAACTGAGTCCCTTTGTATCAGCCAACCACAATTTGGAGTAGTTTGGCAGTTCCCTGTTCATGACTTCACTTCTTTCCATTTAACCAGCTTTTTCCAACCATGTGAGTACTGTGCCCTTCTTCTACCATAAATTCTTTGGAGTGAGTTTTTCCCACTCCATTATTATCTCCCCCCTCCACAATGTTTGTATCAATAAATAATCAAACTGATGGGAATTTGTGATATTTTCTTGAATAGAAAGTGCTAGGTCTGGAAAACTAGGCTTAACACATTCACTCTGGTGAATTGGTGAATTCCCATTGATGCATTTTTGTTCTTTTTATGTGTTCCACAAGAAATGCAGTGTTTTGCTATCACTGTGTTAGTAAAGCCCATGTCAGATCCTTTGCATCAACTCAGGCCACAGTGAAATGTTTTGACACAGCAGCAGCACAATGTGTTGTTATAATTAAGGGAAACTCTGGAAAGCACAACCATTTCAACTCTTAATCCAGAACAAGAAAAAGGAATTAAATCACAGAATTTTATGGGGAACAAAACAGCACATCTAAGATTACTCCCCCTCCTTGTGCAATGAGATGATGTTTCACCCCTGACCCCCCTCTGCCCTTCACCCCAAAGCACCAAAGCACCTTACTTGTGATCCAGGGGCTCCAATGGGTCCTGGGGGCCCTTTGGGTCCTGAAGCACCTGGTGGCCCTGGTGGGAATCATAATTGGAGACAATTTTAAGGAGACTTAGAAGGAAGAACCCTAAATTCCAAAGGCATGCACTTCCTTTCATGTTCTGCTGGGTCCCTCAATGAGTGAGAACCCTCCATCAAACACCCACACCCTGACAGAACACATCCCCATGCCCTAGGGGAGATGTAAGAGCTCTGGGAGGAAAAAAATGGTGAAAATAGGCAGGAAGGATGTCAGTAACATCCACATTTCCATTCCTTAAAATGCAGCTTCTGAGAAAACTTTAACTAGATCCATGGAACAGCTCCATGAGAGTGAGAAACTGCAGGTGCTGGTCCTGAAAGAATCTCAGGTGGCAAAGGAAGCCCCAGGGCTGCTGCACTTGGTCTCTCTGGGGTGTCAGAAAGCTGATGATGAACATGAAGGAGATGGAGTTTGGCCAGAAATAGAAGAGGCTGGGTGGGGCAAAGCAAAGCTCTCTCTTGGTCTTCACTCACTGCAGTGGCAATAAATTAATTTAAAATCTGTACCACAGGAGAGCTGCTTCCAGGATGAGTTAAGCACCATCTAAACAGGTCAACTTGTCTCACACAGTCACTTAACAGATTCATTCCTTTTGAAAAAATAATTATATCTCAACAGTAGCTGTTAAATTATACCTGCAGATGGGAGACAGGATATTTGCTTAGCCTGAACTTAGCAATACTCCTCTCTGCTTTACTTGTCACAACCCTTGAGATGAAACAATGTGGACATTATACACAAAGTACAGCTGAATCAGCCTCAATCATTAATGCACCATACAAATGCTTAAGTCAAAGAATAAAGGATTTGAAGGATAAATGAAAGGCCCTCATAATGAAAGGAGAAGCCTTTTCTGCAACTAATGGGAGTTGACTCCTAAATATGCATCATACAGGGAAGTGCTGATGTTTGCAGGAATATTATCATTTAAGCCACCCATCAGCACAGAGAGAAAGAAGGCTTGTCACTGAATTTTTATCTCAGATTCTGATTTCAGTTATACTGGTGAAAATCTGGAATTGCTCAAACTGGCTCCAAAGTCTTCACAGGCATTACAGAGCATCTGGCCAGACCCTGCTTGGTGGAGCTCTGCAGTGACAGGACAGGTTTGCAGCAGGGGGAGAACAATTCTGCTCTCAGGGAGGAATCACTGGACAGCCCACTCTTACAGACAGCTTTTAGTTAGCCCCTTTCTCAAGGTGTGTCCTGCCAAAGGTAAAACAACCAGCCACTGTCAACTGATTAAAAACCCAGTTACTTCTTGCCACCCTTCCCACTACTGCCCTTCCAGTAAGGAGCACTGCCCTCCCCTGCAGGCAGCCCCGACCATCAGAAAGCCTTTGCCCATCCTCCCCGCCCTGCCAGCCCTGCAGCCCAGCCCTGGCTGTCACCTGGTGGCCCCACGGGCCCCGGGGCTCCCCGTGGTCCAGGCAGTCCAGCCATGATGGTGTCGATGACAGTGGAGGCCAGCTGGGGTTCTCCATCTGCAGCACAGAGCACGGTCAGTGGCCAGCCCAGAACAGTCAGTGGCCAGCCCAGCACAGTCAGTGGCCAGCCCAGCCGGGACCCTCTCCGAAATGCTCTGGCGCCCGTTGCTGGCCAAGGGCCGGCAGTGCTGCAGGATGCTGCATTTGGGCTCCTGGAGCACTTGCCCTTGTCTCTCCAAGGGCTGTGACCCCCCGCCCTGCAGAGCTGCCCCTCCCACCCCTGAGAACCCCGGGCAGGCTGTGCTTTCTCTCGAAACATTGGTGGTTTATCCACCTGTACAATCCTGCCTTGGAATAACTGACCCCAAATTCTCCAGCTCCACGACACCCCTGGCTTGTGGCTGCCTGGCAAGTGAAGCAGGGATTGGGGCTGCCAGGGACCTGCTGAGCCTCCCTGGCAGCACAGCCCCCAGCCCAGGCAGCTCACCTGGGCAGGTGCTGCTGGGAGATGCCCTGAGGTCTAAGGATGCAGGAAAGCCCAGGGATGGGTTTGCTCTGCCCCCTCCACGTGCTCAGGAAACTTTCCTGCCATTTAGCATTATTTTAGGTGTTCAGCTGGGCAGGTTCACTGAGCTCTGGGAGATGGAGAGAAATGGGAGTGGAGCAGGGAAGGGAAAGCCAGCAGCAGGAATTGGAGGAGTTTGTGCTTTTGCACGTCTCTCTCAGTTCTCTCTAGTCAAGAATAAAACCCAGCAGCCTGTAGCTGTCCATATCTTCCCTCAGCCTGGAGCCAACAGTTTCTATTCAGCTGGCAGCTGAATAGAAAACCCACAACTATAAATAAAAAAGCAACCCTCAGTATTTATTGTGATGCCAAAACCATATTCAACAACCCTCTTCCCTATGGACGTGTACTGTGGCACACCTGTGACCTGGGGAGGTTCCTGTATGGCAGCACCTTTTATCTGAGCACCCCACAACACTTTGGGACAGTTGTGGAAACCTGGGGCAAAAAATTCAATGAGCAACCAAAACAACAAGGCCACAAAACAAGCAAGGCAACCTCACATCCTGGTGCTACCAAGGCTTTCTGTCCTGACCCTTTGCTGTGGAACCAACAATAAATTTCCTGTTTAACCTGGATGAAGATGTTGGCTCCTGGTCACCAGGATGGCAAACCCTCTGAAAATCCCACATTTTCCACAGCTGGAGGCTGCCATAAAGGAATAATGTCCACCTCCTCCTGCCCATGACCTCAAGCTTACTCATGTTTCCTTCCACCCATCCCTGTAACTCATCACAGTAAAATTCAGGGGAACCCTGGGCAGGAAAAGGCTGGGAATGTCTCACTGCAAATGTCAAGTGACACCAGAAGGTCAGAAGGGTGTTTGCTTACTCTGCAGAGCCCAGCCCAAAGGTCAGAAGGTGAACTCTCCAGAAATTTCAGCAGCCCCATTGTGAACCCTTCCCAGCTTCTGGAGCGTTGGCAGTGATGGAGAGAACTTCCAAGCCAGTTGTTTGAAAGCAGCTCCCAGGGGAAACTGTGCAATGGCTTTGACTGCCAAGGATGACAGGATACCTCTGCAATGCCTTCCTGGCAGCAGGACAGCACAAGATCCAACCCAGATCCCTCTAAGAACCATATTTTGTACCTGAAGCCCGAATGCAAACAGGTATTTATTTGGCTGCTGTTTCTAAACCCATTCATCTTCCCCCTCCTCACAGCCCTGAAATAAAACAACTGAGACTCTCCTCATGTTCAGGGGGAAAGGTATCCCAGTGAAGTGTGTAATCCAATTAATTTGAGTTTTATTTGACCATGTCAAAATCCATCACAGCTTGGGAGTAAGATGAAATTGGGAAATGAGCAACAAACAGCAGTGAAGGCATTAACAGTTGCAGAGCCTTTTGTTTTTAAAGTCATCAACGAAATCAACTGCACATCCTCTGAGAGGGGCAAAGGATGGACTGCAAACAACCAGGCTTCAATTTCTGCTGGAGGTAAGCCAGGGGTAAAGATTTGGGTTACAAAACATTCCAGCTAAGTGGCACATTATTACAATGACAGTTACTTCCACAAATCCACCCATCCTGACATTTGATTCAACATTATTTATGAAAGGTGATTCCATGATTGTGACACAGAGGAGAGCTCTGATCAACAACCCTTGGGCTCAGCAGCTCCTGCCTGGCCTGGGCAGCCCAGGACTGTGGCACATTCCTTCCCCAGCTCCCTGGCCAGGCAGGACTCACTCAGACCCAGTTTCCTTCCAGGATCAGCTCTGAATGAAACACACTGTGAATGAAATGGGACTGAAGTGTGTTAAAACACAACTCTCATATTTTTTTAAGGGATTGCCTCCATATTCTTGTAAAGCAGCAGGAAGAACTTGTATCTCCTTATAAACTCCCTTATAAATGGGGACATTCTGGGGCTCTCTGCAGCTGGAGGCTGTTAGAGCAGCCACAAAATAGCATCAAACGGTAGCAGGAATCTTCCCTTCTCAGCCACCTCCTGCAGTGACCCAGGCTCTGCTGGGCTCAAGAGCTGGATTCTGTTTCAGTGCTCCTGGATACCCCAAAGCAGCAGACAATGCTTCATTTGAGAAGATCTTGACACTGAATTTGCTCCAGGAGCTTTCCAACCCCTATCCAAGCCAAGAGGAAGAGTGAAACCAGCATGGCCTGGTCAGGTAGGAGCACCTATGTTGTCTGGAAGGCAACAGAGACACCCTGGAACAGCACGGAGATGCCCTGAAGGACATGGTGAAAGCTGCCCAGCCAGAGCAGCCAGGGCAGCTCAGGCACACTTTGAAAGGGCTCATCTCAATTCCTCTGCTCCTCTCCTTCCCCTTCACTTCCTCTGCTCTGTTCTTCCTCAGGAAGGGCCCTGCTGGCAGCAGGCACTGGGATGCTGCTGCACAAATCCCTCTCCCTTATCACCACTGACATGCTGGGCACACCACCAGCTGCTCTGCCTCAGTTTCCCCCTGCTCTCCCCTCATGCTGCCCAGGGGAGTGGTGGGGTCACCATCCCTGGAAGTGTTAGAAAATGTGTGGCTGTGGCTTTTGAGGACATGGTTTAGTGGTACTGGGTGATGGCTGGACTTGATCTTGGAGGTCTTTTCCAACAGTGATGATTCTATGAAAACAGGTTAATTTTATTTCTTGTGTCCTTTGCAGATCTTTGAGATGTAAGGAAACAGCCCTCAAGAGTGAGAGTTGCATTCTTTTCTCTAACTATTCCCCAGAAATCATCAATGTTAGCACAAGGAAGAGGTCTGAGCTGGCTCTAGTCCATGTACCTGATCACTCATTTTTAAGAGGCAGGGAAAGTGAGAGTTCCCAGTAGCAGCAGCCCCAGCAGTGGGGAACAGCAGCTCAGCCTCTGGCCAAGGGCTAAGGTTTCTGACTAAAGGATAAATTCCCCCATTATAGCCTTGATTTGTTGAGACAGGATGGAAATGAAGTAATCCTGTCTTAATTTTTTTCTGCTACCTGATCTGGAGGGAAAAAATGGGACCATTTCTTTTACTACAGCACAGGGAAACTGAGAAAATATTTGTCTCCCCATTTCTGGCTTCTGCCTGCAGATAAATATTGCCAACAGGAACCTGTTGCAATTAATAAAGGCACAGGCATTAACCATGCTCAGGCAGAACCAAATTCTGTATAATAACAATAACCTGATCCAGCTCTCACATCTCATTCCCATTAAAAGGAATATGCTTCCCTCTGCTGTCAGCAGCTGGAATTTTGTGTTTATGGTTTTCAGATGTGCTCCTTTCAGAACAAGTAAATACATTTTAAAAAGCTAAACAGAATTTACAAGGCTAAGTTTTACTGGTGGCAGAGGACCAGCTTTTCACCAGCCTGTGGGAGGCAAAATGGTAAGAAAATAGACTTGATATTGCCAGAACAATGTCATGGCCACACAGATAACTTATATTTGCAGCTGGATTTGTGTTAAGAAAAAGTGTCATAAAGTTTTGGGCTACTCCTTCTGCAAACCAAGAAATCCACAGGCATGGAGGGAGGAATGCCTAGGGATGTAAATGGGACAGTCACCATCACCTAGGGATGTAAATGGAAGTCACTGTTCTCAAGTCCATGTGGCTGCCCAGTGCTGGCAGAGATAATAGAAATAATTTTCCACCATTTATCCTCTTCCCATTTGGGCACAATACTGAGTTCACCCTTCTCACACATCAGCTGGGAAGGCCTTTGTTCACTTTTTAATTTATCCACTACTTCACAAGAAAGAGTTTAATTCAAAGGGTGGTTGGAGGGAGGGGGCAGCAGCACCCAAACCAGCCTTAGGGATCATTTGGAATAAAAGGCAGAATGTGTGACCCTGAGAGGAGTGAGGCAACTGTAATGCAAAACTTCCTTGTTCTCAGGCTGATGAATGCAGCATGTTGATGTGTATTTTGTGAAAATCTCAGTATTGAACCTCAGTTATTCATCCTGCCCATACACCCTAAGTAACTGAATACCAAACTGAGCTGTTAAAATTCTCCCTAAATTAAAAATACATCTGTTCACTTTTGGGAAAAGGAGTCTGGAGAGCAGAGGGGGTGGAAGGGAAGGGAGAGATAACTGTCAGACATGGGGAGACTTAGTAATCCTTGGCTGTAACTAAGACAACTGAGCTTTGAAGCTGGACAGGAGCAGCAGAGGCACAGCTGAAGTCTGGGGGAGTGGAGAGGGGAGACCTGACAGAGCTGAGGCTCCAGGAGTTCACAGACCAAGGGGAGACACAGCTGAGCTCTGCTTCCTCATTATCACCTGCCAGCTACACAGGGCTGGACCAGGAGAATCAAGCCCAAATCTGAGAGCATTCCAATCCAAGTGCAGGATGTGCCTTTCCTAGAAAGCCTTTTCTTGCTCTGCACAGCACAAATCAAATAAATATATATATTTTAAGTCAGCATGAGCACAGAGAAACCCTGGCCCTCCTGTTACAGGGAAGGGATAAATCATGGTGTCAGTCTGGACTTTCCAGTCCATAATTCTGTGTTTTGTGTGGATGTGGGATAATGTGAATGCACCAGAAACACAGGTGGAAGAAGCATCTGCAGGGGCAGGGAAGGAGACACTTTTAACAGATGTCCTTGTTATAATTCCAGAGCTGCAAATCTCTAGTCCTTGCTGATTCCTGAGCAACCCTGACACTCCAACACCACAACAGTGGCACCAAGAGGGATGCAACCCCACAGCTTTGGTGCACCAGCACCTAATCTGCCACTCTGGATTCCTCTGGCCCTTTCTCTCAGGTGATGCCACCTGAGCTCTGTCATTTCACCAGAGACCCTCTTCCATGCAGCCACTCCTGATGGAAGCTTACGGAACACCAAGCTGCCTCCCCAAAGCGATGAACCGAAAAAAACAGGCACAGAGAACAAAATCCTCCAAACCCTGCTCTCACTGACAGCTTAGGAGAGCAGGGACTTGGTTCTTCATTTTGGAGAGGTGAACCCCCTGTAACTTCCAAGATGTTCCATCTTGAACAGGAACAGATAGAGCCACAGGATGCAGGGAGATTGTCCAGCTGCTCCCAGGGCCTGGCAAGGAGGTGGCAGCAGAGCTGAGCTGCTCCATGCCTGCCCACTCTGCTGATGCCGAAGGAGAACATGGGGAATGAGGAGGGCACTTACTTTCTTTTTCAGCTGTGGGCTGGAGTGAGTAGAGAACCCCTTGCTGGAAGGTGAGAGGGAGGCTTGGTGTGGCTGGTGGCCCTGGAGGACCTGGGGGACCTGGGATCCCGGTTTCTCCTGGAAGTCCTCTTGGTCCTTGAGGTCCCAACATCCCTGTGCAGAGGCAGGAGAGGATGTGTTAATGCCTTTGGGGATGTGCTAATGATGCTATCATGTGAAAAGGCAGCAAGAAGACAAAGGATTTCTGTCCTGAACTGCAGCTGTGGGAATCAGAGGGGTGGGGAAAACAAACAGCTTCCCAATTTTCCTTTTTTTCTGTTTAGCATCTTCCTCTGCAAAGGAGAGAGCTTGACTTGGCTCAGAGGTGCTGCCTTTGAGCAGCCCAATTGCTGAAAGAGTGAAATCTCCCCTCTCCCTGAGGCTGAGTGAGAAACTACAGGCAGCAAAGTGTGAAATGAAATCCTCTTTCCCTCCGGGTACACCTGTGTCACCTCCCTGCCAGGAAAGCTCGGGAGGCACAAGGGAAGCAGAGTCAGTCCAGGAGCAGACAGATCACATGTCCTGTGGGGCTGGAGGGCTCTCGTTGCAAACTGAGAAACCAAAAAAAGCAGACACATCCTTGGCCAGACTTTGGCCACTGACAGCTTGCCAGAAAGTGCCAAAAAGTGTTCAGGGCTGCTCTCACATTTAAGGCACACTCAGAGTTTTAAATCTTACCCGAGCTCAGGCTCACAAGGCACAGCCTTTTACACACAGAGAGCACAGAGCCTGAGGTCTGGCACCTATTGTGCAGTATTGCCTTCATCAAAACATTCAGGAACGTTTGGGGAATGAGGAAAGACTCCTAGCTTAGGAATGGAGTGTTCTCTGAAAGAATGGCCTCATAACCTTTTCCCTTAACATACAAAAGCATCATTAGTTTGACATCCTGGCATCTGACAGCTTGAAACAAACGGTGGAGAAAAAAGGGAGTTAAAACAGGCACCCAGTGAGAGGGTTAAACAGGGAATGCTCTGCTCCAAAGGCTGACAGGTCACAGGCTCTTTCTTTCTTACAGCTCCTGAGCAGGATGGGGAAACATGATCCTGCTCTGCAGCTTTCTGGGACAGGCTCTCTCCAGCTCCACAGGAAATCCCAGGGTCTGTCATTGCTCGTGCAGGTGCTTGCCTGCCCTGGGAGCTCCTGGCTGATTCCAGCTCCCAGGGGACCCACTGGAATGGATTTGATACCAATTGAAGATGCTCAAATCGTGTGTCTGGCCTTGTCTGAGCTGCTGTCACAGACAATTTGTATGAAGTGAAACATCTCCTGTCACAGCAGCACTGCCCTTCTCCAGGACTCACCTGGTGGCCCTGCTGGGCCCCTCTCCCCGGGTTGTCCCTTCTCTCCTTTGGGCCCTGGTGGTCCTGGGAGCCCAGTGGGTCCAACCGGGCCCGGGGGGCCAACCTGTCCTGGAATCCCTGGAAACGTTCAGAAAGGAAATTAGCTGGAAGTTAGGACACTGCTGAGGTCAGAAAGGCTTCAGGAACCTCAAAAGCAGAGGAGGGGGACTCAGTGATGCAGAGGGGAAGAAATGCAGCAATGCACAGACAGGGTGGCACTGGTGGCAGGTAAGCCAGACAAGCCAGACTGGACTTTGCTTCTCCTCTTCTTCCTTCAATCCTGTAAGGAAAAAGCACATCCCCATGCACAAGACCATCCCCAAAAAGTCAGCAGGATGTGCACCTCCAGCTGGGATGTGCTGGGCAGAGCTACACTGAGCCCACACTGTCCCCTTCCCAAGGCCTGAATGGCTCTGGGCAGGGTCTGGATGTCCTTGGCTGGGTTCATCCAGACACACATAAACTCCTGGGCCATCCCAATGTACCAAAATACACAAAATAGGTTTGCCAAAGAAAATCAGACCCCATCTCCCACTTGCTCTTTACACATCACCCAGAGGTTCTGTATCAATGATGTTCCCCTGGTTTCTCAGTAATGAATGTCCCTGAGCAGGGTGCTGAGCAGGGCTCCAGGGTGACACCAGGAGCAGTGATTGCAGCCCAGCGGGATGTTTCTTGGCAAGCCCACTCAGACCCCCAGTAAGCCCAGGAAAGGTGCAGAGGCAGCAGTAGTGATCTCAAAGTCACTACTTCTGGTGACACTAAATAAAATCTTAACATTGTTTTCCCCAGACTATCAAAATAATAACAACACCTGGCAATTTTCTAGTGTTGTTCAGAAGAACACTGCTCATCTTGGGCTCACATGGAGGGACATTTAAACACTGTGCAAACAGCACTGAAGCTGTAATTCCCTGGAGATGTGGGTGAGATGTGGGTCTGTCTGCTCAGATTAAGTGGGTAATTTACAATAAAGGCATTGACTCTCAGAGCCAAGAGAGCCTGAGGTTCCTGGTTTCTGGGCTACCAAAGGGCTCAGAGTATTTGAAAGCAGTGGCAGATGCAAGCTCCAAAGCCAGAGGGAGATCAGGATGAGTCCAAAGTTCAGCACACTCAGATTTCAGATTTCAGATTTCAGTCTGTGTATTACATATGATCACAACACAGCAGAGCAATTTAAAGTTTGATCAGCTCTTAAGGAGTGTCTTTCTCCTTCCCAGGTATCAGGAGAGGTACTGAGCCCCCCAAAACCAGTGCCAGCAGAATTTGCTGCATATGGGGGTGCAGAGCATGGATGGGAATGGAGAGAGAGAGAAGCTGCACAGCACCTTCCCAGCTGGTACCAGGAAACAGGGCTGCACAATCACATCAAGGCTCACAGGATTTGCAGCTCCCACATTTGGGTCCAGTTCCCACTCTAGATGTGGGATAGCTCACTTGGAGTACAAAACCTCATCACCCCAGACTCCTAATTTCTCAGAACAAAGCAATAATCCCCCAATATTAGACCCCTTGGAAAGAATCCCCTTCCTCACTTCTTTTTTTCCATTTTGGAGAGATGTCCAAACTGGTTTTTCTTACAAAAATGAAATCTCTCCACCTTCAATCCACGATGAAACTGGGCAGACTGAGGAAATGACACTTCTCAATGGCTTTGAGTGGGAGTGTGAGCCTGTACTTTTGTTGCATTCAGTCATCAATAAAGATCTGATTTAATTTGAGTATTGAACACAGAATTAAGGCCAGGTTTTAATTTAGATCAATTTGCTTATCCACAGGACACAAACTGCAGCCTCTTCTATGGATGGAAGGATGGACCTCCCCTGGCAGGGGATGCTGTGCTGGGAAGCCCAGGCAGGTGATCAAGAGCCCTTTTAGGAAACAAGAACATTTGTTCACAGCATTGGAAACAGCTTCTACCCCTAAAAAAAAAAACCCCAGCACACCTGAAACTTCACTGCAGCAAATTCCAGCAGAGGGGAAAACAGCAGGAACTGTTCTGCAAGCTCTGTGCTGCTGAGTGTGGGTCAGAACATCCCCTCACTGTGTACATCCCCCTCAGTCCTTCAGTCCAACCCTATAACTCAATGCCAGGAAGTCCTGCAGACCAGGAGCAATCATTTCCTGCAGCATCCTCAATCCCACTGCTGCAGCAGAGCTTTAGAGGAACTGGCACTTCCTGCCCTGGAGGAAAGGCTGGGAGAAGCAGCACTGGGTAATGTGTCAGGCAAGTGCTCACACTGGTGACAAATGGTGTCACCAGCTTCAAAGAGACAAGTGCAACAAGGGGAAGAAAGAGGGGAGGATTCAGAGAAAAGGGGGGAGGCCAAATCTTCAGCTGGCATGGATCAGCTCTGCTGCAGTGGCATTGCTTGCAGAGAGCTGAAGCCCCTGGTGAGCATTTATCCTGCAAACAATATGAAGCAAAAAACCACAGGAAAAATATTTTTTAAAAGGCAGAGGGTGAGTAATCTACTGCTAGAAACCAAATCAGATGTGCAGAGAGCTGGATTTTCTTCCTGGCTCTGTCATTAACCTGCAACACAGCATCTGCTCCCCTCCTTCCCCAGAGTTTTCCCTGCACAGGAGCTGCTCTGTTTATATGGAGCTTGGAAAGGAAAGTGATGTCCTGAGCAACCCCAGGGGCTCCTGGTGTCCCTGGCAGGTAGCACCAGCTAGAGAAGGGTTTTCTCCCATCACTCAGGACATGCCCTGCTGGCTCTGGCCGTGTGTGCTTCCATGATCTGCCTCTCCATCAGACAGTGCTGTCCATCCCTTGTGTGCTGGGGAATTAATGTCTCAGAGGTGCTAAAACTGGTGTTTGGCCTCTCCAACCAAAGCAGCCCATGATCAGATAAAACCCAAAGAACAAACCCAGCCTCTCCATCTGTGAGGTTCCAAAGAGTTCCTGGCCACAGAACCCTTCTGCTTTTTGGGACATAAGTATAGGACTGGGCATAACAACAGTTTGTGCTTAGAAATAACAGAAACCATAAACTTACCCTGTGGTATCAGCTGCTCCTCTGCACCTCTGTGCCCTTTAGGCTCTGTTTAAGAAGGACAGGGTAAAAAAAAAATAATAAAAAAAAAGAGAATAGGAGAAAAATAGAGAGATATGAAAAATTAGGTCTCTTGCTGCCAACTGGCTCAGCCAGAGAATATATATTTTCTTAATATTCAGAAAAATGTGTTCTGGTGATTAACAAGCTGATCAGAAAGGCCAGTGGTGCAGCTGTCTCAACAGCACTGATTGCTTTTAAATGATTGTCTATTCTCAGCCCTGTCACTCACAGAAGGAATAACCACCCTCATAAACAGTAGCAAGTTTTCCTGGACCTCAGCCTGGAGAGGCATCAGCCAGCCCAGAGCTACAGGGTCATCCAGAAACACTTCCAGACCTCCCAGCATCCTGTCCATGTCACCCACCTCTGTGTCAGGCCCCAGCATCCTGCCCTTGCTCCATCCAGCTTGGTGGCATGCAAGGTAGGGCTGGGATTTATTTTGGCTGAACACCCAGAAGCAGGGCAAAGTAGGGCATGCTTCACAAAAGGCTCAGGGGAAGGGGTGGGAGGGACAGAGGGTTAGCTTTCCACAGCCTCAAATCACCCAGGACACTGAGGCTTGACTTCCACCTTCTCCAATATCCCACATGATGAAAGATCTCCTGAGATCTCTGTAAGAGAACCTGGGGCCAGCTTCAAGCAACAAGTCACAGCACAGTGTTGAAATCATGCAAAATGGACAGTTCCCCTCCATCCTAAATTGTGTGGAGTTCCCTTCCCTCCACCAAAATCCATGCTGAGTTTTTTTGGCTGGCTTTTAGTTGTGGACACAGACTGGTGTGGGGAGGGAAGGAGGCCAAATATGGACCCAGGTCCATGAAATATCCCCACAGCTCTTTAGCAAAGCAAGTATTTGAAGCCCACAGAGGCTGGGTAGAGGCTCCAGCAGGCAACCACGTGTCAATGAGCAACTGAACTGATTATTTCTCATTGCTGAAAGACATTGTCCTGGCTCCAAACACTCCAGAACATTCCTGATTCCTTTATTACACCACAGTTATTATTCCACACCAGGTTAAATAAATCAAGGCCAGAAAAACAAAGGGTAACAGTGAGCAAGGACTACACCTGGTGGCACACACACAGCCTGGAATCTGGCTGACACGACAGGCTCACCCACAGCTCAGACATCACCACCTGCTTTAGGAGGTGACCACCAGTGGCTTTGCTGCAGGGGTGGAAGGTGCTGAGCCCGGACCATGGGCTGAACCTGATCAAAGTGCTACAGGGAAGCTGCTCTGCTTGGCAGCACTGCCAGGAGCCTGGGGGAGAGGCAGCCACAGCTCTGTGCCCAGCAGGACATGACCACATGTAAGGAGCCTCCAGGAGGAGAGGACTCGGTGTGGAAGGCCCAGAGCCAGCAGCATTTTGCTGGGCTGACTTTGGTGCAGCAAAGTGCAGGTGCAGAGACACTGCCACAGCAAAAATAAATGACATGGAAAAGGCAGAATGAGCATATAATGGACACTGGGGAAACTGCTCTCATTTGGTTCCTGGCAGCTGTGGCTGTGGTTCTGAGAATACTTTGCAGAACATATTGTCAGTGAACCTCCCTCCATGTTGTGGCATCATGACAAATCATAAACAGGGACGACATCTGGACTGTTTTGGTCTCTCCAAGTCTGCTGCAGTCAGGAAGGGCTGCCATAATAAACTGTTCGGGCCAAAAAAATGAGAAAAAAAAAAAGAAAAAAAGAAGAAAAAAGCAAACTAGGCCCTAAAGAATAAAGAACTGCTCTGGGAGCAAGCAAAGCAACAGACAGACAGGGCTTTGGAAAGAGAGAGCAGGGGTCTTGAAAAAAGATGTCAAGGTCAAGAAAATTCAATGTGTGGGGATTTGTCTGGCCAAGTGGGCTCAGAGGGAGACTTTCTTATAAGTGTATTTTTTTTTCATGCCACAAGAGGGATCATAAAACAGCCCATTGTGTTTATGGCAAATTTAGAAAATATAAAGCAGACTGCAACTGATGCTGTTATTCATGGGAAAGTTTTTTGTCCTAATAAAACCAAGAATGACCCATGCAGCCCATTCCTCTGCCCCCCAGCACTACTCCCAGACCAGGAAACACTGCATTTGGTGCCCAGTAGGTGAGCAGGAACTGTCCCACTGTGATCCTGATGGCTCTCTGGAGTTTCCTCAGGAATGTTTCCATGTGTCCAGGCCTCAAAATCCACTTAAACCAAGCCCTATGAAACACACAGGCAGGCACAGTGGCCCTGCTGGGGTTAACAGAACTCAAACAGACCCAAATTCAGCTCCCAGCAGATGTTTGTGCCAACAGAAATCGTGGCTGCCACTGGCCACCACAGCTGGCAAAGCACAGCATCCATGGATTCCTCCCAAGGACATCCCTGCTCTGCTCTGGCTGAGCTCAGGGAAGGGCAGAGGCCTCCCAGCCCCTCTCCTCTGCAGCTTCCAAGGACAGAGCAGACCCAGACTTCTTTCCAGCTGATAGTATAGGGTCAAAATGTTTCTAAAATTGTGGGTATAGTGTTCGGGAAAGGGTGGTTAGGCCTGAGAAAATGTACCTGTACTAGATCATGGGATAAGGTCTGGGACATAGGTACTAGGTCATAGAAGCAATAAGATTGTTAGAATTGAACATAATTATTATGTATACATATGAATCATTGAAAATGATGTCTCGGTGGGCTCGGGAATTCACACTTGGGTGAAAACAATAGATACAATAGAACAATGTAAGTTTAATCATTAACATATAGTTCTATAACAGAAAGGTATAAAATATGTCTGATTTCAGAGCCCTGTCGGAGATCTGTGGGTCTGCATACCCCCAGACTCCCAGGAGCTCTCTCAATAAAGCACCTGCATATAATCAAGCCATGCTGGATGAGGTGTTTTCCTACCCCACGCTAACACAGCTACCCCAAAGGCACA
Source organism: Leptocoma aspasia (assembly GCA_013399835.1). NCBI lineage: Eukaryota > Metazoa > Chordata > Aves > Passeriformes > Nectariniidae > Leptocoma > Leptocoma aspasia. Next base: position 240,241 of record VXAX01000979.1, on the reverse strand, counting down.
GGTAGGTGGGATGGGTGATGTGGTGAAGAGCAGGCCAGGCTTACCAGCAGCTCCCCCGGTTTTCCTGAGGACAGTGCCGGGGTTCAGCAGGGGGAAGGCGTCGGGCAGCAGCTCCTCGTACCACGTGGCCGTGGTGCCAGTGATGGGCAGGCTGTTCTCCAGGGCTGGGCTCCTCTCTGCAGCCTCCAGCAGCAGAATCTGCACAGGGCAACATGGGCAACACACACAGGTCAGCTGGCTCTCACAGCAAGGTGCTCACAAGCCCAGAGTTGTGGGTGGTCTTTGGTTGGAAATGGGGGTGTGCATTCTATTGCCATCTGTTAAAGGTGGGACAGTTTTCTTCATCTCTTCCACAACTAATCCTCCCTCCAGGGAGATATCATCTGTTCATGGGCCATTGAGTGTCACTGCATGACTGATAAAATTCCATCATCCCACTGGGAGATGTTCTGCCCAGGGGGAGGAGCCAAGCATTCCTACCTGGATAGAATCTGAGGATTGGAACACAACAGGATTGGAACACAACAATCCTTTTCCCACTGGATTCCCAGAGGAAGACCCATCTACACCAGCACTGGGCCTTCAGAGGAAAACTCCACCCTTGTACAGGATCCCTGCTCCAGCAGAACCACATCTGTCACTGCAGGAGGAGCAGCCACCATGGAATGGCACTGCCACCAACACCCTGACCCACAGGGGGTCAGCTCCTGCTCTGACTCTGGCAGTGGGGTTTTGCATTACTGCATTTTTATTTTTAATTTTCCTAGTAAAGAACTGTTATTCCTATTCCTGTATCTTTACCTGAGAGCCCTTTAATTTCAAAATTATAATAATTTGGAGGGAGGGGGTTTACATTCTCCATTTCAAGGGAGGCTCCTGCCTTCCTTAGCAGACACCTGGCTTGTCAAACCAAGACATGGGTTCAGCCCCCACATGGGCCCTTCACTTCAGAGCTGGACTGGATGGTCCTTGTGGGTCCCTTCCAACTCAGAATATTCCATGATCTGTGACCTGGATGGTTTCAGACATGGTCTCAGTTCCTGAGGAGGTCCTGAAACTCCTCTTCTTGCCAGATGGGGCTGGGAATAACTCTACTCACAGACCATGGGATTTTGGCATAAAAGCTTTATTGGCTTTAGGAAATCAGCATCAATCATCTAGGAAGCTGCTGTGTTAATTGTGAGTGTGTCCCACACACACCCTCCTTGGGGAGGACTTCACTGCCTTCAGAGGGACTCAGTCTCACTTGGGATTGTTCTCTGGTGAGAAACATGAGAGCAAGGACTGAAGCTGCTGTCGGGGACACAGCATTTCCCAGTGTTCAAACCCAGAGCCAGAAGATCAGAAATTACTGACAGCTGGGATGAGGTGAAGGGCTGCACCTGCAGGCCCAGGGTAGCAAACTGAGGACAAGTACTGGTTGCAAAAGCACAAATATTGACCAAATTAAGATGATGGAGAAGATGAAGCTTTTAAAGAGTTGACATGCTTTAACTTTGAAGCAAAAAAAAAAAAAAAAAAAAAAACCAAAAAAAACAAACAAAAACCAGACTATTTATTTAAGGAGCTCTGCTTAGAAGCAATAGGATATTATTAAAACTCACAGCTGTTTCACAGGCCTTGCAAACACACAACCTTCAAGCAAACCCACATCCCAACAGGCATCCCTGAGGTGTTTGGGCCATTTACAACCTTCTCTCCTTGGCAAAGTGACCCCACGTTCCCCATATGATGTCCATCCCCAGGCTGTCCATCAGGCTCTGCTCCCTGCCCACTGGTAGCCTCTGTGAAACTGGGAGTTGGTCTCTAACATGGGAACGTTTTTCTATGCATGCAACCCTGAGGTTTGTTACAGCATCATCTTTTCCTGTTTGAAAACCACCTAAGCAATACTAATTTAGGGATAAGGGAAATGAAAGGGAATATGGCTCAAACTTTCCATTAAATCCCTAGAAGTTTCAGCCTTTACACACTGTGTTGTCTTTACATAATGAAGTCACACTGCAATTATAAATGAGAGTGACTTGGCTCTGCTTGTTTGTTTTTAACTTGCAATTATTACAAGGTTTATCACTTCTTTATTGCAAGGCCTGGTGAGAGCCAGTACTGCAGCAGTGCCAGAAATGATGAACTTCCTGCAGAATGTACTGGCCTGATGGGGGTGAATCAGAAACTAATTAAACTGGGAGCTGGGTTAAGTGCAAGGGAACTGAACCTCACTCCTGCAAACAAGCAAAATTCTTCCTTTATTGCAAGGATCTTTATTTACAGATCCAGAGTCCTGCTTTCTGAGTACAGCAAAAAGGAGTAAGGTCACAATGCTTTTCTTCACCAGGTTTGACTGATGCCAGGCAGGAAGGAATCAGTTCCATCTGCCTTTTGCACTCTGTGCTCCTACTCAATGATTTATTTGTCAGACTTTCCAGGAAACGTGTTATCAGTTCAACAAACACTTAAGCATGTGCCTTACCATAACCGTGCTTAACTCCCATTGCCATGGGACTCAAGTGTGAGCTGAAGACCTTTTCTGAATCACTTTATATTATTTATTATATTATCCTTTTACTTCCCCAGCAAACATCTGGATGTTGCCAAACTGTGCTCGGGCAGAGAGGTAGAGTAACCCTGGAGGTGGCAAATCAGAGGGGCTGCAGCCAGGGCAGGGGTGGATGCTCCTGCTGTGAGGAAGGGCACACAGGGGCTGTCTTGGGCAGTGTCTGTGGGAACAGGGATATTAAATCACTGCAGCCATGGTCAGGGCCCAGCAAACCACAGGGGCCCGTGGCCCTCGCGGGCGGCGCGAGCACGGCTCTGCCGAAGGTCACATCTGGACTGGAACGGCCCCAAATCATTTTTATGGGTGATAATAAAAATGTGTTACCACATAATCAACACAAAACAGTGGCAATGGTATCCTTTTCATTAAAACAACATGTTTTAAATGAGCACTCTGCTGATAAATGCTGTAAAAGCTGTAAAGCCATGCACAGGATAATCCAGCATGCGCTGTTATAAATTGACTATATATACTTTGCAGTCATTAAGGCTCAAACCATAGTAACAAGTTTATTTTCCCTGGGCACGAAATGGTAGAGGTCAGGAAGTCTCCAGACTTGAAATTGCTGAGAAATTCTAGTTTTTATGATTAGGACTGAAGAAATGCCCAAAAGAAATAAAGCAGAAAGAAGAGAACCTTCACATCCGTGAGATCCACAGAGCCAAGCTAAAGAAGGAGAAGCACAAGGGATTTAGTCACATTCAAAAATCTCAAACTACACACGGCTCTTTCAACAAGGAGTGTCCTCTCACAGCTCACACAGCACAGAGCACAAATGGGCTCCTTGCACATTATTGCAAGAGCACTGGAGCCATTCATCCACTTTCTGTCACGTTCTGTTTTTCTTAAGGCTGCCATTGCTGTAGTCAGGGGACTCAAGGAGAATTCCCACTTTCATTAAACAAAAAAAAGAGCGTTTTGAGCCCTCTGAGTAAACTGCTGGAAAATGATACCACAGAGGCTCACAGCCAGAAAGAAAATTAGCAAAATGTGCAGTGTATTAAAGTCTCAGTACTAAAATCTTGGTATTTTCTAGTCAATAGGGTTGAGGTAGAGAGAGGGATAACATCAAGAGAAGAATGTGTGGTTTTCACAGGGAATCCTCACTGCAAGCAGTGCCCACCTGTGTTGCTGCTACAACTTCCAACACAAAAAGTTCTGCCTCCATGAAGAATGGAGGCAGAAAACATCCTCATGCCATCAGATAAATGAAATATGTCTTGCAGCCATGGATGATGTCACTCACCAGCCAACCAGGGAAGGCAGAGAGGAAGACAGTGGTTGCTGCCTGTGGTGCCAGGACAGCAGATCCCTGCAGGGCACAAAAAACCCTTTCCTCCCCATCTTGCAATGTGCAGTCTGAGTTGAAGGACGGCCTCAACTCAGCAAAGCACTCAAACTTTTGTCTTTCTGCATTTATGGAAGGAAAAACTCAAATCAGCCTAAATGGCCATGCTGAAGTGGAGCCTCTGGCAAGAGAGGGTTTATCTGTGGCTCCAGACCCCACAGTCAGACAGAGCTGAGCTGGGTCAGGAGGCTGGAAGGGACTGAAACGGGGCCACCTCTGCTGCCAGCAGCGCGTGGGAGCCGCGTGGACGCTCAGAACGCTCAGAACACTCGGAAAACAGGGGACCATCCTGCCCTGGCCCAGGCTCAGGGCCAGCTCCAGAGGCTGCTGCCTGCAGGATCACCCTGGGGTTCCCAGGCCAGGCTCCCAGGGCAGGCTCTGGCTCCTGCTCCACTCCCAGGGCTCGAAGCCTGGCTGTGGACCCCGCTCCGCTGCCGGCCCTCCACGGGGACACGAATGCTGTGTGCCTGGAGCCCAGTCCCAGCTTACTCAACCCACCTCCTCCTTTTCCATTTGCCAGCATAAACTTTCTCAGCTTCAGACAAATACCACATTTCTTGCGTCAGATCAAAAGCTCAGGCCAGGGACAATGGAAATGGGAGGACAGTTTTCATCTTCTTGAGATGTTCGGTGTCAGAGGACTTTTTTTGGCTTGTAGTGGCTTTCCAGAACCCTATTTTTGTTGTTCCCACTCATCAAAAAAAGATTTCACAAAGGCAGCCTCCTCCCATCGTCTGTCCTCTGCTCACATTCCTGATGTCCTGTAACTAGGTAGGTGTTAGAACAAGGGAAGAGCAGCTAGGCTTCCAAAGATTTAAAAGTTGATATGACAGGGCTCAGAATGCTTTTTCTTTCGATAAAAATCCAGATGGATATTATTAATTAATAAACAGGGGATACTTGGTCTCTTGGAGCATCGGTGGAATTAACTCCCTTCCATCCCTCTCTAAAGAGGAGGAAAAGAAACTGCATGAATCCAGCTCATCAGCTAAAAATTCCAGTGTAAAGTAATATTCCCTTGATCTTGAAGAGACACAAGCTGATTAATAATGGTAAATTACATAACTTGTTGGCCATATCTTTCTTCATAGCAAATTATTTGGCAATATAAGAGTTTTTTAATCACTCATCAAGACAGATCTAAGCAGGGAGTTTGACAAAATGTGATGAGGAAGGTCTCTCTCTCTCTCACAGCAATGTGGGACCTGTGAACACAAGGCTCCAGCACAGACACAAGTGCTTGATTTCAAAAGCCAAAAGACATCCAGCAAGTGGCCACCAACATCTGAGGAACTGGGTGCCCAGAGAATCTGGATGGCTTCAAACTTACATCTTAGAGGCTTTGGCCAAAGGGACAAGATAATTAGTGCATGGAGGAGTTCTTGTTGCATTGATAAATTATGGGGGGAGCACTAGCTGATGTCATTGCAGTGACTCAGTGCAGAGCAGAAGGTGAGGCTTATGTCATCAGATAATGCATGGAAGGCAGAAACATGGACCAAAGGCTTCTGTTAGGTAGCACAGTTCTTGTTCTTTCTACAAAGAGTGCTACAAGATTTCCAAAAACAGGATGGAAAATGCAACTCTTTCCTCAGCAGGTGCCTTCTGGAGGGGAATCAGGGCAGAGAAGACACAAAAGCCCAGCTGCTCTCCCAGTTCAGATGAAACACTGTTCAGCAGCCCCTCAGACCCTCCAGGCTTTGTTTGAGAGAACAGCTGGAAGAGAAGGGTTGGCTGTTGTCCAGTGAGGCACCCAGGGAGCTCCTCTGAATGTGCACCCCAGTGGGATTTACTCTGCTGCTGGGGCCCCCAGCCTGCCATAGCTGGCACCCCAAGGAGCCAGATGTGGAGAGGATGCAGCAATCCTTCAATGCCCTGTAGACAAAGCACACAGTGGAGCTCAGAGTGACATCAGATTTGCTGTTGCTCCTTTAAAACACTGGATAAAAATACATGGGGGCTATAACCTCCCACCCTCAAAATCACATCATTCCTCTGCCCCAGGTATTGCTGGGGATGTAGGAGTGCCAGGGATGTGAGCCCAGGCCAGCCTGAGGTGAATTTAGTCTTGACCAAGTGCCCCCTGTGCCCAGCAATGCCTTTGGGATCAGCTCTGCTTCCCCCCAGGTGAGGAGCTCTCAGCTCAGGGATTCACCTCAAACAGGCTCAGGTGCCTGAGCTCTAGAGCTCTAAAATCTGCTGGGAGAGAGCAGCACGAGGGAAAAGATGAGGAGATTGGGCCTTTCCTGGCCCACCTTGCCACAAGTTGAAAGAAAAAGGACCCCAAGTCTGTGAGAGCCTACAATGAGAGATGTGGGACTGCAGGCTGGCTCTGTAAGATGCTTTTTATTATACCCAGGATGTTACAGCAGTCAGGGTTGTGGGTAACAGAGCCCAGCCTACAGCTTTCAGCCACAGCTTAGGCATGCCTGGAGCCACTTTAGTTCTGGTTACAATGCATTATATACTTTTCTTTGCTGAGCATCTTAGTACATGACAACCAATCAATGCCTTTACTATTACCTATAGCCTATCATAACTACTAACATTACAATATTCATGTTACTGTTCTCCAATCACAAAAGGTTTGTATGTTACAGTTTAAGCTAGAAGTGATTTTTCAGTTTTCTTGCAGTGGAAAATTCTGAGATGTTTTTTCTACTTACAACATCAGCATGTCTATTTACTTCTTTCTGCTTCCTAAAAACATCTCTTGTTTGTGGTGGGCTTATCCTTTGTTCTAAGTCATAAAAACCTTTCTTAACTAACATATCCTTTGCCTTCTTATTTACCCAGTAAGACTGGCTCAGCAGTTCTTACTTACTTTTAGACCTTTGTTATTCTTCTATATCAAAACTTGCTGCCATCTCTATTCTTTTCTCAGTTTCTACATTCAAAAATCTTTCTGCCAAGCATACATATCTGTGAGACTTTCTTGTCAAACTTTCATCCTTCCTAACAAAAGTTGTTTTTATCTTACAGTGGTACTTTACTTATGAAGCTCCCGTAGAATTTCTGATTAGAATCACGTGGAAATTCAAATGTTTGGACACCAAATTACAAAAGGATCTGAGCACATCCCTTGGGCTCCACACACACCTCCCTTGACAAAACCTACTGTGTATCCACAAATGTATTTCTCTTAAAAAATCAAAGCTTGTAAACAGTGTTCCCAGGTATTAAACACACCAAAAGTATCTCCTAATGCAGACATAGGATTTGCTTGGCAAACTTAAGTTGCGTGTCAGGAAAAGAGAATTTTGCAAAGTTATTTTATGAAAATATTAAATCCATTTGACTAAAAATGCCAAACTTGTAACTAAAAGACTTTGTGGGAGGGAATGGTGGACGAGGAGGCCTTTGCAGCCTTTTTGTTGTTCTGGCAAACGATTTACAGCATTGGCCAAACACATGGAACAGTCTTAGGGGACAGACTGCTCCTTCAATCCAACAGTGATAAGAAATAAGGTCCAAAAATTACTAGACTTTAGAAGGAAAGAATTTTAACAGTCATTCTAAAAGATAGCAGGATGCCCAAATGAGAGAAGGGTCAGTACCCAAACTGCCTCATCATCAGGGTTATTGCAGATCAGCTAAAAACAATAAATGGATGCAAAATTACACAAAATTCAGTTTGCCCACCCAGTTTTGATTCATGGCTCCTCCTTGTAAGAATCAGTTAGGAAGTTGCATTTTTTTCTTAGGGACATTTGAGTCATTAACTGACCTACAGAAACTCAGCGTTAAATTAGAAATTTTACAGGGATTGATTCCAGGTTGTTACTGCTACCAGAAACCAGCTAATTATTATATAGCTACCTGTGAAACAGCCCAAATTCTCCTTAAATTCAGTGTACTGCTGGAGCTGCAGAAACAGATTCTGCACAGAGCCATTAGGAAACCTTAGGGATTAATAAAACACCTTCCTGTTCAGAAAGGAAATACCTGTTCATGGCTATCACATACAGAACATGGAAAATCCATGGAAGTCCTTGAAGTATCAAGCAACTGCTCATGTCCACCCTGCAGAGCCAGCAGCAGCCTCACAGCCAAGCAGTTCTGGTTCCCCTCCCAATCTCTCTGCCATGTCACAGCACCGTGAAACATTTGCTATCTTCCAAATATTTCTCCTCTACAGCAGGGAATTGTTTTATTGTCTATCAGAGAAAGGAAAGACAAACCCCATAAAACATCCCAGACAGCTGCCAGTATTTCATGTAACTGCCTGGGAGAAGAGGGAAATACAGAAATATTTCATAGTGATCACATTAAAACTCCAAGTAATGATACTTTACCATCCAAAGACATGGGTAGTGAAGGTGTTGTTGCTAATCTCTCCTAAATAAATTGGCTGATTTCAGAAAAATAGCAATGAATCTATCAAACTCTGTGCACTGTACAAAGATTTTCTTTAAAACCTTTCCGAATCTTCTGTGTGGGGAATCACATTACAGGGAGTGTTTTCATGCCAAAACTATGCATGTCATTTATCAATCACACAATGAATCAATCAGACACTGGATATGTAATGCTATCTCCAGGCATTAAAGCTGTAAGTGAAATGCCACGAGCTTCACCAGAGCAGTGTCAGGAGATAAGGCTGGGTTAGATCAGCTCAGATCAAGCACTGCTCTCCAACTCCAACCCAAACCTGGGATTAATACTGTGCTGCTGCTGCCCAGAGCTCTGTGGTGGTGCTTACTTAGAGAAACTGGGCGAGCAAAATGAGCAGAAATTTGGGTGCAGCTGCCTGCAGCCCTGCCTGCAAATCTGCCAGCCCCACCTGCAGCCCTGCTCCCTTCCCAGCCCTGCCTGCATCCCTGCCTGCATCCCTGCTCCCCTACTCCTTTCCCTGCCTGCATCCTTGCTCTTTCCAGCCCTGCCTGCAGCCCTGCTCCCTTCCCAGCCCTGGGTAGTGCTGTAACTCCTGAGGTTTGTCTGGGCTCAGTCCTGTGACACAGGAGGGCAGCACCAGGCTCAGGAAATTCAGGAAGGGCTGAACACACTTCTCACTAAGGGGCTGTGCTGGCTTAAGTGGAACCTTTGCTATGAAATAAAAGCAGGGTTTGCTCTGCCGTCCCCCCAGCGAGGCTGCCGTGGGGCCAGGGGGTGTTGTGGGGGTGTAAACTAAGATGTCACAGGAGAGAAAAAAGGGTTGGCATCTTGGGGCTTGGGGAGGGGGTACTTTTCTTCCAGTCCACACCATTTCTTGTCCTGGACCCCAGGATGGTCACCATCCCCCCTGATGTAGGTCCTGTGCCCTGTAGATTCGAGCTCAGCACCATCAATCAAGCTGTCAGAACTCTGGCACCCAGTGGGTCTGGTGTCGAGCACATGAACCCCATCCTGGGGCGACAGTGTGGTAGCTGGAAAAAGGAGATGAGGATGGAACCTGATTCCATCTGCCTTCACCTCCCTCCCTGCAGAAACACCTCCTGCAGGCACAAGGAGATCCTAGAGCAGCACTGAGGAAGGTGTGAGGCACATCAAGGGTTGGTTCTGCTGCACTGGAGCCATGGCTCAGCCTCTCTCCTCCCCAAGGGCAATAAAAGCACTGGTCCCTAATGAGTCATTTTTCATTCCATTTGCTCTATGTTTATTTTCGCTTCTCACCTTCTGATCCAACTCTCATATTACTAAAATCAGAGGGTTACTTTTATTACCTCATTTGGACACTGATCTTACAATTTGGATGAACCAGCTCACTCTTGTAATAGGAAAGATGAGACCATTGCTGATTATATCCCATTTTTGGGGGGCTGCTATAAAAGCTGAAGAGGAGTGGGGAAAGAAGAAACTTCAGGCTGGTTTTTCCCATTGCCATCCCCTGAGCTCACCTTGGTCATTCTGGGCTGAAATTCAAAAGAGCAAAAGCAGCAAAGAGCCTCAACTTCAGCTCCCTCCAGAGGGAGCAGGACTGTGGCAGGAAAATCCAGCTCTGCTTGTTGGGAAGATGAAATTCCACATCTGCCTTTGCACAACAAACCTGCAAAAATCCAGTGGGAAACAACCTCTGGCAGAGATGTGTGCGCCCACTCCATCCTTCCTGGGTTCCTCAAAACATCTTCAGGTTGTTGTGGTGGAATGAGACATTACAAAAAGAGAGTATGGACAGCTGAGAGACAAGTTCACATCCAGATCATCCAGCAAAACAGGGATCTTCCTCCAAAATCCAGGGCAGGAATGCAGACAAACATAAGCACCTTTTAAATGATGCTGGCTATTGTTGAATAATAACAACTGAGTTCATTAGATTGCTACAGAGATCAAACTGAACTTAAATTAACCTTGAAAAAAGGGAGAATCAGCATATTTCTCATGTGGACAGCACCAGCAGTCATGTACTGTTGCTTCACTCTGTGTTTCATTGCTACAGTCAATTTTTGCAAAGCTTCCACAGCTTTTCAAACAAAGTGGAAGCCAAAAGATTGAGAAGGACCTTGCTGGGCTGTGCTGCAGAAGGTCTCCTTGCAGAGACACGGTATTTAGTACTTCAAACACGAAGGCAATAACTCATTTTCCTCTGTAAAAGTGAACCCTTTTGATGAACCTTGCTCCCAGCTTGGGTCTGTGTGGGAGCAGAGGGAAGTCAGAAGGAAAACCATCACAGCAACAGCACCAACTGCCTGACTGCAGCACTAAATCAGAGACATGGCATGCTCTGCCTGACTTCCCAAAGGGATTTGGGCAGGTAGAACCTCCTTCCCCCTCCCCAAAGTCCTGCCAGGCCCCAGCTGAGGCTGCCATCAGTCTTTGTTGTTACCCACACGAGTGCTGAGCAGCACAAGCCAGCAGAGTGGGGAGTGATGTCAGGACAGCCTCTGTCCTTTTCCAGTGAGCCAGACAGAGAAAATGCTGGAAAGCGAAGAAAGGTACAGCTGGCCACAGCCTGGGAGGGAAGGGCTGATTCACATCTCTCTGAGGCCAGGCCCATGTCTCACTTGCAGTCAGGACTGCACACACAGGGGTCACTCACCAGCCCCTCTCTCCTGCCCTGCCAGAGACCCCCACCTGCCAGCCCTGCTGCTCAGACAAACAACCCAGCTCCCTCTTCTCCTTTGCACTACACCAGTTGTTTCCACTCGAACAATCCTGTTCCCCAGAACTCCATTCCCCCCACCCTTTCATTTTCCTGTAGTGAAATATAACTGTGAAGGCTTTGAGGAGGCTCCAGACTTCATTTCAGCGCAAACAATTCCCAAATTACCATAATATCATGTACTGGCCTCAAAAACACCACACAACCACCACCTCCCTCCACAAAGGTTTCTCCCTAAATTCTTTTATGTCATTGATAAGCATCAGTTAATGAATAATAACAGCAGTAAATGCCTTAAAGGGACCAAAGCATGATAAGTAACAGCCAGGAGTGGGCTGTCACAGGAGGGACCACAGATCAAAGGGGAATGCTGACTCAGCTGCTTTGTTTCTAGACTGGAACAATTTATCTGAATCCCAGTAGGTAGAAATTAAAACTATTTGTAGGAAAAAACCAAACCTCCATGGGAAGGTCTCCCCCTAATATTTGTCTCCACTAAACTATGCATGAGAGCCTCCCATCCTTCAGAAAAGGGATAAAAAAGCAGGACTGGATTGCACTTGAGGAAATACAGAGCAAACAGTGACAAGTAAACATGATGGCAACACATGGCCCAGTATTTCTGAGGTCTGAGCATTATTTTGGAGGAGCTGGGCTGAGGCAGGGATGCAGACACATGGGAAGGGGAAGGGAAGGAGCAGGGCTAGAGGCAAGCAATGTGTCATTTCCTGGGGCAGAGTCACTGCCATGGAGAGAGGAAGAGGCACCTGATCTCTCCAGGCCTGCCAACTTGACATGTTTTTCACCAGAAACTCTTGGAAATGTTGGTCAAACAGGAGAGTAAAGGCAGCTCCTTACCTTGGCCTCCAGCGTGTTCAGCCTCTCGGTCATATCGGCGAGCCTGGTGCAGTTCATGCATTCTAGAGAGAACAAAACACACTGATGTCACACTGCCAGGTGCTGTGCATCTGCACCCACGGCTTCAGGCTGAGCCCTTTGATGCAAGGCACATGGAAAAGTGAGTCAAGACCAGTTATGGGGCAAAATAAGTACTCAAATCCACTGCACAGATCACCAGCCACAGTCACGTCACACGAACCTTGTTTGGGGATGTTTAGTGGGACAGAGTGTGAAATTGAGTTCCCAATATGCAGAAGGCAGATGAAATAAAAAATAACTTTTAAGACTTTTCATGCTGCCCACCAGCATGACCTGCTGTCACAGGCAGAGACACTTGTCCCGCCACTGGTGCAGGCTGGCGTGGCACCTGCTCCCACCTCACAGGACACCAGGCTGCACAACCTCCACTCCATTTAATACTCTCTCCTCTACTATTTTCCTGCTGAAATACCAAGGAAAGCAATGAATACACTAAATGCCCATCTCTGTGGAGTCCTGCTCAATCCCTGGGCTCCCAGGCTGTGTTACCACTTCCAGACAAATGAGACAAAGCATCCATCTCAGTGACAGCCAGGAAACCCAAGGCAGATCCAAGGGCTGATGCAGCCCAGAGCTGCAGCATGAAGTGGTTTCCATCTCACTTTGCTGCAGAGGAGCAGCAGACAGTCAGCAGCCACCAAAGGAGTCCTGACAGGAGGCCTCAGCAAGAACAAACCCTGCCAGAACGAGCTCTGAGTGCAGGTTAAAGTGATTGCTGCCTCCAAAGGACATTCCTTATCTAAACAGATGGCCTGCTGCTTTACCTCTGGTTTCATCTCAGCAATTTTAAAGTGAGTGAAGGAGGATAAAGCCCTGAACAGAGATTTAATCAACAAGGTGCTTTCCCAGTGGAGTGGAACTGCCCCCCCCTGCTCTCAGAGAAGCTTTCCACACTGGACCCCTCACCTCTCATGACTTCTGAAGCCCAGCAGTTCTCAAAAAGAGACAATGATTTGCAGCATGAAGCATTTCAGAGGATAAACCATCCATATCCAGGTGATGAATCACAGCTCACATCCCATAGAGGAGAAACACATCTCTGTGTGTGTTTTGTGCTCCTTAAGGGCCAGAGCCTGTTTTCATTGACTGGCCATGGAAGTATTTCACTCTGGCAATGCTGACTGTAGTTCCTGAGCCCCTAACAGACTGCTCAGGTGCAGCTGGGGCTGAGGCTGCAGTGATGCAGAGGATGTTGGGGAAACCCAAATCTTCCCTACGGCGAGGGATGGGTGAATGTGGATTTTGGCCTGAGGGAACACCCCAACACTTGGCTCAGCTGTCCCCCCTCACAATTTTTGTCCCCCATTGCACAAGGCCCCCCCAGGGCACCTCTCCAGTCTCCAGCCCCAGACACTTGCTGGCTTTATGGAGCCCATTGCATGCCCTGGTGGCTCTCAGCCATGCAAAGATTTGAGTGCATGGCTTGGAAGAACAGGAAGCTGGCCTGTTCCACCCTGGTGATTTACAGGCTAACAAGATTGTTTGAGTGCTAACAGCAACCCACTGCACCCACTTTCCAAAGGAATTCTCACACTGGCCCTCTATGAGGAGCTGTGTAGCTTCCCAAAGGAGCCAGACATAGATCTTCCACCTCACAATACACAACATTTTGCAGATGTTTGCAGAAGCTTCAGGAACACTCAGATGAGGGATTTCCTCACAGGTCAATACTGACATGGACTTTCTTTTACCCAATAGCAAATAATATTTGTTTATTTTTATTTTCTGCAATAGATCTTGGGCAATATCTTTTGGCTTGAATTGACCCATGAACATGCAAGTGCCATAAGTGCACTGTCCTATGGGGAAGGAAATGGGTGAGGCTTGTTTGGTCTGGATCTGCTTGTGGTGTGTGAAACAGGGAATTGGTTTCTGTATGTAACTGGTTTCAGGCTTTTGACCTTGCTCATCCCCACAGAAACATAAGACTGAATAAATCCAGTGCTCCCAGGAGCCAAAAGATGCACCAGACGTGTTACAGAGCAAATAAAATACAGAGTTCTATTCTCCCTTCTGCTGGCTTGCACATATTAGTAACTCCCACAGGTTTAGAGAGACTGACTTCAACTGTCTGAAAACCAGCTCTGCTTCTCTGAGGTGGACTGACCACTTCAGGTCCCTCTGGAGAGCTCAGCTCATAAAAAAAAAAAGGGTTTGTACCACCCCTGTGCACAGGGGTGAATCAACCAGCTCCCCAGGGTTCAGGGACAGCACCAGTCCAGCAGCTCTCTCTGCTCTTGAAGAGTGTCTCAAAGAGCCCTCTCAGGTGCATTTGCAACAGAAAAGGTTTGATTTAATTGGACAACGTGACAGAAAGGAGAGAAACCAGCAATGTCACTGCATGTGATATTTGTACTAATATGATCTTCATGTCAGTCATGTTGAAACAGGCAGAAAACACAGCCTGGGTCAGAAAGAGAACTTAAGTTCAGGCTGGATTTGATCTCTGATGCTTTCTGTTGTGAAATGCCTGGAAACCCAGATCCACACCCAAGGTACTTAGACTGGGCCCAAAAGACATTTAAATAATCAGAAAGTGGATATCCCAATGCAAAAGATCTTACTAAGGCAAGAGTCCTGCCAACAAATCCACGTGACATTTACTTATCTGACCAACAGGCAGACAAGGCTTTCAAAGGCAGAGATGAATGCTCAGGGCTGCAGTGTCAGACACTTCATTCAAAGCTCCTTCACAACACACCAGGGACTGTTCAGGGGCTGGGGTCCACAGCTCTCCTTGCAGAAAGACTGACAATGGTGCTGACAAATCAAGCTAATAAATATCTTCCCTAACCATGATGCACTGAAGTATTTAGTGTCTAATCTTGATGGCTGGTGTTCCAAGGCCTGGGACTGTGAAGCTGAATTTTCTGATCAGGGTGGAAGCAATCTGTGTTATTTAGAAGAGCTTGAGAATCTCACATCATTATTTCTCATGGAACAAATATAACACTGGGGCAAATGCACACACTCTGTGACCTGGGACTGCAGAGCAGACGCTTTCCATATCTGCAGAAATCCATCACTTGTTGCTACACAGAACCACAGTTTATTCCCCTTCTATTCCTAGTTGGCAGATTTGTATTTTTCCAGCTAAACTCTGAGAAAGGAGTTGTGATTTCACTCTATGAATCCCAACCTCAAAACACATGGTGGGATTTGTTTTAGAAATATTCCAGCAGGGAGGATAAATAATTGAGATAATGAGCATGAGACAGTACCAGCATATCCCGTGACACCCAGTCTGTCTCCATGACATCTCACAGTCACTGTCCCAGCTCATCTCTCCCTTCCCATTCCCCCTTTCAACTGGAATGCAGCTGGAGGGATGGAAAATTCTAATGCAGAGGAGACATGGAAGACTTCACATGCTGGAAAATAATAACCCAAGTTCTCTGTACCAGCTGTGACCCCCTTAACACTAAGGTTGATACGTTCAACCCATCTTTGATTAAAGATCAGCCTCCAGTGCTGCAGCTTTGCCAACAGACATCAGATCTGAGCCTGAGCTTCCAGTCTGGGTACACCCCTGTGAGTGACCTAAAGCAGTGAATGATGACTTCAGGTACCTTGTTAGCCTGGCATTCCTGCTTTGTTACCCTGGCACTCCTGCTTTGCATAATTTCATTATTAAATAGTTGCACACTTCAGCTTTTCAAGCCTGAAAGCCCCACAAGTCTTCAAACTCCTCACTCAAATCCTAACAAGAACAGTGTGATAACAGCCTGATACCAACAGGGCTCTAATGATTTCAGCACAGTTATCACAATGGCACTGAGGGCAGTAAAAGAAGAACCAGACCAACTTTCACCATGAGGCCACAGGTCAGTTTTGTGTGAAAAGGCAAAGAAACCCCTTGGCACCTCTGCCCCATTTCTCAGCTCTGACAGCCCACGCTCATTTGTACACCCCGAGTCTCTGCAGAATATTAAAAGAGCTTTTGGTTTCCCTACAGCCAGATGCTCAGTAGATATAAATTGCACAGCTCAACTGAAGTCAAGGGATCAAGGCTCTGTCTCTCTTTTTCTTGACGGATTGCTCCAAAATTTGTGTTTCAGAGGGGAGGCGGAGGAGGTGGTTTATAGCATATGAAAGGGGAGAGAATTCTGGAATTACAAAGCCTTTGTTTAAACAAATAAAGTCTTTGCAGCCAGTTTTTTTCAAGACCATATTTTGCTATTACAAGAAACTTCAACCTTGCAATGCAATGGGGCGTAGCACACAGGCAGGCTCGGGGACACGAGAATCACATCTGCAGCTCATGCTTCAACCTGCTCAGACTCCAAACAACACACTTCCCTCCTCCCAGGCTCACTCTCCTTTCATCCATTGTTAGCTTGATGCAAAGGACCTGTAAAGGATCCAAGGTCAAAGGATGAAAAAGGACCAAATGTAACATATATGCAGAGGAACAAATGAAATACCTGATTTTTGTGACACAACTTGCCAGGCAGCTCTTCCCTCTCCATCTAATCTAATCCACCACTTCCATTGCATGGCCATGCACAAAGAGAACAGACTGATCCCCAGGGCAGGGGAGCAAACCAGAGCTGCCAACAGCCCCTGTTGGAGCACTGGGAAGGCAACAGCAGCTCCATGGAACTCAACACAACAGCATCAGCACTACTTGGAGCAGCTCCTGCACCACCACAGTCACAGCACTGCCCTGACAAATCAGTGACACACAGCTCGAGAAGGTCCAGTTGGAAGAATATTTTATCTGTCAAAGTAAGCAGGAGACCAGCTTTTCTCAGCAGACACCTTCCCCCAGGACAAGTTCAGAGCAGTCTCTGAGCGAATCTGGAGGAACTCAGCTAAATTCACCCAACCATGTCTCTTTGCAAAGAGAAAAGGATGAACTCAGAACTCCCAAGGGAAATAGGAAGCACCATTAACTCAGTGAGCACCCAGGATCTCAGGCACTGATGTTTTATTTGACACTCTTGAGAGAAACCACCAGACCACTGACCCTTCCATCCCCTTATTGCCACACACTTTATCCAGAAAAGGAGCAGTGACTCTTTCTGACACTGGCACAGGAGGAATTTCAAGTCAAATTCCATAGCAGAAAAATGAACACAGATCTGTGCCTACCTAGGTGGCCCTCAGCTGGGGGACAGCCAGCCTGGGCTTGCATCTCCACCTCTCTTTAATTTGTCTGATTTGACCCTTCCAGCCTTTTTACATGGTTACTGAGTTTCCTTAAGTAGTTTATGTTCTGGCCCTTTGCAAAAGCTTTCGCCAGTGCTTGTGAAGGATAGCAGGCCCAAGCCATAAATCACAGCCAACCTGGGATCTGTTTTTTCAACACATTTCCTCTAATGAGAGTCAGATGTTGGCTAGATAGGCTTTATTAATTGTGCTTGTTTAGAATGGGCCGTGTGTGAGCGGGTTTGAGCACGTGAGAGGCACAGGGCTGACAGCAGGCAGGGAGGGATGGACGCCTCTGTCACCCGGTAGCCTCTGGCCTGAGGAGCAAAGGCTCAGGAATCAAAGGTCTGGAGAGCTGCAGGAGGGAAGGGCTCCGACCCTGGCCACAGCTCCAGTCCCAGTAAGGCCAGGAGCTGTTTCTGCAAGGGGAAGCTCTCTGAGTTTTGTTTAGTGTAGGATCATTAAGACTTCACTGCTCTGTTTACTGCCCTGATGTTTACTTGCTGTGTGCACTGTAAACCACAGAACCACAGAATATCCTGAGTTGGAAGGGGCTCAAAGATCATCCAGTTCAACCTTTGGCCCTGCACAGACACCCCAGTAGTGCCACCCTGTCCATCCCTGGGAGTGGTGTCCAAACCCTCCTGGAGCTCTGGCAGCCTCAGGCCATGCCCATTCCCTGGGGAGCCTGGGCAGTGCCCAGCACCCTCTGGGGGAAAGAACATTTTCCTGAAACCCCTGACACAGATCCAGGCCATTCCCTCAGATCCTGTCACTGGTCACCAGAGAGGAGAGATCAGTGCCTGCCCCTCCTCTTCCCCTTTTGGCAAGGGAAGGCCCCACTGGGCAGGGGCTGTCAGAGCCCTGATGCTGGGACAGAAAGGCCAAATCACCCAACCCAGAGAAGAGCTGTGCACTCCGTGCCTCTTCCCCACAACATTTCACGTGTCCAGCTGCATGAAATCTGTGTTCTGGCCAACCTGCAAACATTGCAGGCTCCAGCCTGGCCACAGCCTCACCTTTCCACCTGCATTTACACACCATGTGCCCTTCTGTGAAGGGGTTTAGTGAGGGCCAGGGTGTTTTAAGCTCTCCTTAATCTGCGTAGCTCAGCTAGCCTGGATGGCTTGAAAATGAGCGGGAGGCTTCTGTGGCAGTGTTTGAAACAAAAAAGGTTTAATAAGAAATAAAATAACAAACTCTTTTACAGAGAAAAGCCGTGCCAGGTGCAAGAGGTCCTTGCCCTGCTAAGACATGCCACAAAAGCGATTAAGTCTTTTGTTCTAATCTTTTTCTACCTGATGGCCCAGGCAGGCCCTCTTGGCCCTAGTCCAGTAGAGCAGCCCCAAGTTTGTGGCGCAGTTCCAAAGGTCCTATGAGGTGTCTCTGTACCAAATTTGGGGAGAACTTTCTAGGATCTTTGCCTTACTTGGCAGATGAAGATATTTAAAAATTCCCTTGTAATTTGGTCACCCCATCAACAGAGAGCACACTGCTACACTTCTGTTCACTTAAGAGTGGACTCGGTGGTCCTTGGGGTCCCTGCCAGCTCAGACCATTCTGTGACCCAGGTTCCAGACTGGGACTGGCAGAGCCCCACAACATCTCACTCATCCTGGTCGTCAGCACAATTAAAACATCTCACACATCAGGAACCTGGAGCTCAGAGAAACTTAAAGATGGTCTCTTTGATCAAAGAGGGTTTGTTCTTTCCCACAGTTTTCACATTTTGCAGGCTGGAACGTTTTATCTTCACCTGGAAATTGTGAGTTATTAGGTTGCCTATCAATACGAAACAGAACACCTCCAGAATATTTTTGCCTTTTTACCTTCATTCCAGATAATTCACCATCTCTGCTACGAGACCCCAATCACTGCCAAAATTCCCCCATTTGTAATGTCTCTCATATCTCTATTATAACAACCCTTACCCTTAACTTTACTGGCTATCTTTAAAAAGCAGCTCAGATTTCCTTTCTTATGAGAACTGCTATCTGATCCTTTTCCGCTTGTAAAGTGTTCATACTTCATTCTCGTGTCTACTTCTTTTCCTTCTTAAAGAGGAAAAGTCACTTTTTTTCATAAACAAACAATAAGTGTTGTTTCATTATCATGCTATTTGGTGACTTTGAAATGTCTGTAAGAAAAAACCTCAGCAAAACTGAGTGAAAAGAAAGTTTACCACAAAATGCAACAACTCCAGGTTGTTGGAGTAACAACTACTATTCAAGAAGCTACACAAAATTTGGTACATTGTTTCAAGTGAAAAAAAATAGGTGCAATTTTTAAAAGTTTTGCAATATTATCTCTAGAGTTTTTTTCTTAAATGATTTTTCATACCTTCTGAATTAAATGTTTCAGCCTTATGCTTTGAATAGCATTTTTTTCAAATCTCACTTAAATTAAAAATAAATGAACAAATTAAATAGTCTTAAGTGAAAGTAAATGGTTTTGTTCAGGTCAAAAGAAACAATTCTGGTTGACCCAAACCCATATTTTAGTTATTACACTGTGTCAAAACCTTAAAATTTTCCATTTCAGATTCTCCCAAATCATTTTGCTTTCCAATTTTTCTGATTTGGCAAATCAAGCCAATACCCCTCCATTATTCATCCAGGTCTATTCTTAAACAGCTCACATCACTCACGTTGTTTTATTTAAGGTTTCACACATGCACACTCCCACCCCAGTCACTAATTTTATCCATAATTCCTCTCAGCCTGGGGATTTGTGCTCTTCCCCATCCTGCTGGTGAGGCCAGTGCTCCATCAGCATTTGGAATTTGATCAGGAATTTATTCACAGGCAACCATCAGCTGTGAGATCCATGTTCAGTCCATCTCTGTCTTCCAGAGGAAGGTTTAGCAGGGAATGGCTGGGTCTTGATGCAACATGTTTGGATAGAAATGCATCATCCTTATTTTACAAGCACCAAGGGCATTTCACTAACACAGCCCAACTGAAGTTACCCTGAAAACAAAGATTTTACCTGTCCAGCATGAGTTTGCTAAAGCCTTGCTGACTGGAGCTGCTGATCCTGGAGCTCTAAGTGTTGCTGGTGGCACTGGGGCTACTCAATAATTTTAATATTGCACAAAAAAACCCTCCCCGGTTCACAGCTCTGGCAGGGCATGGCAGCAAAGCAGACAAAGCAAATAAAAGGACAGAAAATAAAGAAACACAGGTGGATGAATGATATGGATCTAGAAACCTCTCACATCAAGACAGGGCCAATCTAAACTAAATTAAAAGTCCCCAAATTAAAAAAACGATTCCACACACTGAGGGCACGATGTCCACAGGGCCTGGGGCTCCTTCCCAGGGGAAAATATTTTTTTTTTTTTTTACACTTTTGATATAGTGAGTCCAGTCCTCACTGTGCCAAAATCCCATGTCTGATACCACCATTGTTGAGCTAAACTCATTTCTCCCTCAATCCCTGCTCTATGACATGGAGAGAAACTTCACAGGACCTGACCCCAGTGAAGAACACATGGAAACTCCACTACACTCAAAACTTCATCTCACACTGAGATGGCTTCACATCCCTTACAAACCAGACTGCTTTTCCCTGCTGGGAGAAGCAATCAGGAGGAAAATCCAGTCAAAATATGGTGCAGTGTAACATGAAATAAGGAAGCAGACAGGACAAAAGGAAGCATTTGAATCAGGCTCACTGTGAAGTCTGCAGGGACTCTCACAATATTGGTTCTGCACCTGTGTAACACAGGTCAGGGAATCTCTCACAGCCTCGAGCCAAACAACGTGTGCTGAGCTGGGGTTTGTGTTTCATAAAGACACTCCAGAGCCAGACAAGCAAGGTTTCCTTAGTGAACTGCATCCAAAGTTAACCACTGGATAGGAAATATGCATCTTGTTTCCAGTTGGGATTTCTGACCTCAAATTCTACCCCTGCTTTGAGTTTTATTACTTGGGCCTCCAAAACTGCAGGGCAGTTCTAGGGTTGGACACCTCCTCTCTGCTCAAAGTCTGTAACCCACAAATGTGTGACATTCAGGATGCTCAGTCAAGCTCTAGTTGTTCCTCATCCAGAACATTTAGCACTGGCTTCCTTTGGCCAAGACAAAAAATCAGCTGAAAGATCAATAAAGAAAACCACTCTTTAAGCCACTGAAAAAGAATTCTGATGAATTTGGCTCCCTGAACATCAAAATACTATGTTTCCACATTCTTTCTCCAGCAAATGCACAATGATGATGATGATTGTTATTATTATTATTATTTCCAGGGCACTTTTGCAAAGGTTTGATATCCCATGTCAGCAGTTCAGCCCCAGGTTCACCCCACCATGGTTTGTCCCCACTCCCTCCCTCCCTCCCTGGGGCTCTGAAGGGTCCCCACAGCCCCCATCCAACACCCCAGCCCTGCACAAGGCCAGTGACCAGCACGGAGCACTTGGGGCTGAAATGGCTCAGGGGTGCAGGACATCCCTCAAGGACACTCACTCTGCCTAATGCAGCTCCTTACCCCTTGCTGGCCTGTCTCTAAATCCCCCTGAGCTCTGCAGTGGTCCTTACAGATCTGAGCAGCAGGAAGAGGAATCCTTTCCACATTTCTCTGCAGCTGTGATTTTGTTCTCCAGGACATCCAGGGTCACTGGGGTTCCAGGGGACCCAGCAAATCCCTCACATCCTCTGGTCTCCATAATGTGAAGAACAAGGTAACATTTGCATCCCATTAGTGGTGAGCACAGAGATGTGCAAAGGACTTTTTGTTTGGGTTTGTTTTCTGTTGTTGCCTTGTTAACTTCTGGGTGAAGAAAAATTAGTAAAGGAAATACCTGCTTGGGCTTAGCCAGGCACATTTCAGTTTCAGCTTCAGATTTTTAACTCTTCAAAGGAAGCTACACCTCCAAATCATTTTAGATTGAAAAATCAAAGGATATTCATAATCAAAATGTTTTCCAGGATTTCTGCATTCTGTTGTTTTAATCCAAAACTCACTAAACACTTCCCAAACATCAGGATCTATTCACTTTCTGATGGGACCAAGCCTTTAATCACCATTTACCTGTTTGCACTTTCTCTGACCTGTCACATGGACCCAACAACAAGCAGCACAGCGTGTCCCCTAAGCTGGTGGCAGTTTGAGGAGCCTCATTTTAGGGTTCTAGATGATTCCACCCTGAAACTCTCCTTTAAAATGCCTTAAATGGCAAGTTTAGAGCCATGAATGAAGGCCTAACATCTGGGGAGATTTCTCCTGGAACATGGCAAGCATTGGGTAAGGCTGGGTGTCAGCCAATCTTCTCTCCCACGCCTGTCACCCCACACACTCTGCCTCAATATTATGTTACTCTTACAGCTGTGGAGGTTTGGACAGTGAATTTTGACCCTCCCTCCGAGCACTGATGAGGAATGGGGAGAAGAGCCAGCGAGTCCAAAATGGACAAACCCAGAATGGTTTGCCTGCAATACACCAAGAAGGAACTGGATACCTCCAGAGACACCTCCATCCCTCCAACCCACACCATCAATAGTCACTTCTGAGCACCAGGCAACAGTACACTGGCAAATAAGCTCCAAGCAGGGCTTTAAAATGACACAGCTTGAGCTTTAGAGGCCGGTGCACAGTCACTGGTGCCTGCTGCCACGTGATGCCGCTGGCAACAGGGGTGATTTTGGCACTGTGAAACAAGCACAGGGCCAGATTGCAATGGGAAGCAACAACCACAATTCTCCTGCAGTCAGAGAGCTCCTAGGTTTTGTACCCACTGAGAGTTTAGCCCCAACAGCACAACACAGAAACTTGAGGGCACTTAATCAAATCAAAGCTCTTAACTGTTTAAGTTCATCTTTCTCCATGAAATGTGTCTGCAAGACACTCTCAGGTACTTCAGCAGAGTTAATTGCCTGAACCCAAACCATCACAGCCCACAAATCCTGTAAACTTTGAGAACTGACTTAATGCTGAACAGCTGCCAGGCCCTCGCTCACCCGCAGCCATGGGAACAGCTTTTCTTATCGATAAATGGGGATTCCTGTGTGTGCAACACCCAGGAATGGCACTGGAAATGCCTCTGCTTGGAGATTAGGAAATGCCAGCAAAAACGTGCTAAGTGCAGCTGGAGGCCAAGCAGGATGCACATTCCCAGCAAAGCATGGCCCAGTCCTTTCCAGAGGTGTGCAATGACAGCACGGGGGGTGCTGGAGAACGGCAGCGTTTGCTGGAAATTCCAAAGGCAAGGCACTGCAGCTCTCCTCAACAGGGCAGCACTGGGCTACCTCCAAGAACCATTGGTAAATGAGGACTTTAATGGTGACAATTGCATGAGTACAAAAGCAATCTGCTATTTTAGTCCAATTAGTGCTGTGCTAAATCATCAGCCCGGGCCTTGCCTTTCGCAGTGGAAAGAGACACATCTGTGAGGCTCCTCTGCTGCATGTGGTTTGTATTATCCTCTAGCACAATATGCATAAACTAATGCTGGTCTACACTTACACAGCACCTCATCTGGAAATCTGAAAGCGATTTATGAATGGTGGGCATCTGTGACACTTTACAGATGGAAATGGAGGCACAGAGGGATTCAGTAATTAGCCCCAGACTTGCACAACGAGTCAGCTGCAGAGCAGAGCCCATTATTTGTTCTGTAGTAACATCTAGTGTCCAAACACAGAGGGAGATGAGTCTTTCACCCCAAAAACTGTACAAGCACACCCAGAAATACCACCCATGCCTGTGTTCAGACCAAGATTGTTGAGGAACAGTCAGAGTGAATGCACAGCCTAAAGCACTGCCTCCCCTGGCACACAGGTCTCTTCATTCTTGCAATACAAACACAGGCAAGCAGAGGGGTTACTATGCCTGAAAGTTTGTCTGCTTTTTCCACATCAGTTGATCTAATAAAAAAGATTGATTCTCCCCACAAATCTGGCCTCACTTTAACAAATCATTTGATTTGACACAAAGGACTATATTCAGATAGTTTAAATTCCACTTCACTCCCTGAAACTAAAGTTTCTAATGGGCTGAAGCCTCAGAAACAGCCAATAGCAAAGGCCAGGCAGAGACACCCACCTTGGGAAGGGCTGGAAGTGCCTGAGTGCAGCCAGAAGCAGCTGCAGATCTCTCTGTACTGCAATGCTTAGGAGCCCACAAGGAACATTGCAGTGTGAAAGAAAACACACAGACCTTCCTGCGCCTTTGAGAAATACAGCAGCAGCTCACACTTCTGAAAGCCTCCCAGTGGTAAACATAACACTGTTATTACCTGCCCACCTTGCCCAAAGTGACAATGCCAAAGTGTTGGGATGCAGATCACCAGGGTGTAGAAAAAGCCCATAACCATGTCCAAGCAATTCTGTCTCTGCTTGGCTGCCTGGCCCCATACTTCCAAAGAGTTTAGCCCACATCCTAAAATCAGAGTATCATTTGGAAGCTGAATGACGAAAATTAAATCATGGAAGGAAACCTTCAAACATCAGGCAACAAGAGGAATCCCAGGCCAGATTACCAAGAAGGAGGATTCCTTCCACAGTCAGAAAAACCCTAAAAATCCATCCAACCTATAAATCATAGAAGGGTAGAATGGTTTGTGTTGGAAGGGAACTTAAAGGTTATCCAGTTCAACCTCCTGCCATGGGCAGAGACACCTTTCACTATCTCAGGGTGCTCCAAGCCCCATCCAGCCTGGCCTTGGACACTTCCAGGGATCCAGGGGCAGCCACAGCTTCTCTGGGCACCCTGTGCCAGGGCCTGCCCACCCTCACTGGGAACAGTTTCTTCCTACCATCTAATCTAAACCTCCCCTCTTTCAGTATAAAACCGTTGCCCCTTGTTCTGTCACTACCTGCCTGTATAAAAAGTCTCTCTCCTTCCTTTTTATAAGCCTTGTTTAAGCACTGGAAGGGGCTCTAAAGTCTCCTCAGAGTCTTTTCCAGGCTGAGCAAACCCAATTCTCTCAGCCTGTGTTTGTAGGAGAGGTGTTCAGAGCATCCTAAACACCCATCATGAACACCCAGCCCATATTCTCTAACCTGCTGTCACATTAGCAGAATAACAGCATCACTAGATTATGCCTGGATGAAACCTTAAAAGGGTGTGAAAGTGCACAGTGGAGTAAACCTCATTTTAAAATGATTTAATATCTTGCCCCCTCTGAGGGCTGTGGTGTGCAAGGGCAGGACTCTTCATGCTCTCTCTGAATACCCAACAGGACAGATGTTGAAAAGGGCACAGCCACCAAGGGAGAAACTGAAACACAGAGTTTCAGGCCAAGGAAACAAATCACCACTTTAAAAAGACAATCCAGGACTAAGAGTGGTCTGTGGCAATAATAAGGACTGCAGAAAATGTAGATATAATTTCTGCTGACACAGTACTTTCCCATGTGTCCTTGGACATGTCATCAGCTCCTCCACATGGCAGCTCCAACACCAGGATCACTGTGGTAAGAAGTGCATTTGTGTGCCAGGACATGCCCAAGTTAACAGAGAGGAGTCAGCAATAGTATCCCAAACCACGGCAGAGAGTAGGAAAGGGAATGAGGATAGAAACAAGAACTGAAGGATCCTTCCCTGCCAGAAGGATTGGGGCTGGCTTCTCTACTCAGACATTGATTTTTTTTTTCCTGATACAGTAAGAACTAAGAATTTCAAGGAAGCTGTTACACACTCCAAATGTCCTCTGGTCTCCATAGTGAGCACTGGGAATAGTGTTGGGCATCTTCAGGGTCCCACCCAAGGGATGCAGCAGTGCAGATTGGACACAGATCCTTCCCAGGCTGCCCCCTCTGCCCTGCTTGGCTGCTTCCCACTCCTCCAGCTGTGCCTGGGACCCAGGGCCAATTCCAGCCTGAACAACCATTCCATGAGGAGCCAGCAGCACGTTCTGTGACACCCCTGGGCAGAGCATGCAGAGATGAACTGCAGCTGCAGCAAAAAGCACAACTCCACAGAGGGTGGAGCACAAGACTGAGGCTTGTCCTAATCTGAGGCTTCATAGGAGCTTCTGGGCTGTGGGACATGGATTTTTCTGCTGAGTGTGTGTTCAGCAAGAGCAGTGAGAGCTCCTCATGCCCTGTCACAGCACTGCCTTCACAACCCAGCACTTGGGATAACTCAGTATGTGCTGCTTCAGAGCCACCACGATTTTCCCCTTCCACAAAACTTGCATGTGGCCATCAGGCACAAAGACTCCCATGTAAATTCCTGCTTCTCATTGATTAACCATCACTGGAGATACATTTTAGAATTTAAAACCTTGGCTGGGCTTTTGCATCTGCACCAGAAAACTTTGAAGTGACTTTTTAACATTGGAGATTCACAGCACCAGCAAGCAACAAATCAGCTTTCATTCACTTTCAACCTTTAAAACCAGTTTGGTTTTCTCAGGGGAGGCTGTTCCAACACACTCAGACATGAGGGAACACCAGGTTGCTGGATGCCAGTGGCTGAGGAACCTCTCTCCTCACAGGAGAGCCTGCAACTGCAAACAAGGCCACAGCCACCCTCCCTCTGAGTACTCACCTCAAGTAACCCCATTCCTGGCTCTTCTCAGCATCCCACCCCAAAAGATTGATGAGAAGCATGAGCAGGCTGGAGAAAACAGGGGCATGAGTTTTAATGGCAAGGTCAGCACAACAGGTACCCTGAGACAGCCCCAGGAGCCTGGTGTCCTCTCTCAGGCAGTGAACCAAGCAAGAAGGAGGAAAGTGAAAGCAGGATGGCCCTTCCCAGGTGCTCATCAGGTACCACCAGAGAGAAGCAGGCCATTCCCTGTTGTCTTGATAATTTCTGATTTTCTACAAGCCTGCTAGGTTTCATTCCCAAGAGAAACATCACTTTCTCAGAGAAAGATTTTGTAAACATATCTCTCTAAGCTGTGTCCTGCTCAAGGCCACAGGTTGGTGTTTTTCTGCCCTGTTCCACAACATGGGAGATATGGGTTTCTCTAACCAATGGTAAGAGGGAGCTGGTTTTGGTTACCAGCCCATTAATTTAGTATGATAAGCAGTATTGCAAAAAAATATTCCAAAGCATTGTACTAGGCTGCATTGTACGAGGCAGTTAGCCTCAGCCTGAAACATGGGGTCAATCATAATAAAACTGTCTTAAGCCTTCTGATACATGGAGTCAAAGGCTTTATGCACGAGGGAAACAGCCACCACAACTGGTAACCCCTCGTGCAAAGAACAACAATAATTGGTGCCCGACGTGGAAGAACCAGCAATAATTCCCAGATTTGAGGGAAACTGAGGCAAAGAGCAGGCAGAGACTCACAGCCCCCCCCTCCCACAAGCTTGTCCCCAGAAGCAGAGGGCATCCCTGGCTGGCACAGCCCCCCTCCCCCAGCAGTGCAGCCCAGCTGCTCGGGGATCTGACTCTCCCGTGGTGCCCACTTACGGTCCTGGCTGGCAAAGGAGCCGTGCTGGCGGCCAGAGGAACCTGCAGGGGGGAGACAAGGAGTTATCACTGCTCGTGGCAAACCTCGCCCTGCACAGCCCTGCCTGGGCACAGGGAAAGTTCACTCCGTGTAGTAGTGCATTTGTAAGGTTTAAGCTATAGTGTGTACTAGTCAGTTTGCGTCTGGGTTTCTTATCAGAGCTTCAAGAATTCGTTAAAGCTACTGAAACATAAATTGTGCTAAATTAAGAAAGAAGAAACTAAGAAACTAAATACTAAGACTACAAGAACTGGGTAACAGAGTTGTGAAGTGCTTAAACTGTAAGCAATCACATATTCTAAGAAGTACATGCAGAACACGTGAACAACACAAAAGCAGTAATCAAGAAGTGTGTACTTAATGTGTAGTTTGTAAAATCTATAAATATGTGTGTAATGTAAACAATAAAGAGCTTCTACTTAATCATATTAGTTAGTCATACAAGAGTCCTAAATTTTCCCACAATAGCTCAGCTGGCAGAGCAAAGCTCGGGGAGGAATGGAAGCTCCTCCACTGCCCCTGTGCCAGCAGCAGCCCCGGCATGCACGGCACACACCACCCTCCCCAGGGCTGAAACTGCCCCAAAACAGCCCCAAAACATCCCCAAAACAGGCTGCAGCAGCCACTCTGGCTCAGTGTAAAAGGGGCAGGGGTTGGGTCTGGAGTGGTTTTTTGGGGTAACAGCAGTCACTGCTTCCGTCACATGCAATGGGGAAAAATGGTCCCAGGTGCAAGGAGGGAGAGCAGCTGCTGTTGTTTTGGCTGAGCCATGGAGAGGAGCATCCAGCACCTTTCCAGCAGCTGGTGCACATGCTAAAAATTATGTTTGTGACAAGAAGAGATGGAATCAAGGTGGGGGGAAGGCCATCAGCAGTATGGGCACAGCAACCTCTTCTAACACTTAGAAAAACAGAGTACAATTCAGAGGGGATGATTGCCCCCAGCTCTGCCAAAGACAGCTTCTCAGCTGGTTTGGTCACCTTCCCTCTACAGA
Source organism: Leptocoma aspasia (assembly GCA_013399835.1). NCBI lineage: Eukaryota > Metazoa > Chordata > Aves > Passeriformes > Nectariniidae > Leptocoma > Leptocoma aspasia. Next base: position 211,807 of record VXAX01000979.1, on the reverse strand, counting down.
CTTTTTCTGTTTCCAAGTGTAAAGCCAGAGATGATGACTCCAACTGCCTTTATAACCAGTCTGAGGTCTGTGAAGACCTAATTATTTAAGTCTGTGAACCACAAAGCACTTTCATCTGGAAATATATGAGCAAATCTGTATCTGTGTTTTGTGAATAAAAGGGTAATAAAAGGAAAAAGAAAAATGCTAAACAAGCTGAGAAAATAATTGTCTTAGTAGGAAAAACTTCCCCCAGCAGCAGAGGGTGGTGGTCCCACTGAAGTGATGGATATTAGTCATGATCAGCACACATAAAACCATCTTGAAGATACTAACTGCAAACAACTGTTACAAGAGTTTACAAGAGTGTGTTTGTTGTACCAGTGTCTAGAAACATCACATTAAAACCAACCAAACAAGATCAGATAATTGCTTTGAATGTGGTTTTTGTTAGTTTGGGGTCCTGGATGGTTTTGTGCAAAGGCCTGGCAAGCTGAGCAGCCAACTTGCTCACAGTCCTCCTACTCATCCTCACTGGGAGGAACAGGAGATGCTGCTGCGTTTACACCAGTGCAAATCTGGACAATGTCTGGAGTCCCTTAGGACCCTCACAGAGTCACTAAAGCCCACACACATTTCTTTGGAGGATGATTACCTTTCCTCCAGCTCTGCTGTGTCACTCAAGTTTTGAAGCACACAAGCAGTGATAATGGGCCAAGGCCAGTCCCACAGTCAGTGTTACATTTCCCCTAAACCTATTGAGGAAAATAAAGAGACTTGACTGCTGGTGTGACTCTCAGCAGATGTTTTCATAATGTTGGGCAAATCTGGGACATGTGGATGAACAGAAAACTGCCCAGAACAAACTCCAGCACTATCTTATTCCCTTTCCCTTAAAGAAATCCTGTCTCAGCAGGACCTGACCCCAAGCCCCTCACAGGATTGCCAGTGTGGGGAATCTTTTCAGCTAGTTTAATCCAAGATTTGGGATTCAGTGATGCTCATTCAGCAAGGACATGGTAAATCAGATCCCTGAGGGGATGTTGCCATAAATTCCTACCATGTTTGTCTCAGAAGAGCAACCACAGGCTGCACTGCTCCCAGCACTTCTCCTCCCACCAACCCAAGCAGTGGCAGCCAGGCAGCCTTTAGGAAATCCTGCAGGGACAAGGTGAGGGCCATGCTGCAGCCTTTCCTGCATCCCCAGTGCCAGGGGGCTCCAAGCTGGGTCAGCTCCTGCTGCAAGCCCTTCTCTGGATGCACAGGAGAGAGTGAGCAGGAGGGGTCTGGGACACATCCTAAGGCAGGACAGCCTGGCTGGATCACAGGGCCACTTAAGTGCAAACACAGAAAACATGGCATTTATTGAGTGAGCCCCTCCTGTTGCATGGCCAGGACCACTTTTGCAGCAGGAACCACCCAGGGGAGTCCCAGCCTCCCACAGAAACCTCCCTCCAGATACCCCAGCCCCTGATCCTGTCAGTTGTGATGGGTTTCTAAATCTCTTTCCTCTTTTTATAGGTCTGCCTTAAGACTGCAGCAAGCCACAGTAATGCCCTGCTTCACAGAAAACCAGTCCCACCCACACTGCTCCCTGCCTTGGCTACAGCAGCCACAGGGCTGCAGCTGAGGACTGGGATGCAGCTCCAACACCTTCTCCACCTCCCAGGACAGTCAGCAGGGCAGACTCATACCCTTCTCCTCATATCCTTCTCCTCTCCTCCCTTATCCAGCACAGCCAAGTCCCAAAGAGCCTAAAATCAGGTTACCCTTGGCCACAACAGCTGCCCCCCATGCCAGGGAAGGACACACCAGCTGCAAGAGGAGTGCAGAGAAACAAAATCAAGCTTCACATTTTAACCCCAAGTCTGGCAGAAGCCTCCCCTCTGCTCTGAGACTGTCAGTGCAGCCTGAGGAGCTGCATCAAGGCAGCACTGTGATCCTGAGCGAAGGGGAAGAAAATTAAACTTGTCTTTCACATTTGAGGACTTAACATAAGATCAACCAAGCACGTCCTGCATGAGATTTTTGGGAACGGGTGGTCACAGAAAATGGCAAGTCTCTTTGGTGCCGGGAGCCCTGCACCACTACAGAGCATCCACATTACCTGCAAGCCATAACAAAATGCTCAAAACCACATGGTTTTGCACTCTTATCCAAATAATAGAATAATCACTATGCAATAAATTTTCTTTCATCATTCAACCATTAACAGCAACTTCAAACCACCGAGTTCTGCTTCTACTTTGAGAAGCAGAGAAGGATTCCAGTTTAGTCCTTTCCAGATGAAATTAGATAAATGTTTAATGCCTTCTGCAAGATCTGCAGAGTCAACAGAAATACTAAAGGCCAAATCCAGAGGGATCCTGTTAACTAACTCAAGATCCATCTAGAGTTAAACAGCATCCACAGTGAGAACAGAAATTTCTCCCTTTGCACAACAGTGTCAGGTCAAGATCAATGACATTAAAAAAATGTTTACTAGGTCTTCTCTGTAATAGCAACAAGAAAGAAAAAGCTAAATCTCAAGAATTGCAACAGAAAGGCCAGTCAAAGGTAGAAATGTATTCCACAGCCCTGTGCAGAGAATCCATTTCTGGACATCTGCCTAAAACTCTGCATCCGCCTTGTGCTGGCTCAACCCCCACTGCTCTTGGCAGGTGAGATAGAAAATTGGTTATAAAATGAGCTCTATATTTTATAAGTTTCATAAACATTTTTTTGAAAAAAAATTGAATATGAGGTATTCTCAGAGACTCTGTGCCAGAGAGTAATGTGGTCTAACTTGGAAACAGAGTTACCACCTGTTCATGGCAACTGCTCTTTTAATCTTCATTTCTGTTTTATGAGCTGACCAACACTATTTTATTAGCTGACAATTAGTTTAGGTTGATTTAATTAAGCAAAATTGAGTACAATCCCTCTTTCTTCCAGGGCAAACGTTCTGCAGGATTAGGGGTATGAGCAACTTGGAACCTGTATCAATAAAGCTAAATTCCAGATCTTTTTGTCAAAAACAATCACATGACTGTCCAGGTAAATATATGTCAGTGGACACAGAGATGTTCCACGTGTTCTAAGAGACAAAGAGGTGCTCTAAGAAAAAAAAAAAATGTTCTAAGAAAAAAAAATATCTTCTAAGAGAAAAAGAGATGTCCCAAGAGAAAAAGACAGGCTCTGGCTGCCTGGGGGAAACCAGAGGTGATCGTTTGACACCAGCACTTGTGCTTAAGTTTAACTTACTCCAACAACTGGTTGGAGTTGCCACCTTTGCTTTTAGAATGAGTGTCTGCACCTCACAGAGGGACACTGCCAGATAAGAAGGAGAAAGGTGAAAAATAACCCATTCTGGAAATAGTAATTGATTATTTTTCAATCCCTTAAACCACGTGGCTGTTCCACTTGTGGCAGTGGGACAGAAAGGGCAGAGCAGGGTGGGGTGATTTGAGCAGGGGCTCATTTAAATCATGCAGGGATGAGTCAGGCATTGCCATGGTCAGGCAATGTTCTCACAGTTACTGCTCCACCTACAGCTTGAAGCTGATGACAAAAACCTGTCGATATCAGCAGAAGGTTATCTGCGTCTTGAACAGATTCCTCCAAAATTGATGTAGCACAGGAGGCAAGGATCAGTGTTAGCTCTTTTCTGCCAGTGTTTGCTCTCCTGTGAGCAAATACCCTCCTGCACCAGTATTTGGGCTGAAGAACCACAAAGTACTGCATGAGACAGCATGGCGTGGACACCTCAGCTTTAATGTCTTTGGGTTTGGCTTTGCTTGTTGTTGTAACTGGTTTTTTCTTTATTTTTTCCCTTGAATATTTCATATAACATTTGCAGAGCTGTACCAAGAAGGAATTCCCACCTGGGCAAACATGTCTGGTTTAGCACAAACTCAGCCTTACACACAGACAGGAGCTTTAGCTGTGAGTGAGGTATCAGGCTGAGGGGATTTAGCCTTCCTCAGACAGGTTGTACAGATGTTTCTTCTTGGTATATTTTAAAGATTCAAAGCAATAATTGACCAAAATCAGCAGCCTTTTGAGTACCAGCCCTCACCAAGGTAAGCTTGAGTGAAATACTCAAGGATGAACTTCCTCATGTCACAATTTCTTGAGTCCCATCTTGCAACAAGGCAGAACCCAGTGGTTAATCCTATGTGCAGAGCTTGCAGTACAGGTTGTATCCACAACTTAGCCCTAGAGGACTGATAAAAATGACTGTAACAGTAGTAGAGGCTTGGGTGCAGTTCAGTGCAGACAATTTTGCAGTCAAATGGCTCTTCTGTAAGATATATGTTGCCTTTGACACTTACTGAGCCTTGAAAAGTGAGCCGCCACCATTAGTTATAACTCCCTGGCAAGAAAATCACTAATAATTCTGACTAATTGTCATGGAAAGTTACCCTGATTGCAAATTTGACAGTTATAAAAATCCAATTTTGGAATTCCAAACAGGCTAGGAACATAATTAGGCTCTACATTTTAACACCCTCTTGATCAATGGTGGGGTAATGGAGACCCTTCCAAGGGCTTTGTTTTGAAATGAATGGCGCCATATTGATGAAACAGCTTGGACCCAAACCAGAAATTAAATTGAAAGTTTAAACAATGCAGCTGTATTTTATCATCCTGTATTGTCAAGCTTTAACGAAAATAGCTCCTAAACAGAGCCACATGTGTTGCCTGTTGCCCAAAAACTGAAGGTGAATTTTAAAACCCTTTCCTAAGCTGCAGGATGCCAAGATTTTTCAGCTAGAAGTTATTATTAGGACACAACAGTATTTCATATAAGCCCTGACAATGATTTTGTATGGTTTCTGTAAAAGCAACTTCATTTTTTACACCAGAGATGGCTTAGCTGAGTGACACTTCAAAAAAATGGAACCTCTGCTATGCATTTCTTCTTTTCCATGTACATGTGATAAAGGCAAAAATAAAACCACGTTTCAATCATCACAACAACCAATACAGGGAGTGTAAGTTGGATTTCCCCCTCATCCTACATATCATTAATGAAAATTGTCAGCTGCCTTCTAATCCCTGGACCTGGAGACAGAGTTAGTGAGGGTCTATCAGGTATTTCAGTGTCACTGGGAAACCTGCAGGCAGCTCTTACTCTGAGAGTTATCTCCTGCCTTTGAGGATTAAGATATGATTAAAAAAACACTTGTTAGTTACAACATTCCAAAAACCAGATATTTGATTTTTCTAGCAAATTGGTCACGATACAAGAGACAGAAAATGTATAATGAGACTTAGTCTTTTTAATATCCAAGGATGGATTTGCACAGCTGGAAAATTAGGGAAAAACTCTGGGGTTTGGTTTGTAATCTGTTCAAATAGCCTAGAGGATTTTAGGGGGTGCAACTCATACAAATTAAATGTGATTCTACTGCATTTATTTATTGGAGTATAGTATTGCAGCAAGATGGCAAAACTTAGTTCCACATTGAGCAAAAATCTGCTGAAAACCAAAGAGCACATTAAGTTCTACCAGCCTTTCCCATAAAAGTTTAAGTGTTCAATCTCAGTTTTGAATATCCATAATCCCAGAAACAAGACAAAAAAAGCTCTGGGACTGTAACCCTCCAGTGGAATAGGTTCAATGTCTCAACCCTCCCATATGCTCCAAGGATGAGGTATTTAAGTTGGATCTCTGAGGAAGCTTGCAGAGGGGTGCACACAACTTTCATCTCGGTCCACTGGGGGAAGGAAGGGAGATGAGACATGAAGAGATAAAAAAGCTGAGAACAAAGAGGTCTGTGCAGAGCCTCCAGCCTCCCTCGTGCTGGATAAACACATCTGTCAGAGCCTGAGGTCAGGCTAAAGCCTCTGACAATAGTGCTCTGCAAGTCTGAGTGGTTTTTATCTCCCTGTGCAACTCAGGCTTCCCAACAGCATGAGGACCAACTTATCCAGAAGGTTTTCATGGAGTGTCACCCATTTCCCTCCTGCTGGAAGAGCTGTGAGCTGGACACTGGGTGCCAGCACCGACAATTACACCACAGGAAGGGCTGTGGGAGCTGCTGTCCTGGCACAGCACCAGGGAGCCCCAGCAGCAGCTCCTGTGCCCAGCCCAGCAGGACAGGCCACGGGCAGTGCCCTGCTGGAAGGCAGAACTCCCCTGGGACTGGAATTTAGGCAATTTCTCCACGAGGGATGGTGCTAACACAGGGACAGGGCAGCCATCCCAAGCTCACTGAGCACCACTAACACCATGTGGTGATGCTGAAGCTTCTGGTGTTCTTGCCAGGCACGCAAATCAGGCAGGGGTGCTCAGCTTCTGGAGATATCCCTTCTTCTCCGTCCTCCATGGGGAACCCAAGTGACTGGTGAAAAGGAGACAGGCAGACAGATGAACTTCAGTGAGATAAATGCCTTTCTTCATGTTTTAGATCACTGTCTAATAAACATGGATGTGGTACATCCTTTCCTTGCATATACCAGGGATATGTTACAGAGGCTGAGTGACTCACAGACATTTCAGAGGTCACAGGTGCTTCTTGGTCACACCATGAGAAATGCTATTTTTATTCATCTTTTCACCCAACATTTTACTGCACTGCATCCTCAAATGCTACCTAAATGTCAGGATGAGGAGATGATTTTTAATGAGGTTACTACTCCCATTCATCTGCCACTGTCCAAAATCTCATGGGCATTTTTATCTCTCTTAGCAGACTAACAAGACTATAAAAGAGGCGAGATAAACACCAGCCAAATAATTTGGATATTGCAGCCTGGTATGTGAACATGGGCTTCAAAAGAGCACCCAGCAGGCAGCCACTGAGGTGGCTAAGGAAGGAGAAGCACCAACCTGTCCTGTGGCAAGTTTTCTCTACAAGTCCTTTCATGGCTAATGAACATCCAACAACGCTTGATAAAAACAGTGTGTGCTACTGATCAAGTACTGGTTGCTTTGTATCACACTTGAATCTAACAGGAAGAAATGTCCAAGAAGATGTATTGTCTAAGTTCAATGTTTTATCAAAACCAGATGAGCACACATAGCCCAAGGTGCTGGGCAAAAGCCAAAACATACAAGCAGGAAACTGCAAGCGGGTAAAATGTGACACTTGAATTAAAAGAGAGGTGCTTACCTCTGTGCCAAAAACATTTTTACCATGATGGTACCATGTATCTGGAACACCTCTGCCTCCCCAAACAGAACACTGTAGTTGCTACAAAGCCTTTCCACGTCAGGCTCTGCTGAGTGGAAATCCCAGCTCAGACCACCTCTGGATGATGCACTCCAGTGCCTTTCCTTTTACACAGACGTGTACATGTGCACACACCCAGAGGAAAACTGCTTCCATCACAGTGATTTCTACACTCTGGAATACTACTGAGCAGCTTTCTGAATGATTTCCTTCATGCTATGGCCTTGGCCTTCAGTGAGGAACCTTGCCCAGGGTTCTCCAAGACACGGTGTTATGGTGGAGAATATGCAAGACAGAACTGCCAGAGGTTTAGCCCTGACTTTCCACTGACCACCCATATCCCTCCACCTATCCCTGGCTCCACTCTCTGCCTGTTCCAGTCTAAGTCCCTTTGGAGTTCACTGAAGCCAGGTTTGGAGTCACTGGGATGTGGAGATGTGTGTTTAAGCTGGAATGGATGTGTCTTTTCTGATGTAAAGCCCCACCATGGAGTTTTACAGCCCCCAGCTGCTGAGGAAGCACAGTTCAGTGGTGCTTACTGAGCCCACCATTAACTCCCAGGACAGCCAACACCAAGGACCAGCTGGCTTGTGGAATTCTGAAACCTGCCATGTGTGCTTAAGCACATATCCTAAACTCTCTGGGACAAGAACACGAGGGGAATAGAAGGCACTGAACCATCAGCAAGCAATGCTTGCACATTTTTTTATGTGCTAAATCATTGTTTTCAATTTACTTCCAGCAAGGAAAACATATACTGAGTAGGTTTGTCACATTCCTGGTAAAGCACAATCCACCACTGCCCATTGAAAAAGCTGCAGGGCAACAGGAAGTGTCTCAAATACCCCCAAATTCCTCACTCCCCAACACCATCCCAGTGGTATCTCTCTATCCCTGTGAAACCTGGCTACACTTTACACCATGAAAATTAGTAGCAGAAGAGGCATTCTAGCCCCTGGACATTTTAAGTTTTCTGTCCAGCCAAGTCCATGGAAAATGCACTGCCACAGATGCAATGGCCACAGTTCCCTCACTAACATCGCCCTCCTCTTCCATTGCTGAAAAGTAACATAACTGTTGGAAAGAACTGCAAAATATTTTTTAGGGTTCATTAAAATATTTCAAAAAGTCACTTTGATTTAAAAATCCACCTTAATAAAGCCATATTTATAGTTTCTTTCCACAGTCTTCATCCATTTATACAGCTGCAGTTCCTCTAGAAGACAGTTCAAAGAAATGCAGCTCCAGGCACCCAGTCAGAGCCTAAAAATCCACTGCTGAGTTGCCCAAGATTTTACTAATAAAATTTGTCTTCAGTGATATAAATTGAAAAGTCAAAGCAGCAACCTGCTCACAACCTACTGCAGAGGGGTTTTCAACCTGCAGCTCAATCCCATGAAAAAAGGTGTTCCACATGACTTATGATTGCTGGAGGGAGATAAGGAAAGAAACAGAGTAAGTAGGTGTTGAAACTTCTTAGAAATCTGACCATATCCTGAGGTATTTTCACCTGCTCACAGAAACAGGCACTTCATTTCTGATCTGAGATGAGAGCAGCCACTTGATGACTTCTAGGAGAACAGGCCACCTGCTCTCACAGCCTCTGCAAAAGGACATTCTCCCAGTTCAAGCTTCCACACAAGCCCTGCTTTCCCAGTGAAAAGATATTTCCATTCATTCTCCCTGAGGTCCAAGATACCCCAAGGAGAGGCACCAGCTGCAGGAGCACAACACATCAACAGCTGCTCTCAAGATGCTGGCAGATTCAGCTTAGCTGAAAAAAAAAAAAAAACCACAAATAAATTTCCTACCAGTGCCTGGGTACAGCCTTCCTGCTCCACCCAGTAAGATACAGGTCAGAATTCCAGACTAGGAACAGGGGATAAATTTGGAACAGCTGAACTCACCTAAGAACCAAAAGCAACAGGAGTTTTATGCTGTGCAAGAATTACACAATATCAAAATTAGGATAGTATCAAAAGGTGCACACAAAACCTAAAAGGTATTTGTTTTCTACACTGCTGCCCTTGAGCTGTAGCATCTACCAATGCAGCATTTCTTCAGAGTCTCCATTATTCCCATGCACAAAAAGGGAATGTTTAGGGCTGCAGAAGCTGCCACCTGGCAGGTCCTGCTGCAGCTGTGAGTTTGTTCCATGCCCACAGAGGGCTCTGCTCTGAGTGGTCTCTTGGTGCTCCTGCAGTATTGCTGTTAAATGAGAGAGCACTATTTAACTTGCAAAGTCAATTAATGCACAAGCAAGTCTGGGGTTATGTTTGCTTTATAAAAAAAAAAAAACACATAAGCTTATTGAAAAGCCAGCAGATAACAAATAGGACAAGAGTCAAGCCTGTTATTAGTGAATGGGAACAACCAAATCATTTTGAGCTTGAGATGTAAGATGTTGACTGAGAAAGGCTGGACCTGGACTGCACAGCAGCTGCCTGTAAGACCAGCAAGGTTAATGAGAACAGCAGGACAAGGATATCTCCAACAGCCAGACTCTACATCCTAAAATTCTTTCATTTCAGTTACTATGAAATTCCAGTGCTTCTCTGATAACATCTAGAAGGCAAACGTTACCACAGCACAATCTCTGAGAAAGCAAATTTCAAAATTGAAATGACCTCTGAAATATTTGCCTCCATCACTTTTGCCAAGAAATTTGGGGCAGTTTCATCTTTCATCATTGCTGATTCTCAGCTTTTGACAAACAGCAAGCATTAGGTTATTATTAGTAGCAATATCTTAAATTAGTGCCCAAGGATCCATTTACCCTTTGGTGTTGAAGGAATTTCAAAGGAAGAAATTATTTTAAAACAAATAAACAAACATAAAAAACCCCTACCACTCAGAAATTCAGCTTAGCTAGCATGCCTGGATTCAATCTATAGCTCCTCAGAAATCACAAGCCAGTGGAAGATTAACTGAAAATCATGGGATGGAAATGCATCTGGAATTCTCGTTGTGGAGGGTCGATGACATGTTTTTAAACTCTGAAGCTTGGTTGATATTTCAGGTAGTGAAATACTTGCCCAGCCACCTCCTGCCCATGTTTGGTGGGCTCCACTCACATCAGCCTTGAGTAAGATACCGTGTGCTCAGCTCTCACCCCCTCAAGGGCAGGTAGGAGGATCCCTTACTTCAATACCAACACTATCCATACATTTCCAAGGAAAAGGCATCCTTCCTGCTACATTCTCTGGACAAAAAAAATATTACTGACAGGGTTACAGCTCCCTGGGGACACAGACAATTGCTTTCTTATTTCACACCCCTTGGATATACGCATCTAACTCCAGATGTCCATGGAATATTTCATTCTACAGCAGGCTACCAATTTCCCTCACCGTTTTTCAATTAACGAGTGATTATGATTAGCACTGGCCAAGACATGGGTGGTTGTGAGCACACTGAATTTCAGAAGGGGAGTTCTACCACAGAGCCACACGTCATACGAGACCTTGACAGGAACTCTAAAGCCAGCCATGATTCTGGAGGTTTTTGTGCAGACTTTCCCCCACACAAACGCAGACAACCTCAGAATCAGACAAACCATGAAATGCTGCTCAGGCCATGCCTGCTCTGCTCACAGGATGTGATGTACCCCTCCCCCAGATAACTTGGCCTTGCCTGTGCTAATCCAGCTGTTTTATTTTGTGAATTGGAGTCTGACTGCATAGGCAGGAGAGCCATGAGTTCAGATTCGCGGGTGCACAGGGGGATTTTCTCTGATAATCCCACTCGTCATTACGGGAGCTTGATGTGCAAACGATGAGCCGCTAATATCCCCCCGGGAGAGCCCAGCCTCAGACTCCACGGGCCATTCAGGGGCTGCATCTGGATCTCCCAAACATGATTAAGTGCCTCAGCTAGAGGGAATTGCTTTTTCTTTCTTCCCTTTTAATGAATAGCTCAGAGTTCAGAACGTAGGGAAGAGGAAAAGTGCCTGAAAATGGTCAACAGTGCATCAAAAGGATCTGGAAACTTCATCTTGAGCATCTTCAGGCTCCTTGCATCCTACAACCAAATTTATATCCTCTCTCTTGTATCTTCACCAGAAAGGTTAAGGGGAAAAGGTCACACTAATCTCAGAGAGCTGAGGATCTCCTGGTCTGGACAAAACCACACTCAAGGCCAGCGAATATTTTGGCATGTCAAAGTGGAACCATGTCATTTTATACCAGGCAGAATCCACCCCTTTTACCAGCAGCTCAACAAACAAGTCTCCCATTGTGAGCATATCATGTTTTATATTAACTGAGTTAATGATGTCATGGCCAGTAACTCTTCCCTTCTGACTTTCAGTTATTTCCCCATGTTTTTCACAGGATATAAATTGCAAGTTCTGATAACCAGCAGTGGTAACTGTGTGGTGCTTCCCCTGTTCTTTCCCCTTCTCACTTTATTCTCTCTTCCCATAATCAGTTTTAGTTACATGAGAAGGTTCTATTGATTGTGACTGTATGCAAAATGTCTATCAATCGACTCCCTGCAGAGGTTAAGTACTGTAAGCTGCCAGTGCCTGCAGCTCTGTTTGCCTTGGGACACTCCTGCATGTGCAGTTTCTGTCCCACAGCTTTGCCCACAACCTTTCAAGATATTCAGGACTGACAAATTACAGAACAAAGTTCAGAGCAAGGAGCACTCTGATGAGGGCTCTGATACAAAGAACGTGAAAGATCAAGCAGAAAACCTGCTTTCAAATTTTTTTAGCTGGTGTTGAAGGACAAATCTCAGTAAAGTTGAGACAAGAAGCAACCAACAGCTCAACTTCTGAAAAAAGTCACCAGTTATGTCACTCTGGCTCTGTTCTCAGTAAAACATCCAGCTCAAAGGAGCAAGTTGCTTGAATTTCTCTCTCTCATGACTTACATTAATTAAGTACTACTTAATGCAATATGATGTTTTCGTCATTGTATTCAAAAAGAAAGTCAAGCAACGCTGAAACGGTTCTCATGGCAAAGTTACTTGGCTGCATTACATCTCCTGCAGATGTCACCACACAGATTTCACATCTGGGTCATTCTGTCTGTGCAAATTGGGACCAACTTCAGCAGAGTCAGCACAATTCTGCTGCCATGCAGCCATGTGAGATGAGAAATGTGAGATGAGAAATGGGGCTGCTGCCTGCATCCCTCAGCTACCCTGGAACACTGGAATATGCAATGGAGGAGGCACTTCCTAAGAGGGGAAGAGGTGAGAGGGAAAAGCGGGGTGAAAGCATGGAGTAGTTCACATTTCTGGAGTTTGGACTCATTGCCCACTTGCCTGAGCTACAGAAGTTGCTTGAGCTACAGGAGTCACTTCAGACAGATCATGACATGCTGGATTTAGAGAGGGCTTTTTCTCCTGCACTTTGACCTTAAGAAGGTGAAAAGGAGTCAGAGCAATGGTGTGGCCTCTGCCAGCCTCACCAGCATCTGCTGCATTCCCCTCCTGTGCTTTCCTCCTTTTTCTAGCTAAAGAGTCTACAGCACGTAGCATAATTCCTGTTACAGGAAGGAGAAGTTAATGCTGAATCTGGAGAAGCCAGGGAAGTATCAAGAGATTTCCAACAGCTGACGGCTGCTCTGGAGGAAAATCCAGCTGCTCCTTTCCATGCAGTGACCTGTTAAAGTTGGAACAGCAAATTTCCAAACCAGTCTGTAGCCACGCCTGGAACAATGAAGCATAAATAAATTAAATTCTTATCTCAGAAAAGCTTATGAGTGTCTCACTCTGTATGCAAGCTTTTCAGGAAATGGGGAAGAGGGAGAAAACCTTCCAAAATTTTTGCACTAAAATAATTTATACTTTTTGCAGTCAGAGAAAAGGAAAAATTGATAAGAGAGTAGCAACTTTTTGTGGGATGGAACAAGCAATGCTGTCTATCGGAGAGCAGGAAAAGTTGTTTTAGATTCTGGCACTGGCTCTTCATTAAAGGCAGCGGGAATTGGACCGCACACGTGTACAGCTGGGACTGGCACAGGCTTCCTGCTGGGTTCCCCCCAGAAAACTCCCCTGAAGAGTAACTGGTTCTGCTGATAGCAGCACACAGCCAGCGTGTATGGCCTCAAAACAACACAGGCACAGAGTAATGCCAGTTCCAGCCCCAAAAACTTGTAGTCCCACCAGCCAAGGGATGAGGCTGGCAGGAGACAGACAGGGCAGGGAGGTGACCAGCAGTGCCCTATTTAAAAGGATAAAAAGAATAAAAAGGATCCCATTTAAAAGGATACAACTTATAAAGGAATGTTAACACGTGGAAGATCTTTCACACTATTCCACACCTTACATGGACACTGATCAGTGGCAGCAGCTCTGACACTTGGCCCCAATGGTTATGGAAAGGGAACATTCAAGAAGACTCTCAGTGACATAAGACAGCTCCACTTGTCAGGCAAAGAGCACAAAATAACAAACACCCAAAATAAAACCTTTAAGGGCTACTGAAAATTGCCTATAATGACTGTTGGAAAGTGGTCCTCTTGCTGAGGACCAGAGCAAACCCAAGCTCAGCCTGCTGCTGTTCCCTGGGGATTAATTGTACCATGTGAAAACAGTGCAGGGTGTGTAGATAAAGAGCAGTCATGACATGAAACAAATGTCCTCAATTCAGTCATTTCCCACAGGGAGCAAAAGTTAACCACAAATCCTAAAGACCAGGCAACTGCATTTAAAAGTAATGATGCAAACCATTCTTGAAAATTATTTGCCTGTCCTTAGATTTTGACATTAAGACTATTATTTCAGTTTGACCTTTATGTCACCTAAGACAGAACAAAATAATCCTCACTATCATAAAACAATACTGCTGGAGATACTTGTACATGTATTTTATGGTTTTATGAAAATATTTCTCCCAAGAATGCTGTTAAATATCTAGGGCTTTCTGAACTAATCAGGGCTTCTCAGCAAAAAGAAAGACCAAAACTTGCAATCTGAAATTCTTAGTTCTGGACTAAGTTTTCACATGAAAACTACAAAGACTTTGGTCAGGGGCAAAAACAAAGACAATTAAGTAACTTTTTAACTTAGACTAAATGTCAGCTCTCTCCCCTAAAAACGTCAAAGGCAAATGTTCAAACATCCTCCCTAATGCTAATTTTATTAATACTGTCAGCAATTCTCAGTATCTCAATCTAAGACAGTGAGTCAGGCAGCAAATCAATCCAATTGCCAAATCTCCAGAGGGAAAGAAAAAACAGAGGAAGCAGGCCAAAGAGATTGCTGATAATGGATATTTAGTCTTTATGTGGGACAAATACTTTGCTACTTCCTCACACTCCTTTTGCTCTGTTATACTGGGGGCATTCAGTGAGTTGTGGCTCAAATGCCTAAATATAGCCTGGAATTTTTATATGGGAAGAATTCCTGACTTCCCAAGAGCATCCACAGCTGACTCACAGGACACCTCACCAAGGCTGGGATCTGTGGCTTTCCAGGGTGGGACAAGTGACACCGCGGGGAGTAAACCCAGCAGCTGGGTCAGGTGACTGTGCTGCTTGAGCTCTCTTGTCCTGCAGCCCATGGGACACAAGGACACCTTGATGACCACACCTGCAGGTCCCCTGTTAGCACAGAGCCATTCCACACACATCAAAACCCAGCAATTTCTGCCAGAGTGACACTGGGGATGATTACAGCTGAGCCCATGAGGGCTGCTTGTTGAACAAGTTACTGAAACAATTTGGTTGTGGAAACTGGGTTGCTCTTGTTTGTGGAAAAGGAGCCAGACAATGGGGTTGATGTACTGGACAAACAGAACCTGGGGCCTTTGGAGCCATCCCTGGCAGTTTGAGTTTCACCAGCATGGCAGGACATGATGGCACATTCTGCCACCCTATTCCCTCAGACTGGCCTAGGCCCCTGAAGCACCACTACCTGCAAGAGAGTCCTTGCCTACATTGCAAGTGTGGGATTTCCCTGCCCTAATTCAGGCACCTGAAAGTGAGACACTGAAGCCCAAGGTGGTCACCCTGGCCTCTCCTCATGCTCTCATGCTCAGAGGCAAAGGGTGGGTGACTCCCATCCCTCGGTGACCGACCTCCAAGACACTTCATCCAGTCTGGAGGAACCTGTTTCTGCACTGTCTGTGTGGGGAGCTTTCAGCTTTCCACCCAAGTTGCTCACAGCCACGTCAACTTTTCCCTTTTATGTTCTTTGCTGCAAACATTTGTTCCTGCCTCAAGCATAGAGAAGATTTTCAGCTCCTAAAACAAGCAGGCAGCCAGGGTTTCCAGTGCAGCATTAATGAAAAAGCAGCTCTGAAGAGTTTGAGACCTGCTGGGCACTGAATGGCCAATAAACACAGTTGTATTTCCTTGCCAGTATTATTTTTCCTGCTTGGTTATATTTAAACTGAGGGACTAAGGAGAAGCTTCTCCACATGCCTGCACGTGGAGGTTATATTTCCTTTTCATGTGGGAATGGGGCTGATATTTGATTTGCACTGACCCTTCTTCCCACGCAATGCCAGATCTCTATCGCCTTGGCCGTGGGCCACACGCTGTGGTTTGAAACCTGCTCCCTCAGGTAATTATCTGAGGAACATGTACATGGAAATTGATGGTACAAACTCACAGCTGTCAGCCTGGGCTCTGAGTTTGGCTGAGCCAGAAAGGGATTCAAGGAAAACAGTCAGCTTCTAAATATAAATTAAGGGTTGGGGGATTTTTTTCTTCTTCCTTATGGATTTTTAAGAGGCAGAAGTGAGGGAAAGGCGAAAAGTGGTTCTTCTTGATGGGACAAACCTTAGATCCATCAAGATGTCTTAAAATTTCGATCAAATTACTTTGTGCCTTCAGCTGTTCTGCTGCAGGACTGGGCACTCTGTCAAAGGGAAATTGCACAGAGACTGAAGCACACACTCACTGGCACGAGAGATCAAGTCATCTGCTAAAAGTATTTGGGCTTCTTTGAGAAAGTTAAAACATTTTACACCACTTATTGTGTTAAAGCACTACAGCTAAGAGAATCTGGTAAACCCAAACACAAAGTGCAAAATTAATAGGTGGGATATCTGCTGCTTCCCTGCCTGATTTCTCAGTTGGGCCTGCACTACATAAAACCCTGGGGCTTTCTCTTGCCATACTTGGGTTGACTTCAATCAGTCCTTAAGATCCTTTTTCCAGTTTTCCAGCCTCTTTTATACTTTCTTCTCTGGCTGTGGGGGGAATCCACATTCAGACTCACCCAGCTGGGAGGTTGAGTTCCTGGGCAGGATCAAGGTAGTGCACAAAGTTTAAAAATGAAAAGTTTTACAATGTGTCTCTCACAAACATAGCATCCAAAGGAAAAAACCGTGCTAATTATTGAATTATTGACCTGTCAAGGCAGTTCTGAAGTTTCTGATTATGTGAGTCACAGTATCTTGAGTGCACTTAGAGAGTGTTCTGGTGAGTGACTGGTGAACATATTCAGGAATTTCTGGAGGCCATCCTGTGATCCTCTGGGCAGAAGGGCAAGATGATGCTTATTGTTAAAAATGGAGAACAGAAGCCATCCATTTTTACATAAATACCCAGAAAAAAATGGAGTAGTAAATAAACAGACTATATATAAGCACCTGGAAGACAACAATCAAACCACTTTACAGTCAACATACATCTGTCCTGAACAAATCATGTCAACTAATCTAATTTCCTTCTGTGATGAAATACCAGGTCTCTTGAGGAAAGAGTCACAATAGTAGTTTGCATATAACTTGATTTTGGTATGGGTTTATTCTTGTTTTTTAGTGCCTTTCTCCTGGTGAACTCAGAATGCAAAAGTGGTTCTGGAGCAGAACAGGGAGTGCTGGATGCCACAGGCTGATGTCTCCTCTTACTCCTTGCTGCAGGATGGAGAAGCACAGGCAGGAATCTCACCAGCCTGCACATCCCAAAGGAAACCCCATCAATGCAGAGCTTCCTAACAGCTCCCAGCCTCTCTCTGGAATGTGTTTAATTTAAAAGAGAAAAAAGAGAGAAAGAGGTGGGAGCAGGAGGAGAAGAAAGGAAGAAAGATTCCAGGCCTAAGATTTATGGAGAGCCAGGTCAGTGGGAAGGGAGAATTAATAACTAAGGGTTATGGGGCTTTGTGTGTGGATGATGGTAACTGGAAATTCACAAGATATAACTGGCAATGGGGGATGAACACCAAGCAACCAAACCCAGCTATGTGGCTGGAGCCAAAACTGATGCTTGCTGCTACACCAGTGCATATATATTCCTTTTCCCTGTTTCTTTTTCCAGAAAGAGATGAATTTGAGGTTGTTTGGGGGTTGGGGGTGTAATTGCTTATTCCAATATTTTCTAACAGCAGATCTGGGAAGTAGCAGAGACTGCTCCTGGTTGTACATGAATTGTTAATTGTTTAAGTGGTCAAAACTGAAGCAATAGCAAGAGCTTCCAATAACATAATGATATGCACTAACAGCAATAAAGAAAAACACAAACAATCCATATCACCTTTATTTCCATATTCCCAAATCCTCATCTCAAAGAGGAGCAAGGGCCAGGGTGAACCTCCCCCTCCTGTCATTGCTGTAGTTTGGGCTAAATGAACACACAGCTGGACTGAAGCCTTCCTGTCCCTTGCAGGGATGCCTCCCATGGCTGCAGCTCCCAGCCCTGGCCAGAGCTGCTCCATCTCCTGCAGTGTCAGAGCTCTCAGGCTGCAGGCACTCACTTCTGTTCTCTCATCACCCCCTCTCCCACCACAGAGCCAACACCTTCTAAAACAATCTCAAACACCAGAGGATCGCAGGTCCAGGGATTTTTAACAGTTTTAAACCCATATTGCAGCCAGGCTAAAGCCTCCACTGCAGCTCAGAGGGTGAACTTTCAGACCTCTATAAATTGCTCATGAGGAATTCCAGGGCTTTACAGTCACTGATTGACTATAAATCAATTAGATGATCTAATTTCTGCCACACATGTGGAGTTCCATGAAGTTACAAAGGAAAAGGTGCAGGAATGATTTCTCACTTTTAGAGAACAGAAGACATGGATAAATCAGCCTTTTCAGGGTTTCTGCTCTGCATAAACAGAGCAGACAAGGCAACAGTTTCATGTTTCATAGCACGAAACACAATTCAACCATTTCACAGGTGTCACTCACCCTAAAGAACATTCCACCTACCAGGACAGAGCTGACACCAAGGAGAATTTATTCCTCTCCTCTTTCTTCCCTCCTTTCTGGAGATAAGATTTCAGCCCGAGCCAGCCACGGCGAGGAGACATTCAGACTCCTTAATCAGCAAAACACCAGACTCTTCTTAAACTCTGCTATGGAGGGGTCTTGTGTTTGAATGTGACAAGGACTGTGAATTCCTGCTGAACCTGGGAACTATTTAACTCTGCAGTGCTTTTTAATGATATCCCATTCAAGGTACAATAGCATCCTGTATCTCGGAGTTTAACACTGGAAAACCCACATTAAGAGCATGTCCAGCACAAATATTAGACATAATAAAGACAGCAGAGATATGCCTGTGCTTTTTTCTTTAAGAGAGAGAAAACCAAATTACAAAGAATTCAAAGAAAGACAGCCTGGTTTTATGGCTTGGGGTATTGGAAGTCAGAAAGGAATCAGATTAAAACCAAATTGTTTAATTTAATATGTATGTTTCTATAAATCTCTCAGCCCTAGTATCTGAACAACCTCTAAATATTATCCTCCCAATTCCCTGTGAAACAGGAATACATAATCCCCATTTTACATAAAGGGAAACAAAATGCCTTGACCAAGATCACAGAGTTTGTGGCAGAAAGCTGCTCTTCCACACTGCAGGCAGTGAAGCTGTGTAACTGCTTGCCAGGAACTTCGCACTGTAACATCATCCCAAGGACACTGCCCTTGACCAAATTTTTCACAGGTTCACAAAAGGATTGGAGGAAGCTACAGAAATATCCACTGAGGGCTAAAAAGAGGAATAAAATCAGCTCACAGCTAAGGACATGCCTAAGCCATAGCTTGCTGGATTCAGGCCTGCAGAGTAGTCAGAAGTATTACCACTTTTTACTTACACTTTTCCACAGCCATCAGCTCCTGGCCACTGTCAAAGACAAGACCAAGGGATAGATGGATATTTGATCTGATCCAATGTGTCCAATATGATCCCTGTGCCTTCATTCTCCATCTGCTTTCCTTAGCGTGGAAGATAAGGGTAGTTGATAAGGAATTTCTGTTCTTTATCTCAAACTTTTGAAGAACAGAAATCTTTGACATAGTTCTTGTTTAACCCACCTAGGATTCTCTCTTATGGAAATCAGAGCCTGGAAGTTGACAGCACAAAGAGAAAGGGATATGACCTATCCTTATCTCATCAAAAAGCAACAGTTGCATCTCATCACCAACCTCTTGGACCATCACAGAAGAGCTGCTAAAATATGCAGCTTTTGAGGAGACAGCTGCTCAGGGTTTTGCAGCAAGCAAATCCCATTTTAATTCTATCATGATTTTCCTGCTCTTTGGGATAAAGAAGACAGACAGAGGGATTAAGGCAAGAGTACCTGGAAAGTGTTTGCTCTAGCAGGACTAAGCCTCTGCTGCTTTTTCTAGCCCATAGTGCTGGGGGCTGAGTGCCAAGTGGCACCATGTCAAATCCTCATTGTAGGCACCTGGTGGAAGCTCCACAAGCAGCTGCTCCAGGAGGATGGGCTCGAAGACCATAAGGGATTGGGACTGTGGCCAAGCCTTAACATCACAGTGCTGCCTTTGATGTGTTTAGACAGTGCTTTCTAGACAGCAGATGATGCTGGAACAGACCTCTCTCTGCCTATGCACAAAGTCACCCAATCCCAGAATTTATACACACATCCTGCAGGGATTCAGTTGAGGGGGAGACACCCAGGGTTTAGNAAAAAAAAAAACAACACAAAAAACTTGCTGTAAGACTGAGGGAGGAACCTGCTCAGGAAGGAAATGTGGAAACACTGCAGACATGAGTTCCTGAAGGAAGAACAGTGCCTGGAGAGGCAGAGGCTGCACTCAGTGAACAAGGACAGCTTCTCCTGAGCAAAGGGAGGACAGCTGCAGGGAGAAGGGTCAGACCAAGCCCTGTCTGAGCAGTGTAGGTCAGATACTGCTGCTGGAATCTTTTAGCTGCTGCACAGAGCCAGGCTCAGGCACTGTAATGCTAACTAGTGCTGTGTAAGGAAACTGCAGCTCAGCTGAATAAAAAACTTTGTGGATGGCCAAAAGTGCCCACAAATAAATACACATTTGCTGCAAGAACTCCTGATACAGCAGGGGTACATCACCAACTCCAAACTTGGGATGAACCAAGACATGTTGGTTCACCTAATATATAAATATGGCTTTTAATATGAGTTTGAACACATGTGGCACTTAAAGGAAGACACCGTTAACAAACCTCTGGTAGTTCCTGGGCTGCAGCACAGCAATGTTGTGGAGCCTTGCTGCTTCCCAGATTGCCCCAGGAAAGGAAAGTGAAGCAGCAACAGTGGCATCTCAGCATTCCCCATGAGACACAGCCAGGGACTTTGCTGACTGCAGTTGCAATCACAATTATTTTGGGTACTGGTGACACCCTCCACTTAGAACAGGCCCCAAGGGGAAGTGAAGCAGAAGGGTCTGAGCCAGGTTGCTCACACTGGCTGCTCCCACCTCCCAGGTCTGTTTTCCCTGCTCCAGCTCTGCTCTCAGCAGGCAGTGGCAGCATCCAGCTCAGCTGGGTTCCAGTCATTAGTGACACATTGATGGATGAGCTTCACTGCACGGTACCTCAGGAGACACTGCAGAGCATGGCAGCAATTCCTCTGCACAAAGCCAGCTCAGCTCTCTGTAACTACATTGTACAGCAGCAGCACTGCCCAAGTCAGCACACTGGCAAACAGCTCTGTGACCTGGCTGGAAACAGTCTCTCTATGAATTTGAAAATGATCTGGGCAAATGCAAATAAAGGTCACTACAGGAAGGTTCCTTGTTCCATGACTAAAGTTATGGGTAATAACAGTGGAGCCAACTTCAGCCAAGCACAAGCTCTGGCTGCTTCAGGGAACAAGGCTTTCAAAGACATCAGTAGCTTTAACAGCTTCTGGATGACCCCATGAGTTATTAGGCTAATCCATACTCTTTCCTAAACTGGTAAGAAAAAGAAATGCAGCCCAGCAAGGAAGGCTTGAAAGTTTGTTTGAGGGAAAAGACATTAGAGTTTGCTGCAGGTAAAGGATTACCAGTCTTTCTGGGAGGCCTTGTGGGATTTCCAGACAATTTTTCCTGTAGCAGCAAGAAATGATCCAGTTTCAGTAGGAAAGGCTACAGGGAAGATTGATCCTGCATGTGTTTAGTCTTCAAAGTTCAGTAATTTCAGCCATTTGGCTAGGCTTCCCTGCTCGTGTTGTTTATCTTCAGTGATTGTTTGGAGATGCATTCAAAACAAAAAAATCAGAACCAGATAGGGTGGGTCCAGCACAGATGTCTCAGAAAGGCTTCTTGTCCTCCCTGAGGAAGCTGTAAATTTACTCTTCCTTCAGTATTACCTTAGGGAAGGACTCATTTTTGACAGGACTCTGGTTTAGGAGTTGGCTTCTGGGGGACTGCAGGGCTCAGCAGATTAGCCAGGGAGTCCTTGCCTCCAAGAAATGCAGATTTTTCCCCCTTCTTTTCTTTTTCCCCTCCCTGTTTCTTTATGCTCTCACCCTCTGTTAGTGGTTTCCAGAGAAGCAGCAATCAAATCAAGGATCCCATGTAGTGTCCTTGATAAATGACAGAGCTGGTGAGCAGCTTCAGCAGACAGAGCTTGGAAGATGAAATTTAATCCAACACTGTCTCAAATTATTGAATAAACGAGGCAGCCTGGGAAACAAGCACTGTGGATGGGCTTAGCTCATAAAGAACATTTTTTTCCTCAGTGCCCAGGAGTCAAAACTCTTACAGCTGCTTTGAAAATCCTGGCTGGTCTCTGAAATGTTCTGGACTCACCCACAGTACGTGCCAGCCCCCAGAAGTGGTTGCTGACATCATATAAAATTAAAAATATAAACCATGTTCCCAGCAGCATTGAAAGATCATTAGTTAGACATCAGCTCATTTCTTTCAGATATTAATAGCTGTATTTTTTTGAAAGCTCCAGATTCAGAAATCTGTACAGGAGACACTTTTTTTTTCATGAAAGCCAGCATGCAAATTTATCCTGGTTTTGAACTAGCATTGCAAGACAGACTAATTTGGAGTTTAGGGGGGTTTTAAAATGACAATCAACTGAACAAAGATTCCCATGCCACATTCACTGTTACGATCTATTTGACAAAAACACTCAAATACCTATTTATACTCCAGACCTGGAGCTCAGCAGCCATCTCAGGAGGCTTCTCTTTGCAGGAGGATCCACAGCTCCACCCTTGGATCCACAGCCCATCCCTGCATCCACAGTCCATCCCTGCATCCACAGCCCATCCCTGGGTCCACAGCTCCATCCCTGGATCCACAGCCCCATCCCTGGATCCACAGCCCCACCCTTGGATCCACAGCCCATCCCTGCATCCACAGCCCCATCCCTGGGTCCACAGCTCCATCCCTGGATCCACAGCCCCATCCCTGGATCCACAGCCCCATCCCTGGATCCACAGCTCATCCCTGGGTCCA
>VXAX01000979.1:82960-189066 GCA_013399835.1 Leptocoma aspasia | reverse complement strand
CCATCCCTGGATCCACAGCCCCATCCCTGGATCCACAGCCCCATGCCTGGATCCACAGCCCCACCCTTGGATCCACAGCCCCACCCTTGGATCCACAGCTCCACCCTTGGATCCACAGCTCATCCCTGGATCCACAGCCCCATCCTTGGATCCACAGCCCATCCCTGGATCCACAGCCCCATCCCTGGATCCACAGCCCCATCCCTGGATCCACAGCCCCATCCTTGGATCCACAGCTCCATCCCTGGGTCCACAGCCCCACCTCAGCTCTCCAGCTGGGAGCTGGCTCTGTGGGGCACCCACGTCCCACACCTGCAGCCCATTTCCAAGAGGAAAAGCTTCTCCCTGGGCCTCCTACTGTGATGTCCCTGCCTGAGCTGACAGTTTCAGTCTTCCTCCTGCATCATAGGTGACTCTTCCCTGGGTTTAGAGCGAACTCTCCTGCATCCCAACAGTGAGACAAAGATGAAGGAAAAGAAGTGTCCCAAGATTTTATCTTCTACCACTGCCTCTCACCAAGGTAGCTCAGCAGTGGCCTGGGGTGTGGGCAGAGTGAGGACACAAAGCAAACATCCAAAACTATAATAAATAAATAAACAAAACACTGAGAACAATACCAAAAAAATTACAAAGAGCATCTTGCATTTGTTGATCTTTCCTAAGGTTAATTGACTTCAGAGTTTCCTGCATGTAGGCTGAAAATAACACAGTTTTTATAATTTATCTTAGTCACTCAGCATAGGGCCTCTGTTCTCAGCTTGTACTTCAAATCTGTTCAGCAATGTATACCACATGAGTCAACCTTGTGGAGTAGCAGGCACTTCCCTGGAGAGCCTGAGTGTGTGTTTTGCGCTAAGAGTCACCAGGATATTTAAATAACTTGGTAAGTATGCATAAACATCAGTAATTCTAGTGTAGCCATAAAAACTGCACAGTATGGAAACATACAGAAAATGAAAATTGGTACCTCAGACAGCCATAAAACTTTGAACTAGCCACGAGTTTGACTTTAGGAGACCAAAGATATCTCTAAAAAAAACCCATTAGCTTGTTGGAATAAACTTTGCTACTAACCACAAGGGAATGTTACAGCTCAAATCTTACCCCATGGTTTCTATTTTAATGCTGAGTTAGACCAGGTATAACCTTCCCTAAACTATTAAAGAACTGCTCACCAAGTGCTCCTATACTGGCTTCCTATAATTCTCTTTTTCAATTTTATTTTCTTCCCGTCTCCTTTCACATAACATGTCCTGGCTATGCAGCCTGTACTGCCTATAGATCACCAAGTTCCTTTTGTACAGATCATTTCTCTGCACTGACACTCAAAAATAGCACATTTTGATTTAGACAAGCTAAATCAAAACTATTACTTCAGAGCTGCAACTCTAAAATTCAGCTGCTTCTATATTCAACACCAGCTGCTGGAGCTTTCTTCACAAGCCAAATTAAAAACCCAACAAGAGCAATTTTAATGCTGGTCAGATGGTTGAAGCCTTGTGAAAAGACCTTCCTCTTGCTGTGTTGCCACAACATCTTTGAAAACAAGACTGAAGAAAGAAAACATGTTTGCAGACTTTAGTCTCAAAGTGTCATCTCTCAGTAAAGTCTAACCCAAACCTATCTCTCTACAGCTCTGATCCTCTCCCAAATCTAAGCTGGAGGTGGCCATGGCCCTTTTATAGAGATTTCAAACTCTGACTCCATCCTGCCCTGCGTTGTTTCTCCAGGCTGGGAACAGGAGGTCACACACTAAAAGAACTTGTGGCTGGTGGCAATTTAAAATTAAATTCAGGGTTACACTCAGCACTTGAAAGTGCTAGCTCAAAGCTCCTTCTCAAAAATTCCTTTGCTAAACGGAACTGTGGGGGAAGTTTGGGATGGGCAGCATTTCATGTCATGAGAGCGTCTGGCTAAGCCCAACATCAAAGCTGACCATTTTGCCAAAAGCATTGGGAAGACTAAGTCACTGCAAAAATAAAGATTAAATCTCAGATGTAATCTTGAGGTGAGAAATGAACCCTCTGCACAGCACCAGTCAGTGATGCAGACTCATGAGGAGAAGCTGTCTCCAGCCCAGCCTGTCTGCCCCTGGTGTGGCTGACAGAACATTTCCCTGCTGCGAGTGCCAGGCAGAGGCCCAAGCTCTGCCCTGCCTTCAGACCCAAATCCCTCACTGGCAGACCCAAATCCCAGAGAACCCAGTGCAGGAATACCACTTCAGAGAGGGAGGCAGTGGGAAAGGATCCTTCAGCATTCCCAAGAGGAAAGGCCTTGAGCAGATTTCACTGCCTCTGTTCAGAGCTCACTTTCTAGTGCTGGCTGCTGTAGGAAGAAGCTCCATAAGGAAAACTCCACACCACATTTCTCCTGAACATCTTCCTTCCTGCCCAGGCACAGGAACAGGGCTGCCCCAAAAGCAGGTTTTCTCCTCGGCTCACATCTGACCTGTTCTACCACCAGGGCTTTCTGTGCCACCATTTTTGTAGGTGCAGGACAGGATGAACAATGCCATCCTTTACAGTAAAGCACTTCACACGAAATATTAGGTACAAATTAGGTATTTTTAGCATAATTCAGACCTGCTGACAAAGACTGCACTTTTACCATGATGGATGCATGGTTGGGTGTGTGGTGCAGACATTCTTAAGCAAGCCACTTGCAAAGTCCACAAACCCATCTGCATCCAATTTGATGCTTACACTTATCCAAGGCTATTTATACATCATGGCATTCTTAACCTCAGTGGCTTTGCAGCTCCCCACATCTTTCAATCACATAATTGAAATGATGAAATGGTCCCTGCTGTATTTATTTCATGATACCGTTATCGTGACTGCACAATGCAAATACCTGATGCTGGTGGAGCTTTGAAAAGTGACCCGTGAACACCAGGCAGCAGCAGTGCTCCAACCAAAGTCATCTTTTGTTGCCATTCACACTCTGCATGACAAATGCACGAAGCCATGAATGAGGTGCACAGCAGACTCACTTCAATTAAAGGCAAAGAGCTCTGCAATAGCTTTTCAGTGCTGACAGCCTGGTGATAATGAAGCTTAGTTATTCATTGCACTGTGAAATGCAAAGCAGAACATCCAACCTGGAGGAGGGAAAGGATAATGTTTGTCTAATTTATCATGTTTCCAACTGACAAATAACTTCAGCCCATAAAAATGAAAAGGAAGTGAAACTTTAATCCTCTCTCCTTTCCTGCTCAGTGGAACGCTTTTAAAGCATGTATTTGCATTCTGGACCACGGATCCCTGATCCTCCTAAAGGCTGCTGTGTATTAGTGGTTTCACACACTGCCCCAGTCCTATTCCAACAGATTCCAGCCATTAGGCAAGAAGAAATGGGCATTTGGGAGGAAGGGAGACGCAGGAAATACTCTTGAAAGCAAGAGAGACTGAGATTTTATCCCACTTCATAATGTAGCAGAGAAAGGAATTAAACACACTGACCACATAATCAAGAGGAGTATAAAAAACCCCACCTCTTAAGCAAGAGCATTTGTATCACATAACCTTGGGACACAGCCGACATGTCTATGTTTGGTCTGGTCTCCCTGGGTTGCCTGTGATCAATGGACAGAGGAGTGAAATCACCTTCTGGATCTTTATCAGCTCCTGTTCCGAACAGACCCCTGAGGACTCCCTTCCTCCGGCTCTGATTAGAAGGGGAGCCTTGCTAGACAAGGCTGGGCTCTCAGGAATGCTGGGGAGAGGGGCTGGGAGTGCCCCTGCAGAGGCTGAAAGGCTGGGGCAGCCACCCCGCAGCTTCCAGCAGGGCAGCAGTGGCACACAAGGGTTTGAGCTGCTGGGGTTTGAGCTCACTGCCCAGTCTGAGGAGCCCAGAGGGGCAGCAAGGGGAGCTCCAAGGTGGCAATCACTGCCACCAGCAGTGGTGGCAATGGCAGTGCTCACTCAGCACCAGCATCCATCTTTTCTAGGGCTCAGCACAAGAGACTGCTCAGATCTGAGCTCCTTGTTCCTTCCACAAGGGCAACACTCCCCTGAAAACACAGCTCAGATCTGAGCTCCTTGATCCTTCCACGAGCGCAACACTCCCCTGAAAACACAGCTCAGATCTGAGCTCCTTGATCCTTCCACAAGGGCAACACTCCCCTGAAAACACAGATCCCTTCTGTTAACCCACTGACAAGGATCATTCCTGGATCTCCTGCAATGTCCTGTGCACTTCACATTGGGAATTCAAAGCATTTCTTTCTTGTTTGCAGTAGGTTTTTAGGGTGTGAATTCCTGTAAAGTAAAACCACTGTTTGTCTCATTTTATCAGCTACTCTAAAAGGAAAGGGAGAAACCTAAACCTATGTGTAAACAATGGGATTGTCCCCAAACACACACACACTGGAACCAGCTTCTCTTTCAAAGTTTGCAGGTAGCCTACCATGATCTGTGGAGGATCTCAAGGATAACTGAATTAGTGTCTTCAAACCACTGCAGAGAAGATTAACTCCCATACATCAACTGCGTTTTTTCACTTACTTATTTTTCTGTTAAATTATTGTGTCTGCCACTCACTCAGCTGCTGGTTCCAACCTTGCCATGTGAAAATGGCTAAATAAAGGTCAGACACACAACTAGGAACTGTGTGTCTAAACAGAGCTGAGATTTTCCACAACCATGTGAGATGAGGGATCTCTCCCA
This sequence comes from Leptocoma aspasia, assembly GCA_013399835.1. NCBI lineage: Eukaryota > Metazoa > Chordata > Aves > Passeriformes > Nectariniidae > Leptocoma > Leptocoma aspasia. The sequence continues at coordinate 184,399 of VXAX01000979.1, read as the reverse complement.
TCTTCATCATCACAGACCAGCAAATGTTGCAGAGGATCTTTTAGGAGGCACAAGGCACAGTTTGAGACCAACCACTGGCTCTTCTGAGTCACCATCTACCAGCCTAACCCAAAAGGTTGAACCATACCATGGATTTGCTCAAGTAAACTCTGCAGAGTCAGAAGTGATGACCTACAAACAAACACTACAAGCCCAGAGGCATAAAAAGGAGCTTAAAATCTCACAGAACCTCCAGCAATACTGGATTCTCCTGGCTGACCCATTCGGTGGCCTCACCTAGGAGAGAAAACACTGCAAATTGCATGGAAAAAGGGCCACAGCCTGTGCTGCAGCCTTCAGCTCTGCCAGACAGTGGTCAGAGGAAATTAAAAGAGCTTAAATGAGTAACCAACCCCCAGGTTGCTCACACCACTGTGGCCAGAACGGAAATTTTCATGAGCCTGCAGAGGGTGGGGGATGAGGATTCACAACAGACTGGAACAACATGGGGAAGAGATGAAATTCAAGCCTGATCTCAATCGGGGTACGTCTAGTCCAGAAAATGCCACTAGGACTTCCTCCAGAAATGAAAGGCAACGGGGAAGAACTGCTAGGAGTGGAACATTATTAAATCATTTCTGGCAGCATTTTGGAAAGAATTACTTGAATGTTGGCACTTTTCTACCTCTGCTCACGATTCTGGTAGAGGTTTTTGGAGCCCATGGGCTCTATCTGGAGCTTATTGCTTCTGTCGCCTGACGTTTCCTCAGTCAGCGAGCCAGCTGGAAGGTGGGCACATCCACCCACACTCTTAATCTGAAGTGACTTTACCTTACTGGTGAAATATTTGCCTAATTTTCTCCCTCTGCAAGAGCAAGTCTTGTTAGAGGGATTTGTACAGCTCCCGCTGCTCTCATTCCTTATCAATAGGACAGGCACTTCATGAACACTGGTAGCTGAATCAAATCCAACCAGCTTCCCTCCTGTGTTAATGTTGATCTGACTTCTGAACTCTTCAAGGGTCTTTAAGTGTGGAGAAAAAAAAAAAAATTTATTAAAAAGAATATTCAACCTCCATGTCTGAGAAGCCACATGTAGCCTTCCTTTTGCAGCATGACAGTGATGCAGGGCATCCACAGCCAGAGCTATAACTCAGGATGGACTGAAAATACCTGCAGCAAAGCCCTGCAGCGAAGGAGGTCACTCCCAAGACCCCCAGCATCCAGACCAGATGTGCTGCTTGTCCTACCTGCAATTCAGGTGCTATGGGACACATATGAGACACATGTGTTAGAGAGAAGAGGGATTGTCTAGACAAAAATTGCTGAGGAAAAAGAGTAACAGGTCTGGGATCACTCCACCAGAAGACAGTGACCTTCCTGAAGCTCCATGGCTGGAAAGGGGTTGTTGTGGCAGGTCAGCAGCCACAACCCCTGTGAGAGCAGAAGGGAGGAGGTGCTCAGAGGTGCACAGTGGGAGATGACAGTCATCTCCCTCATGTCCACGGTGGGGCTGGGCACGTGTGTGGGTGGATCCCAGGTCAACCCAATGACATCAACTTCTTCCCCAGCCCCTGCTGGCCCCGTTCCCTGCAGCTGGGGCTGGCCAGCAGCTCCCTCCCGGCACACCCCACTGCCAGTCCCACAGCCCCACCAGCCACTGCCACGGCGTGTGGGACACGTCTGGGACACGTCTGGGACACGTTTGGGACACGCCTGGGACACGTGTGGCTGGGACACCGCGAGTGGGCTGCACCTGGGTACCAGGCCTGTCCTGCAAGCTCCCCACTCCCAGCCCAAAATGCGACTGTAGGCAAGGCTGGGAACAAGGCAGAGGAGTAAAGGGAAAGAAACCACACATACCTATCACCTATTTAGCAACTGCTGAATAAGCTGTTCTGTACACATTGCCCAACAGAGAGGAATAGAGGCTCTTCTGAGTGTAACTCAATAAATTTGAAGGGAGGGAATGCCAACACACACTTCCAACTCCAACCGCTAAATAAGGAAACATACGTGGAAATTACAGATGAACAAATTCTAAACAGACCTAGGGGAGTTTTCCCCTTTTCATCCAAAAAGCAATAAATGTCACAGAACTGAGCAGCAAATCATTCAAAACAATGTAGCTTACCAAGCACGCTGTCAAAGCAAAAAAATCTGAGTCACTTAAACAACTGGATGCTATTTCAGGAGGGTTGTTTTTTTTTAAGGCTCATGAAGTGCAAGTGGCTCAAATTCTCCTTTTGTACTTGCTAACAATGGGCGTGTTTCTTGGCCAGAGCTGATTTGCAGAGGTCTGATTTTTGTTTTTTATTTCGTTCTGAAATGCCTCTCTGACCTCCAGCCGTGGGGCCAGGACCTCGGGAGGCCATCTGCCCAGCCTCTCATCCCAAAGCAGGATCAGCTCAGCTCTTATCATTCCTGACATGTTTGCCTAAGTGGTTCTTAAAGATTTCCAACACTGGAGGCTCCACAACCACTTCAGGCAATCTTGTGTGTGTTTTATATAAATCAGCAGCTCATCTCAAATTGAATGCTACATTTAATTTTGCTCACTTAGGTCCAAAACAAACGTTTGAAGCATGCATGCTGATGTTGAAAGATTGGAGAGCACATGGCCACAAGTGCCCACCGCCTCTGCTGCTGTCCCAGCAGCATTCCCAGCACATCCCAGGAATGCACAAGCACTTGCACCCACTGCTGCAAACCAACAAACCCAGCCCAAGCACCCTGAGATGTCTGCAGAGCAGGCAGACACACAGAGTTATTGAAAGCACCTTCAGGTTAGTGATTAGAGACCATTCAGGGGTTTCAGCATCCAAAGCCACAATTATACAGCAATTTCCCCTCTGCTGAGGAGGACCACCACAGTGGGGGGGTACCAACCTTCCCCGAAGGTTTTATCTCATTCCACAGAAATGTTCACATCTTTACCACACTGGGAACATAAATTGTAGTCTGCAGTTTGAGCTGGGTTCTTGCAAATATTCCATCTGCTTGCTTTGCACTGGATTCATACATCCATCAAGCCAGTTCCTTAAACATGTAATTCCTTTATTTGCACAGTTCATCAGCTGGCTTTCCAGGATTTCCAGCTATCAATCAGGTCATTGACAAGGCAATGACTTCTTTTACTTCTTGCAGTTTTCTTTTGATCCCTGTGGTTCAGTCCCTGTGGATCAGCACCTCTCCGTTCCCATCTCCAGCCTTGGGGAGATTCCCTGGATTCCGGACCCTCCCACCTCAGGCTGGAGCTGCTAAAGCTCTCATTTCTTTAAAAAGAGCTACACTAGTATATGGGTTTAGCCATTTTTCTCCCAATTATTTATTATTATCTGCTGTTTCCTTCTGTCACAGTCTAATTAAATGTAATCAATTGCCTTTGAAGCTTATAATTTTTGTTGCTTCATGCATTTGGTCAAAACATACAGAGCATATAATTAAAACAAACACAGCAGATGGAATTATGGGAAGCACTTGCAGACCCACCATGTCAGTTCTAAACACCCTGTAGAAAGTACTTTTCACCAGTTGGGTTTTTTTTCCCTAAATTCTCAATATATTTGGCAATTTATTTTAATGTTATTCCTTACCACCTTGATTACAGTTTTGTTTTGCTTTTATTTGGTTTACCTTGTATTTGGATTATATTCAATTACACACACAATATATTTTGGGTAACTCACTGGATGGGTTTACAGAGAAAAATCCTATTTCAGTTTCTCCTTATTGGTTTATTCAGTTGCTTCCACCATAGCCCCAGCTCAAGTTCCAATCTGACAGCATATTTTTTCTATTTAATGTAATATACCATTTGAAGTGAACATTTCTTTCTAATTGTAAAAACACGTTCTCATGGTTAGAGTAACAGTTGTGACAAACTAGAACCTCTTGGCTGACAAATTAATTCTGTAAGTTTCTATTTACATCCTTTCATAGAGTTTGCTGATTTATAACTTCCAGCCAGGAATGAAATGTGCTTGTAACTAAAAGTGTTGATTAAATCATTGCCTGATATTAATCAAAAGAAAATGCAGTGTGAGGTGCAAGTCATTTAAATGATGACATAAATCTGCCACTTATTAAAGTTTAGTTCCTCCAGTGATCCAGTAAGATGAGCTTAAGTTAAACAAGGAAGGTGTGACTTCCAGGAGTCTTCAGTCTCTGTATCCCAGTGAATTTGGGCAGAGCTGCATGTGCTCAGCAATCTCTGAAAACTCAGGCAATGAACCAGAAACAATGAAAACCACTGAATTTCATGCCAAAGGGGGACTCATCCTTTCCTGGAAAGTTCTGCTGCTCTCAATTTGGGACCAAATTATGGATTGCAAATGACTTCTCCTCCACACCCCCTTAAAGAAAAAAAAGTAAAATCTTTGTCTCTCTCTGAAAAAGAGCTCAATGAAGCAGGAAAGCACCGCCTGCCAAGTCTCAGATGAAAGAGGAACTGCACATCCAAGAGCGACCCAGGCAGACGATCCAGGAGGGAATAAATGATGGCTGATCTTCCATGCAAGGCAGTTCCATGGTGTGCTGCACTTCCAGCTGCTCCCAGAGGCTGTGCTGGGCTGCTCCAGGCTGTCACTTCCCAGCTGGCTTCCGATCCATCTGCGGGAACGAGGGCAGCCGGCGGGAGCTGGCACAGGGCAGGATGGATCCTGTTCTTCTGCAGACGTTCCACACAGCTGTGATGGTAATTTAGAGCCTTTCTACAAAGAGCTGGGATGGGAAGGTAACTGTTTTTCCTTCCATGCCAGATGAAAATCTAAGCTTCCTCTGAATCCTGCTGAGTCAAAGTGGAATAAGAGAAAGGAGGGATAGAAGGGCCAGACCTGCACAGGGGATTTCCTTGTCCTTGGGCAAGCAGAGGGAAGTGGCAGAACAGCCCTCCTGACCACCTTCCACATGGGCTGTATTTGGTTTCAGGCATGAAATGTATTTGTTTCAGGCATATGGGCTTGTGGGATGTATGTTTAGACAAAGGGCAAGCACAGTTTGAAAACAAAGGTGCTAAAGAAAAGACCACCCATCCAATGTGATTGGGGGAAATTTATGGCATGGAAAAAATTCACCCTGCTCTGTGTCTCGTGCACAACATATACCTGAATTACATCTCCTGGATTAAGCTTTGGATATCCTTGTGATTCAGAGTACTTGATCTGGGTCTGCCTCAAATCACAATGAGGACACTCAGGAATTGTGATATTTCCATCAAGCAGCTGCCACTCAATGGCTCCTCCAGCACACAGTTGCTCTCTTTTGTCATACAAAACCTAAGCCAGCACTGTTTTGCTCAAAAATATGCAAGTAACACTTGGCAAGGCCCAAAATTTAGGACTTGGGTTACCTAAGGTTACACAAATTTCCTTTTGCATAAGAATATGACAATCTTGTTATAACGAGCTAAAGAAACTGGCTCATAGGGAAGAGAAAGAGTTAAAATGTGATAGAGGAGGCAAACACTGTCAAAGTGTCACACACAAAGAAGTCCTGCTTGAAAGGTTTTTGAAATCTGTACTCAGGAAGGCACTGGGGGCCAGCAACCCCCTTAGTTTGGTCTGGTTTACCTCATGAAGGGAGAAGGAGGGGCTCAGATAAAGCCCAGGAGCTGTGCTAAGGCTGCTTAGATGGACTGAGGGGATGGCAGGGAAGAGGCAACAGCTCAGGTTGTCACCTGCTACACGAGGTGCTAGTCACAGTAAATAACAGAATCTCTTCTCTCTTCCACACAAAGAACTTAACACATAAAATACCACTTTAAGAATTCAGTCAGACCCAAGTCCCAGGTTCCCTGGGATCCCAACTTCCATAGCAGCCAAAGCTGCTGTGTGTGGAAGTGCACAGGACCAGCACAAAGCAATACTTGACCTGGAAACCCTCCCAGACTCCAGTGGTTTGTGGTTCAGCAGCTTCCCTGGACTGTGCTCAGCAGCACAGAGCAGCCTGTCCTCCCACCCAAGCACCTGCTCCCAGTCCCCTGCAGAGACAAGAACATTCTTCTGCACTGCTTACACTTCATTCAGTCCTTGACAGCACTTTCAATCAAAGCAACTAAATGTCTTGTGGAATTTTTAATGGAAAATAAATGCTTGCAGCCTGAGATGGCAGATGAGAAGCACCAGCCTGCCAGGTGCCTGGCTCCATCCTCTAAAGAGGTGGCAACAATGCAGCATTCCCTCCTCAGTCCCACCTCAGCATTGCAGAGACTCCCTGGAGGAGGAGGGAGAGCAAATGGCTCTTGCTGGAGAGACAGATGGGAAAACAGAACCCAGAGAGGAAAGGAAACAGCTTAAAGACTTTTTATCTGACGACTTTTTTTTGGCAGAGATTCAGGATACTAAATTTGGGCTATGGATTAAGGATGTTGCTACACATCTTTAAAAAAAGGAAAAAAACCCAACCCTGAGGCAGAAGCCAGGAGTCCAATCACTCCAAAATTCCAATGACTCAGACACTGGTTGAGATGACACTAAGGCACAGCAAGGCAGGGGTGAACATGTGTCAGGAGAGGAGGAACTCCCCGGTGTGATTTGCTGAGCAGCCAACACTATCAAGCACTGTGGTGTTCCTAATAGTCACAATTCAGAATCCTGCTGGCCACAATTACATCCATCAGAGGTTTGGGAGCATTCTGATCTTATCAGGAGATCTGAGGAGCTCTTGAGGAGACCATAAGGTCTCGAGAAAGGAATGTACAGATTTTTCTCCCTTTGAGCAGTAGATTGAAAATGCCCTGAAGAACATCAATGAGGACTCTTATAGCATGTCTTGGAAATTAATCACCAAAAAAAAAAAGTGGGAAATACTTCAGGAACAGTTAGAGCAACTAAAACTGAAAGCCAGGCAGGTTTAGGAGTCAAAATGAAGGCAGAACTCCAGCAGACTAAATGGATGCAGAGGAATAGTGCATGTTTATACAGATTACACATATCCACCTTACTGAAGGTATCTACAGCCCTGAGCACTGAACACTAGTACTGCAGCAGCAGAGCCTCTGGAAGGTCTGTTTGGTTGGAGTCCATGATGTCAGGTCTTTTCCAACCTTAACATTTCTACAAGGGAAGGCAGTCAGCAACAGGGGCAGAGATCAGCTGCAAGGCCAGGCAGAAGTTTGGTGCCTGGGAAATAAACCCAAGGAAATGAAGAATCTGTGCTTACATGGTTTGCTTGGGAGTGTGCAGAGAGAGCATTGAAGGAGAAGAATCACCAAGAACTGAAACACAACCAAGACACTTCCAGCTCTGCTGAACTGAGGGAAGAGCCCAGCCCCACAGGGTGAGAAATGGCTCAGTTTCTACTGACATCTACTGACTGCTCGGTTCAAGGCTCTCACAGGCTCTGGATCACACCCCACACAGAGCAGATCACTTGACACCTTCAAGGAAGGATGTTTGATACAGAAATCCAGCAGTGCAGGGAGAATCAGGTGCCTCACTCCCATGAAAACTCTTAAAGGAAGACACTGAAAAGCTAACCCAGCCTCTACTCCCACACTGCACTCATCCATGGCACCAGAGCACCCTTCAGTAGCAGTGTCAGTGGCAGGAGTGTCCCTGACTTGCTTTGGTTTTGTGATTCTACTCCCAGGCAAGAGGGAAGTGGCCTCGTGATTGGTGACTGCACTCAACCCCATGAACCCCCACTTCACATTCCCTCATTTCTGGGTTCCCAAGCCATTCTCCCTCAGGCACTGAGAAATGCCAAAGGAGCACTGGCTTGCTCCCATTTGTGATTTCCTTGTGTTGCACTAAGGAGTGCAAAGCCCCCCTGTGACCTTTCCCATCACCTGAGTTCTCCCCAGTGCAGCTGATCCAGGGAAGGCAGAGCAGTGCATGGCCCCTGGGGCTGGCATTGCACCCCGGCCTCACCAAGCCTTCCAAACCTCCAAAAGGTTGTATAAATGCTAAAACCAGAGGTGATCTCATGGACAAAGGAGATCAGCTAATTGAGTTTGAGACCAACAGGCATGCTTCTGAATAATCAGGGGATGTGATGTGAAAGCAGCCAGAAGACTCTTAGCTAAAATTACGATGTATGGAACTTATCGAGCCAAGTACCTTTTTGCTAATAATTTTCCCCTATCTTAATTCAGGCTGATAATTTGCAATTACAGTTGTAAAGGGCTCCAAGTGAAAAGCCCTTTTATCAGATGTTTCTGTTGTTAGTCGACTTTACAAGAGGGAATCAGATCCAGATGAAGGCTCAGAAAAGTCCAAATCAATCAGCCTTTGACAAGAATTGGAGCCCTCCAGCAAATCCAAATAAAGCATCTTGATTTAGGAAGACATGAATGCAATTAACTGAGGAATCCACATTAATTTATTTCCCTTTGTAAATATTGTTTATTTCCTTAACAGGTTACAAAAATGGTGACACACTGAAAACTCAACAACTCTAATCACTGGGCTAACAAGAACTAAGTGATTCCAGGTCCCCCAAAGGGAGCTCAGCTACTCTCAGATACCCAAGTACTGATTGTCTCTGTCAGAGAACTATTGGCTAACATTTGTTAACCCATAAAAACCACTGTCTGAAAGGGGCATTGAAAGTAAAATCCTTGGCCCTCTAAAGTTTACATTTTTCCTATGTGAAGCATGCTGACTCTTTGATTAGCAGCCAAGAGAATGGACTCAACTACATTCCAAGTCTTAAAAAATAGTATGAAACAAAATATTAGTGAAGTGATTTTCCCTTGTTTTAATGTGGTTTTCAACATTAGGTTTATTGTTTTGTGGTTTTCTGCATGGAAAGCATATGCTTGCAATATGTTTACAATATTCTGGGGGTTTAAAGCTACAGCATAGTCATTTAAAGAAAAAAAATTATATAAAACCCTGCAAATTGAGGAATACTCTAGTGAAACAACACCTGATGTTCTCACTTGCTAAGCCCCTTTGGAAAAAATACACTATAGGTAAAACAGTTTCAGTATTTCTGGCTAATGAATCAAATTATCTCAGACACTATTTTTGATATCATATGGTAGAAGTGGTCTGACTCTCCCACAGTTTGTTCACTGGCCCACCTGCTAGAAGGTGCCATCTTTTTAGGTCTCAGTTTATTAAATTAAATATCCAATTCATTGCTCTTTAAATACACAGACTGTAGAAGTGCTTTTTAGGGTTGAGATGATCCCAGCAGCAGTGGGAGATACTCAGCACATCACCAAGTCCAGCCCCAGAACCCCACTCCAAAGGGTCAGGGTGGTGACAAAGGGAAAAATATCAAGTGACTGAAGTACTTAGGGGCACAGACAGACTCAACCACTGGCCCACAGAAGGAGGCAGGATGGAGGGGCAGGAAGGAAGAACAAGCCAGTAATTCCTGAAATAGTGACTCCAGAGGTGAAGGAAGGAGAACAGCTTCTGGAGGAGCAGTTACCTGATCTTAGCACCACAGTGTGGTGGCAGTCACAGGGAGGTTGGGAGGCACACAGGAGGAGCAGATAACACCTGTGCATCCGTAGGGTGGCTGCTCTGGGCAGGCTGAGGTGATCACAGCCTGTGGCCATGGTCTGCCAAAGGAGGTGGCCGTGCTCAGGGTTATCTGCTAAAGCCAGGCAGCCAAACCCACGGTGTGAAACTGGTGCCTGTCTGGGAAATTTGGCTGCAGGCAGCCCAAAATTTGCCAGGAGAGCAGTGTAAGTGGGTCTTAAACACAAAACAGAGGTGGGCACGTAAAATAGATGTAGCATGGATCCACCAAACTCGAGCAAAGCTGTGGAGTGAGAGCCAACCCTCTCTCCAACGTGAGCACGTGAAGCAGAGCAAGAGGGTTCCTCAACATCTTAATGTCCTCCAAGCCCTGATGTGAGAGAAGCAGAGGAGAAACTGCTGACATGACTCTGTGCACAGTCACACACCCTTCCCTCACACCTCCCCCAGATAGCCTGGCTCCAAGGACTAGCGTCAGAAGAGGAAAGAAGCATTTAATTTTATAATTCCTACTTAAATGATTCACGAGGTGCTTTTGTAAATTGCAGGAGAACACCCTATGAATCAGTCAGTGACAGAAATAAATTGCATTAATCCATAGTAGTAATATGCTCAGAGTGCTAGAGTTTCAGTAGGAATGAGCTCATTTGTTAAGCTCCCCACTCGGAGCATGTAGGATGGCTTTGTGCCCTAACATTGTCCCACAAGACAAAGGCCCACTTTCCTGCTGGAAGGCACCCCAACTTGCACACCAGATCTTTGTCTTCCATTTCAGACATTGCTGAGTGGCATCCTATCCTTCCCCTGCCTTCTCTCATCTTCTGTGTGCCAACATCCATCTCTCACCTGCTAATTGTGGCCTCCTCACATCACAAACACTGAATTAGTCAGCAGAAATGGGCCAAGATCCAAACTCCATCTCCAAAAGCAGTGGCCACAGCTACACAGGGAACTCAGCCACTTCAGCATGAAAAGAACCAAGCCAGTGCCTCTAAAGGTGAGGGTGAACTCTTCTAATGACAATGTAAAATTCAAGAGCAAGACAAATGACAACAAACATCAGAGAAAGCTGAAATCTGGGGCTCTGTGTACACAGATTACTTGAAATGCTCTCCAGGCAGCATCACTTTGCTTTATTCCCCTCATCCCAAGAGCTGAGCCCAAAGAGCTCTGCAAGGTAAGAGCTGCACACACAGCCATGTCATGGACACCAGGGAGCCTGGTCCTTCATCTTTGTTTCAAACACCTCCCATCAACTCCAAGTGATTCAAAAAAGTAACCTATCCATTCCACCAGAAAATCTGAAATTAGAAAGGGAAAAAAAAACCACCCACAAACACTTTTACAATGTTAATGAAAGTGCAAGAAATCCTGGTGCTGTGCCTTTAGCCTTGCTAGCCCATTTCCATTTAAATAAGATTTCCTGTGAAGCAACTGTTACCTGTAAGAAACAACACTGGCAACCTGAATAGAAGTGCTGCTTCCAAATCCTCTGAAGCAGGACTTGACACTGAACAACTTGCACCTTTATTTCCAACAGCAGCTTCATTTTACAGAACTGCTGGAAAATTTGTGATCAGGTCTGTGAAAAATTACAGTAACTGTTATGAACACATTCCCAAATGAAATGATGGTCTCGGGCCAGTTTCACAGTCCTCTCCTCTGCCACAACTGCACGTTAGGGATGGGGCAGCCACTCTGTCTTTCTACTACATTTTCTCTATCTGCTGCAGCTGGATAAGCACAGGATGAATTTCCCCCTGAATTTTCCCCCTTCAAGTTTGTTGTGGGGATTGTCACAGCCTAATCACATATAAAAAACCCAGAACTGTCCTTTCAGGTACCTAACTTCTGATGCTCTGAGTATTCTGTAGTCACTCCTGCAATAAAATCTGGTTTTAGAGAAGCAGACAACAAAATGCAGGGAAGAATATATACAACACGAGTGGTCATACAATGCTCTTTTGTGAGGACTAACTTGGAGTTTAAATAAAATAGCACTGTTTTATGAACTGTTTGGGACAGTGCACCATAAACTGGGATTGGTTCCCCTTTTCCCTGGTGTCTCCACAGCATCAGGTCTATGTTAGAGCAGGGAGCAGGGGGCCAGGTGGGATGTGCAGCCTCTGCATCCTGCACACCACAGCTGGGCTCAAAAACTGCTTCCCAGCAGAGAGAACATCAGTTTGACAACTGAAATCAACACTTCAAGCAATGATTTGGATCCACTCACATTATTAAAATGGAGAATTTGAGAAACCTTCCTCTTTCCACGTTTTTCACACTATATGGTTTCAGAACCCTCTTCCCTTGTGTGTTCTGGGTGACAGCTCCCAGCCTGTCTCACTGAACTGGTTCTTGATGTGCTGGAAAAACGTGGGAGTGCTGGGGATGTAAAGGATACCATGTTCTGTATTACACACACACATCTTGGTGGAGGAAAAACATTTCTCTTGGTAGAACATTTTTCAGAGGGAAAAAAAATGTTCTATGAAGTCCAAGTCTGAGAGAAATGTTGCATGATGTTTTTTTGAGAACACAGGCCCTAAATTTGGGGTGAAATCTGACCTTAGATTCTTCCTTTATGTCTGCATTTTCTTTTGACTGGGTGGATTATTTTCCCCCCTTTTGCTGGGCAAGGGTTTTTTAGTTAGATTTTCAAATGTTGCTCAGCTTTTGACATTAATGTGCCAAAGAATCCAGCATTTCTTCAGTAAAGCAGTTCAACATATAGAGACCAGGTTTACAAACTTAGAACAACTTCTGAAATGTGTTAAAGCTACATTCCAGATAAAAGCTCTGGCTAAAAGTCTGATCCTTAGACCACTAGAGGTCCACAGAGCTGTTTCTGCTAAAGCAGCAAAAAATGCACAATAGTTTTTATTCCTCTGACCTTGAAAGTTTTGAACATCTCATTTCAAGGGTTGAACTTCCCTGCACACATTTGGTTAGCTGGATTATTGCAGATCAAGGTTAAAAAAGCCTCTTCCTTTTTTCAGTGTATCATTGCTAGAAACTCAAGCATGAACAAGTTTGCTGCTGACACCTACAGCAATAAAACTGAGGAAGATAAAGCAAACTGGGAGTTAATCAGCAAATATTACAAAAGGCAACTAAGCCAGATTTCCTTGGTTGTTTGCTGAGCAAAATTTCTTCTCATATGAAGGCAAGTCTAGCACTATTTGGTACCAAAATATTCAAGTCTCCAAGATGAAAGGGGATGCTAATATCCATAAAAGCATCTAACCCAAGAAAGCAAAAACAACAGCCCCTAGACAAAATGGGATGGAAGCAATCAAGGACCTGTAGCCACTTCACTGAAGAGATTTTTTTGTTGTTGTTGGTCTGGCTGCCCTAAAATCTCCACTGTTATTTTAACCAAGCCCTACAGTTCAGCATTAAAGAGATAAGGAGACAAGTAGGTGGGGATGGGGAGAAGAGCTATTCCCAAAAAGACGGTTCAAGGCAAAGCCATGCTTCAAAGAAAAACTCTAAACCACGCTGGGCATTTAGAAGTTGTCACAAGTTTTCCCAAAACAGACCCTTTTCTATTATTATAGGCACTGCTGAAGAAAATCTCAGGACTCAAACCCACAGGACTGGTGCCATGGGGCTGTCCTGACATTTCTGTTTTGCAGGAGAGGATTTTCCAGTTTTCAAAGATCCTCCCCCTTCTGTGTCCTTCCCACCTGGAGCATCCCCACACTGCTCAAGCTGTCCCAGTGGGTTGCTATGGATAGGATTACACAAATCAATATCTTGACTCCAGGTGCAGAACAAACAGCAGCAGCGGATAAACTCCTACAGAACAAAGATCTTCTTGTCAACCACACAGCAATGGAGAAAGCAGAAAGAGAAATGAGAACTTGCCTGCAGGAAGAATGTTCCCATCTCTGTTAAATGAACAAGGACATGCACAGCAGTCCATCCATCATCTGTAATGCTGTTACAGCTAAGACAAACTTGAGTTACTATGTGAACCTGTGCACAGCTTGTAAAATAGAACAAGGAAGATGAAATAGGTTTAATTTGTATGGGATTGGGCAAGAATGAAGGGAGACACAGGCACACACATACACACAGATATATTCTGCTGCTGTCCTTCTGCCACAGACCCATCACAGTAATTCCTTTTTTCTTCCTGAAACATTGTCACCCACTTACTCTTATCCTGCCTACATAACATCTGCATTTAGAGTCAAAAATACTGAGAAAATCTCCATTAGCCAGGACGAGCTTTGACACTCACAAAGCATCTCTCAGGTATCAGAAGAGTTAATTCTCTCCCTCTTCACCTTCAGTAAGAAACCAGGTTATTTTCTGCAGTTACACTGGCTATAAAGCCACTACAGGCATGCATTAATCTTTTATGTCTCCAGCACCTTTGCAGTCATTGTTATAATTAGAGGGAAGGTAGTAAAGTCTGCCTTCAATAGTAAGTTTTCCACAGGTGAGCTTTTACTGTCATTCTGAAATTCCAAAGCTGTAACTCCTGGTGGCATGTTCTGCTGGGTTTTACAAAATCAGCAATATTTGTTTGACAAAGCAAAGATCACAGGACTGTCTTGGAGCATGACAAGTGAAAAGAAAACAACATAAATAAAGAAAATATCTGATCCCTTGCAGCCTTCCCACATGTAACTTCTCTTGATGGAAGTGAAAAGCAGTGCTTACTGTAAGATCTGGCTAAAATAGGAATATTTTTCATTGTCCAGCTTGAGAAACTCAAATGGCAGCAAACAAAATCAATGGCAAAACCACAATTGTTAAAAACCAAGACCCCTCCCTTTGTTACAAAATAACCTTGGCTTATTAAAAGCAGAGACTTCTGATTCCTTTTTTTCAATACAAAGCTTCTGGCACCATCCCTTTCAAGAAGGAAAAAATGTTCATCTGCTACCTAGAGCTTCAGTAATATTTGCTGGATAAAGCTGTTCCGTCTAAGGTAGAGGTGAACAACAACACCTGAAATGCAGTAATCCTACAATCTAAAAGTTTGGCTTCAAGCATGAAGAATAAATGGCAGGAAACTGGAGGAAGAAGAGTTTCAGCCAAAACTGGATGACTGAAGACCAAAAATACTACCGTAAATAATTCACAAAGGAACACAGCCAGGGTCTAACTATGCAAAAGCTTAGATCTTTTGCAGGATAATAAATTTAATGGAGATGCCTGATAGCATGAGCAGCACAGATCACTAAGTGCATGTGTTTGAGAGGAGCCTGAGCACTGAAACATAAGCATGTGGTTGGAAGGATGGTCTGAGGAGCACAGCAAAGGTCTCAGTTTCCATTCCCAGCTCTAAGACCAATAACTTTGGCAGACCAATAAGAAAGCCTCTTAATTTATCTTACTCATAGGCAGATGTTATGTGATAGACAGATGTTCCTCACCTGGCTGCCTGGGATCTGAGCAGGCCCAGTATTTGGAGAAGCTTTGAGAGTGATAAAATTCCAGAAGTTGTCACCATAATTTAGTTTTATTTATTCAAAATTAAGATCAAAAAGCAAAAAGCATGCTGGTTCAAGGATCTAGGCCTCCTGACAACCCTCAAAACACAAATCATACACTAAAACTCAGCTGCTCAGGCAGCTGAACTCCCAGCAATTTAATCAAGCAGCCAGACAACAGAAAAATACCCCTGTGCTTCCCAGAGGCTCTCACTTCTCCCACCCAAAGCCTGAAAGGCTGGATCTGTCCTGGACCACACCAAAAACAATTAAGATAATGCTGCTCCATATCAAGATATAGGATAAATCCCAATGTCAAAGGCCTATGTCAGCAAACCATTTTAAAAACAAGTTGGCCTTCAGTGTATCCACAATTGATTCACCTGGAAAGCACAAAACTGCATCGCTACACCACCACCCCTGCTGAGCTTTTTCTTCATGGTGCTTCAAGGGCACAACACTTAGCTTTTTTCCAGATGTCACTGCCAAATCCCAGGGGCACCTTTCCAGCAGAGCAGCATCCAGTCAGTGCTGGGATTACCTCTAAAAAGACTGGTACTCACCAAAATTTACAGCAGGTGTGCAGACTGTGAGGCTGCAGAGTCTGTGCATGCCCCCATTGCAGTTCTGGTCAAGAACTGACTGAGGGTCTGGATGGGAAAGGAGAAAAGAGGGTATTTAGAGGTACCTGAGGCAACCTGGGCCAGTGGAAGGTGTCCCTGCCCGTGGCAGGGGGTGGAACAAGATGAGTTTTAAGGTCCCCTCCAACCCAAACCATTCTGGGATGCAATGATTAACCTAAGTCAGGTGAACCATTTCCTAGCACACTCAGGTTTTTTTAGCCAACAGATTGTCTTTTGTGTCACAATATACAGAGAGGGCACAGAATGGCAGCAGCCTGCTAAACTGATGTCCTGACACTCATCATACAGTGAGCAGAGCATATACCCACCCCTGCTCCTAATGCAACCCAAAATAAGCATTTCTACATGGGATTTGCACTAGTTAAAGTACCAGACTATCAAAGAAATTTTGAGTTAAATATCTGCATGTGGATCTCATCTAAATTTGGGAAGGGACAAGCAGCTCCTTCTCCCTGCTAGAACAATGCATTTAATGACCATAAGCTGATTTGCCCAAGCAACAAACTGGCAAAGTTACCTGTACCAGTCATTAGATTTCTAAGAGTATTTCCTCTAGAATCTCTAAGTGACATGAACAGCCCCATACCCTCAGTGATGGGCAAGAATGGTTATTTCCAATTAATGCATAAGAGAAAATCAATTTGTGAACTCTCCCAGTGATTTTAACCCGAGTTAGATGAAGTGCTACACACCTGGTACAACCACTCTCCTGTCACAGACATGATCCCTAATCCAAGGCCAGGGGATCTAACCCAGACCTCCACTGCTTTAAGATTTCCATGAGCTTTCATGGTGCCTTGTAGGCTTCCCCTGCAGTTCTGCTGTAGCAGGAGATGGATGGGCCCTGCTGTCCCCTGAAACCCCACAGGATATCACTCAAACAACCTTTCCCATCATGTCCCAAGGGATAAACGGGAAAACATCAACTCACAGCTCTAAGTAAATAATCCAGATCCAGCTCTAAGTACAACAAACAAGCACATCCTAAGGTATGCAATTAAAGAGTTTAAATGACAGTAATTAAAGTGCCAAGGCAGGACATTGATATGATTCAGGTATTAATGAGTTATGTGCAGAACAAAGGCACAGACTGGACAGAAGGGGAAGACAGAGCTCACCGAGAAAGGCCGTGCTCTCAGTTTATTGGGGTTGCAATGGAAAGTACACTTTTGATTTTAAATTGTTTCAAGACCAAGGATAATTTAAAAAGGAGAAGTCCAAGAAAGTTTGGAGGAAGTGTCCTCCTGCTTTTTTCTTCCATTTTTTGTCTTTGCTATACTGTATTGGGGGTTTCCAGTATTAAATCTATGGCAGGTCCAATTGTAAGGAGGGATTTTAAAGGAAAAGGGGAAAAAAGAAACTATAGAATAAAGTCACATCTGATCACTCAGCTTGGAAATTATTTTGTCTGCACAGCCTTGTTTCAAACCCAATTATTATAAAAGCTTTGGGGGAACATTATTTTCAAAGCGAAATCTTCTCTGTCAGAACTTCATTAATAAGTTTTATTTCTTAGTAGGGTATCATTTTACACAAAGTGCCCAGAGATCCTGCAATGTGGGAAGATTCTTTTTAGATGAAGTACAGCAATTTGCTTTAGGACTGTGGTAGCTCAACATTTTATTTATACTTTTGAACAGAAAGGTTCTCAAACTTTACACACATATATATGATAAATTATTTCTCTTGGACAAACATACTAACAGCTTTTGTTGGTGCTGTTAATACAAAGGAGAGGAGAGCAGAAATGAAAGTTCATAGAATAACAGGAGGAGAAAAGAAAAGCAGAAAGGGGGTCACCAGCATCACTCCTGCCTCTCTGGCCTGTGCCAGCAGTTTTGACACATCTCTCACAACAACAACAACAACAACAACAAACATCTCACAGAGTCAGTGTTTTCTGACACAAATCAATTCTGTTGGGAAAATCAACTCTAGATGCAAAACAAATTATGGAAGGCTTGGAAGTATTTCTAGCCTAAACATAAGTCCATGCTGCCCAAACTAAAGCCCAGTGGCTTTGTGCCAGGACAGCCATAGGTCCAGGGCGTGTTCATCAGGCGACACAAATGTAGATGATTGAAATAGGATCACAATTAATTTTCATTTTGCTGTGGTCCAGGGTAGTTTCCTCAATATGCTGCAGATCCAACAGCACCAGAACAAAGCATATGAAAGGCTGGGACAGAAAACCCTCAGTTGCAGCAGTGAAGTTGTGGAATAAACATCCAGAAGAGAGGGAGGGAATCAGGAATATTGGGGCATAGACCCACAACAGAGCCTTTTATCAAAACTAGTGCTTCTGCAAAGTTTCCTAAACTTTCCAGCCACAGTCAGAGTAGGAGAGGTTCTTTATTACCTTAAATATAAAGCCATTAGCTGGGCATTCCTCTGAAACTCAACACAAACAGGTTTTCTGCACAAATAACAAAGAGATTTCTAGCTATAATACACCTACATCCAGAAAAAAGGCTGGAAACCTTCACAGCCTTGAAGCCTTGCAGAATGTGGCTGCATATTTATCCCAAAGCAAGAAGCATATTTATGCATCTCTGGGCCAGTGAATGAAACATCCACATCTAAAAAATGGGTCCATTTTAGCCTGCATTTGAAAGTCTCCCTTATGATTCCACAAGGTTGCCCTAAAGTATATCTTAGAATATAGAGTAGGCAGGTTTGCTTTGGATCAGGAAGCTGATCTCTGTCCCAAGGGCACCAATCTGTGCAGTAGTTGCTATGGTACTGCAAGTATTTTTGTTTGTTAAACAGTAGATTAAATAGTCACATAAAATGATTAGACTGGACATTGGATCATTCCCTGGGAAGGCTTAAGTTACAAACTGGCTTTCTGGGGAAATTATTTAAGCTTTTCACTTAAAAAAAAAAAAGTTTTCTGAATCTTAGGCTGATGTGTTTAAGAGACTCTACTCCTTACTCTGATTTAAACTTATTTGTGTAGGCAGGTAATATTTTTAGGCACTTTTACACCTATTAAAAACGTTTTTGTAACTGTTGGCTTCATGCAGTGAGTGCTTTAATAGCTCCTGTTTTATCATCACTATCCTGAATAGTCAGGGCTTGGATTACAATTCTTTTGCAAAAGGAATGGATGCCTTGCCTTGGGTCATAACAGTGATGCAGGAGTTAAGATTAATTGTTAGTCTGAATTACCAGAATGAACAACAGATTTCCCTTAAAAGGCCAAGTGCTCTGTCTCCAAAATCAGCTTGTTTGGTTACAAAAGTTACTGGGGGGATTTGAGAACTTTTAGGTTTACTTATTTCATTTACCTCCCTTGGAATCTGTACCACACTCCCTTCATTAGGTCCAGGCACTGTGATGAAGGAGATCCAAAAATAAGCATAAATAGTCCATGGCTGATGAATGAGCCTTGGACTAATTGCTCAGATGACTTAACAGGCTCAGGAGCAGAGAGTGACTGAGCATATGGCAGCACAAACATCACATGTGACAATGACACAAATGGACAATCTGTCCTGCTGGCCTGTGCTACCCAAGAATTTCTCTTTTTTTGCAAGAACCTACCCAAGGAGCCAATCTGGGTGGCACAGCAGTGCCAGATTAAAAATAAGGTGTTGTATCTTATCCAGCTGACCAGTGGAGAGCATCCAACTTCTGAAACCACAACAGCTCCTTTCCTGCAGATGGCTTCCACCAGAATGTGACTTTAGAAAACACAGAGTATTAAAAACCAATCCCAATGCAGTAAAAGTGAATCATACACACAGATACCAACACAGATAATTCTAGTTGCTGAACAAAGATGCTTAATTTCAGACTACTCCACTTTTTTTAACAAAAACTTCTCTACAGAAAGGTCCAGCTAAGCAAAATAATATTAACATTAAACAAGTACAGCTGTAGATATCAGATAAGAGCAGTTCTGAGGATAATATTTGGCATATATTACACTTCTTCATCTGTTTTTCCTGTACCCCCATAAATGATGACAGGACTCTTCTCTGCAAGAGTTCCCACAACCAAAGGCATTGATCACTGGAGCTTCCAAAAGAAAGGCACAAGGAGCCAATACTAGCTCCAAAGAAAACAAAATGTGTACCAAACTTGCAAGAAAGAAGTCGTAAAATTCCCATCAAAAATGCCAGTAGGACTGAAGCAGATCAACTGCAGACAGACCTGGAAAGCTTTAGTGCTGAGTGCCCTTCTCAAGCAAGGGTGTAACAGAGCAGATGCTGAACAGCCAAAATTACAGCACAAACACACTGCCCTCAGGCAGGAGGAGACATGAACAGCCCCTGCCTTTATCACAGCAGCAAATGCAAATAAAAATGCCCATTTAATAGAATCTAAAAGCCTTCAGCCTCATTTCAGAGAGCTGGGGCCCATAGCCACCATCCAAACCCCCAAAGCTGCAGCTTTGCCAGTGTCCTCCTGGGGTTGTTGCTTTGGACTGATCTCGAATCAGCATTTTCTGAGGATGAACACCAATCTGCTCGAATTCAATGCTCTCCACACAGCCTGCCCTGGGAACTGGGCTGTTCCAGATGACCGCACAGATGTGAAAAACAAACTGGAGAATGGGAACACCCATGTTCAGAGAGGACAAGACTCGCAGGAGCCTGAAAAGAAACGCTCTAAATTAGTTCAAAACACAGAGCTACATGGCATCTGAGCCTCCCATAGAGACAGGGCCATCATGAAAGCCTTGGCACCACATTTGTAAAGTTTCCTTCACAACTGTTTCCTTTGAGGAAACTAACTTTTTTTTTTAATCCTTACATCAACTATCAGGTATAAGCAATTGGTCGTAAAATCGTTATTTTACGGATGAAGAAACAAAGATGAAAGTCAACATTTTCTGGTGTGGAAAGAGGACTTGGGAACTGGGGGCTTTGGGTGTCTTAAGCTGGGATGTCTGAGCAGCAGCAGCAGCAGGGGGTGGTGGTTGTTTGTTTGTTTAAGGCTCTGCCTACCCTGAACCACCAACAGAAGCCAGTGGAAGCTGCTTGGATTTGGAAACTCCCAAACCAGACAGCCCAAAAATTATTGACTGCCTCTGAAAAGCTGGCCTGAGTACTTTGGTCCCCATCACAGGCAGGACTTGGTTGTGGAGCCACAAAGCACAACTCGGGGCCCCCGTTCCATAGCTCACACTGCTGGGCCAGGGTACTTCTAAAAACACACAAGTTAGTTTTTGGATGCCTTCTGAGCAGCTCCAAGAGTGAGCAGCAACATTAAGCTCGATTTCAAGCTGGACCCTTTCCCTCCTCTTCCATTTTTCTTTTTGAAAAGAGGAATTCCTCCATTTAGTTTTAATCCTATTTCTCTCTCTCGAAGCTGCCAAAAAATCAAGGCCAGCTCACATCAGACAGCAGTTTATTTCCTTGGGGTGAAGCAGCAGCCCCAGAGAACACCGAGTGCCTCCTCCAGCCCGTGGCAGGCTCTGAGGCCATGCCAGCAGGGTGTCGGGCTGCTGGGATGTGTCCCCTGCCCTCAGGCATGGCCGCAGGCCCCGCCAGGCCCCGTGTGTCCATCAGGCCTCGACATCCATCAGAGCTCAGTCCCAGAGCCAGCACAAAGAGCAGCCCAGCAGAGGTTTTATTTACAACCTGCTGACAATGGAGTGGAAATTGATAGAAGCTGCAGGCAGCAAGTGACTCCCTGTCTGTCAGCACCAAATGGCAGCTCCTGCCATTACTCCCTGGACAGGAGCTCTTTAACTCTTTCTGGCTCAGCCCAGGATTTAGAGGGGTTCTGCAGGTCTCCACCATGTTTCTGCTTGTCCCATCTTTATGGAAATGCTCTTCCACTGCCTTTGGCTGAGTTGTTTCCAATTCCAGGACCTCCAGAGTTACACATTTACTGTACCCAAGTGTTGCTGGATGGACACTGCTCCTTCAGCTTCCTGCAGCGCCAGGTGTCAACACAGAGCATGTTTGAACAATCTGTCCTCTTTTTATTTCTCAATCTCTCTGAAGCTGAATTCACAGCAAGCCCTTATCAAGGTCATTAAGATTTGCAGGAAGCTCAGAACCTTTTCAGAACCCACAAAAGCTCTTTGTGAGCCCAAATTCACCCCTGGGATGCACCACTTTGGAGCCAGCAAAATTTCCCAAACCAAGTCCCATATTCCAGTCTCCCAATCTAAACCCAAAGTGGCTTAAAACACAAGATAGGACCTAAAAATGTTAAACTGGAACCATTCTTAAAAAAATAGTTTTCTGTAAGCTTTTGCCTTCCAGAGCTACCTGCTGTGAGATAAGCAGGTACAGCCACAATGTCACCATCATCCCAGTGAGCAGACAGAGAATGATAAAGGAACATGAGATAAACTCCCAATTCTTCAGCTGGCATCCACCTCACTGAAAGCAAACACTGAAGGGCACCACAAGTGCCTTAAACCTTTTTGTGGAAGAATCTGTGGCAATTTCTGTCTCAAACAGAAGTAAATCCAACAGCTTTGATCCAGTTCACCCAGACATCTAAGGGCATAAACAAAATCATGTGGTCCCAAATGAAACCACCAAAACTGCTCTATGATTACACTGGGTCCAATACTATGTGAGAAATGCAAAAAGTCCCTTGTAAAAACACCTCCTCCTGTTTCACCAGAATTTTCCAGATCACAGAAGAGTTGGTCAGATCTGAGCAGAGATGTGAGGAGATCTTCTGTGAGTCTGGCTTGTAATTCTCAAGATGCCCATCAGAGCAGACAGACAAACTTACTCTTGATTTCTGGATCTTTTGTTAAATCTGTGGCAACCCATGACATGCTCACACTGAGCAGAGGGCACACAATCCCAGACTGAGAGCAGCACATCAACCCAGTTGAAGCAGGAGAGATTAAAGCTCTGTGTACCACTGGAAAAAGAACCCAGTACAACCAAACAGTTAAAAACATTTATGGAGCAAACATAAACTTTCCATCAGGCAGCTGGTTCTTGCTCGAGGAAAATATATACGTTGCTAATAGGAATTATATCCTGTTTCCTTTCTACTGCTTAAAACATACAAACAAATTATATTTCAGCCTAATGACATATTATTCATGGATCTTTTACTTCACTGGAATTT
Source organism: Leptocoma aspasia (assembly GCA_013399835.1). Lineage (NCBI taxonomy): Eukaryota > Metazoa > Chordata > Aves > Passeriformes > Nectariniidae > Leptocoma > Leptocoma aspasia. The sequence goes on along the minus strand of VXAX01000979.1, from coordinate 161,834 downwards.
ATAGTTCAATTCCAAACCTGTAATTTTAAATGTTGGCTGTTTTTCTAAGTAATTCACCAGAAGGAGGTCCCAGGTCCCCTTCCTTCTCCTGCTGGCAAGGAAGAAAAACCCCTGCCAACCTTTACATAAATTGGTGTATATCACAAGCCACGTCACTTAAATGCCCAGACAGGGCTAAAGTGAAAAAAAATACAGACACAGACACGTTATTACATAGAGCCTTTCTTCTCTGAGGGTCACACAGCTGGTGTGAAACTGGTGGCAGCAAAGCTCTGAGACCCAGAGGAATAAATGCAGCACTTAGGAAGAAGGTAAAATATCACTAAAAATGCAGTGTTCAAAGAGAAGGAAAACTGCTACCAATGTCTTACTACACAAACCCATTGCTGAGTAGGGCTGGGCTGAGGGAGCATCTTTAAGGACAGTCAGGGGAGAGCTCACCAAGGCAGGTGTCCTGAGCAGGGACCTACTCCCACCAGCCCAGCTCTCCTGGTCACCCCCATGTCACAGGCAGGGCCTGGGGCACGGCAGGGATGGAGCAGAGCACTGACACGTGGGACTGAGGGCTCCCTGCCAGCTCACAGGGATTCTGGCTGGGAAAACTGCAGGCTGGCTCCATCCAGCCATGCAAGAGGGTCTATAGGAGCTGGCTGGCACCTCAGTTCTGGAACATGTTCTCCAGTCACCTGTAGGTCACATACCAGAATGCTAAATGTTATACTTTGGCTGGGTATGTCCCCCACATCACACACAGCTCTGGAGGAGAGCTGTACCCCAGGTATAAGGATTAGCACATCCCCACAGGGACCACAAACTGAGTCGTGCCCAGCACAGGGCAGGGAACTTCCCCTGGTGGGGTTGAAGGAGAGGTGGCTGTCAGGCACAGCTGTCCTGCAGGAAAGGCACAGAGCAAGCCACAAACCACGTCAGCTACACATACAGGGACCTTCCAGTTGAAATAAGTGACAGTAGAGAAGAGAGTGACATTTTGGGAGCCCAGAAGGACCCCAGAAGGAGCCCAGAGACCTTTTCTCTCCCTGAGCAGGTCATGGGAACAGAGCCATGAAGATGGGACTTGATCTAAGATGTTTCTTTGTCAGAAGCTACCCTGAAGTCCAGGGGAGTATTTTGCTCTCACCCCCCCTGAAGTCCCAGGGGCTGCTTTCTTGCTCTGCATTATGTCAGATTATTTTATAGCAAGAAAAGGTGGAAATAAATACCATCAAACTAGCCTTGCCTTTCCTCTGCCATGTTCCACTTTCCTCCCCCATGTTCCATTCAAGAAAATCCTTCAACCCCACAAAACAAGCTGAAGCTTATGCCAAACCTAACATACAGAGCTCATACAGACATTGTTATCTTTTGAAATGACACCTTCAATTTCATTATCTCCAAGATTAAATCATCTCCAAAGTATTAAGCAAAATAACTCAGTCGTGCCAAAACACTGCATCACACCATGATTTCTCTTTTTTTTTTTCTAACCCCCTTTAAGCCCCCTCTCTCACTAGATTCACAGGATGGCAGAAGCACACAGATGTGCACTCATGCCTGGCCCCTGCAAAGGCCATCCTGCCTGCATGGCTTGCCAAGTTTCCCATCTGCTTTAATCCCAACCTCAGCTCTGCTGGGGTAAATTCAGAGCAGTTCCAGGGCCTTCAGGGGCAAGAAGAAATCAAATTTAACCTGCTGGACTATGTGTTGTGCAAGTGAAGGAGTACCTGAAAGTGCACCAGCTTCATCTGAGAAAGTGCATGAGGAAAATCCACCACCTCCAAGATACTTTAAGCATCTTCAGTGTTGCTTTGCCTACAATTCCCACAGAGCCATCCCACTCTCCCACTGCATTTGCCTGTACAGCTCTGTAGGCTGGTGCTTGCTGTTCTTAATTGGGCACATGATTCTTAACCCATTCCCCCAGTGGTCTGGGAAGTCATGTCACCAGCACATGGCACTGACTAGCCTGCATCACCCTGGCAACAGCACATTCCTGGTGCTTGGTGAGCTGCAGACACTGTTTCAACAGCCAAAATAGAAGAATTTCCTTCCCTTTCCCACAGCAATGGACACCTGCCTCAGCAGGGACAGGGCTGAGTGAGCAGCATCACCACCCCACTGCAAAAGATAAAGATGGTTCCTTGGTCTCACTGCACAGCTTCAAGTCAGGGGAAGTATTTGCCAAGAAGGAATGATTATTCCAGCCAAGCTTGTTAGAACTGCAATGTCTTTTACCATATGAAGGCATGTGGAGCAACACAATGCAGTCTGAAAGAGCAAGGAAATAATTGCAACCTTCTGGCTGCAGGACCCAGACAGGAGCACACATGGCCTAGGAGTGGCTCCCTTGGCCATTATAAGCCACTAAACCAGAGTGTGTCTCTAAAGATGATTTTAGAGCAGCTGATGGACCAAAGACTGGATAAGGAGCACAAGCCAGTTTTACCTGAACCCCAGGAAAGCCAATTTGCTCAGAGGTCAAGGGTTTGGGGCACCAGATCCTCCAACAGACCATGCTGGGGGCCAGGCAGGTGCAGGGCAGGGGGGTTTCACCAGACTCTCAGCAGTGCTACACAAAATGGGCTTGGGCTAGGAGAAAAAGGACAGGGGCAGAATTTTACATGATCAAGGCAGCTTCTATCACTCAAATATTTGTCATATCTGTCCTGGGGAGAGAAAATGCAAACTGGATTGAGGCATAGAGCTGAGAAGCACCAACATCTTCTACAGAGCACTGTTTGTTAACCGCAGGAAAGTCACTGGAGGTTTCCTTCAGTGTCCCAACCTGCACAGTACCTAAGTGTGCTGTTAATTCCTCCTCTGTGTACAGGCACACCATTCCTCTTAAGGAGCTCTTAAATTCCTGGTGGTAGGACAAAGTGCCATCTAGGCCCCCAACAGCAACTACCTGCCTCAGGTACCAAGAAGGTAAATGCCAATAGGAAGTGCCAGGAAGAACAAGTTTTTGAAAAGGGAAAGCATAAAGGACCATACATCAGACAGTTAACAGAAAAACTTATTCTTCCTTAAGGTTCTTCTCAAGCACCACAATTTTCTAGCTGGGCTGTGCTCTGGAAGGTTTATCTGCTCTGATGCAATGAGGAGATCTCAATAGCAGTAAAAAGTTCTGAACCACACAGTCATTTCAGCTGTGTTCATGTCCTGTGACACTGGGATCTGGAGACCATGAATATGCAAACACACAATTCCACAATTGCCTTAATTTTGGGATCTTTTAACTAAAGCAGACAGTGCAGACAGGAAGAGCTTTCAGTTTGAGACTCTATTCTGTGTTTAGAGCACAATACAGACTTACAGCTGTTATTCACAAAACAAATAACTCCACCTTCTCCACTCCTTCACATCCTCTGGTAGTCTTATGCCTTGGCAGGAGAATTAATCACTTGACTAGTGCCTGTGCAGTTTGTTATTTCATATTCTATCTCCCCTTGCACAGGAATGTTGCTGAGCTGTGTGGAGAGGAATAAGAGTTTCCTATTTCTACAACAGTTTGCCTTTTAAAAAGTTTGAACATTTGGTTCTCTGGAGACCTGGAAACGAGATCCTGGCACAGGAGACCTGTGTGCTAATGGCATGACACTGGATTGGATTTAGCTGAACTACAGGCCTGTGAATGACAGTGCCTGCAAGTGAGAGGCAGCTGATGCAGGGCAGAGAGGGAGGAAAGGAGAAAACCATGATGTCAAGCCTGAGAACTCACCCATCTGAGTTATCAGGCTGCTCCGAGTCAGCAATTTATTTTATTAACATTATTCCCTCTGGTCTTATGTCTCGGTTACCCCAGCAACCCTTCTCCAAATTCCCTGTACTATCCCTGTGCTTAAAAGCAGCACAAAATAAAGAGAAAGGTCTGATAGAGCAAGAACTCAGGGCTGCAGTTAACAGGGCCATTATTACCTCCCAGTCCTCCAGCCTCAGGACTGAGGCATCAGAAGCCAGACACACACAGACAGAATGGGGTCCACAGCAGGGAAACTGGGACAGTGCAAGACAAATTGTCTCCTGTGAGATCCCTTGATGAAAGAAAGAAAACAACCAAACAAACTAACAAACAAAAATAAATAAACAACAACAAAAAGGAATATGTTTTATCATGGCAAAATATTTTATCTTTAAAAACCTTTCCACAAGTTGACAACAACTGTTGGTCTGACCTAAAACTCAAAGGTTCTGCTCATGGTGATCCTGCCTCTGTGCAGAAGCTGATTTGAAATCCTGTGCTGTCCCTTTGGACCAGTCTCCTGCTCCAGTGTCCAACTCCACCACAAAGTGAACATCTGGCACAGGCCAAAGCTGACACTGGGATATTGCAGTGGGGAGGGGATGCAGGACTGGGATTCCATCGTTCTGGGTGGGATTTTAATTCATGACAAAGACAAGCAAAAGAAACAGACTCCTGCAGAAGCTATCAGGCAAGTGGCCACTGTCAATTCCTCCCCAGATGATCATTCCACAAGCAAATTACCACCAAACTCCCCAACTTTCACCAGATCTTGTGTCCCTGCTTCCCTCATCACCTGTGAATGTCATCTGCTTCTCAAACCCCATTAACATCACTAAACAGGGAAAAAGACAGTGAGGTGGTTTTCATTTTTTCACCTATGGTTGGCACAGAGTTTTGATATAGTCAGATAAGCAGCAGCTCTCAATTTTCACAAAAAAAGGAGATAAACAGCTTCCCCTTAACTGGTTCCTTTTCAAGGTGGAATCCCACTGAAACTATCAGGGTCATACACAAGCAGTCATGGATGGGCTCTTAACTGGACTACCACTTCCCTTTCCAACTTTCTAAACAAATCAAGGGTGTAAGAGTTATAGCCTGCCATGCCAGCATCCAGAGTTCCTCATGGTCCTTCAGGTCTCCTTGGACTAAGAATAAATTGCTTTCCTACCTACTAGTTTTCCAGTTCTTTCTACCCATCAGTTGTGCAAAGACTTGTGAGCAGAGCACAACACACTGAAGGTTTTCAGAAAAGTTCAGGATACATTGCATGGTGTCCAGTTCCAAAATGGCATAAATTATATCCTGGAGCACATTATGTCCTGCTATGTTAGACAAGAGGAAATGTGGTATACAATGAAATAAAAGACATCCTGGAACCCATTACATACTCAAAAGACAAAAGAAAGGACATTATAGGATCGATGTGGCTAATAAATGATGTGTTGGCATCTCTTTTCTACCAAGATGTGGATTAACAACAGATGTATTACACTAATGTCTATTTGTACACTAATCTAAAACAACTGCATTGCTGTTGCAGACAGGAATTTGATAAATGCAGCCCCTATTCCAGCTCCATGAGTGCTGCTGAGCTTTAGGAAAGGTGGGGAGGGAGGTGAGCCACTCCCAGAGTTTTGCTTTTCAGAGTTCAGGCACTTGCTCTCACCTCCTTTTCTTGCTGGGTTGCTCCCTGACGATTTCTTGCCTGCACAGCTGGGATCCTGTGGATGCAGAGAAGAAAATGGGCTGCCTTGCACACCCCAGAAAGCTCAGCTCAGTTGCAGGACACTTGGGAAGTCCGGGCTAACTCAGCGTGTTGAACAGTCCATGCTTGGGAACTCCAAAGGCTAGAGTTAAATCCTGGAGCCTGGCAATTTCCAAAGCATCACTTTCCTTCTCACAAGCCAACAGCCCTCCTGCATTTACATCAGGGAAGCCCTCCAGGGAAGGCAGCTGCAGAAAGCAGGCACAAGAGATTCCTTCCTCAGGTAGCTAAGGAACAGGAGAGAAGGTCCTGCTGGATTCACCCTCCAGGGAGGGTGGGAAGGAACCAGGAGGTTCCTTCCCACAAGGAGCAGCTGCAGAGGAGTTAGAGGCAGGGCCTCCACACCCTGTGCAGTCCTAGTTTGAGAGCTATGACTGTTCACTCACCTTCCTCAGCCTGAGGAGCCAAGCACAGGAGAGCAGCCTTTGGCATTCTGAAAACCCACGGCAAGGGGGAGACAAGGTGGTGACAGTCCTTTACCAGCCCTCTTGGCACAAGAGTGAAATTCAGTTTAGTACCAGTTGCAGAGAGGCTTCCCCAGGCGTTGCTGCTCTCCTGTGGCACACACAGAACGAATTCTGTCCACAACATCCCAGGTTTGGGGTGTCTGATGCCAGGGAGATGAGGAAACAATTGCCTCCTGTTTCTTTTCCCACACCTGAAGCTTTGCTAGGGACTGATGTGATTATTCTCCATTAACAGAAGAAGGGGCCTTGCACTTGTAGAGTACAAGCAGAGCTTGGAATACCTGACCCTGTGGACCCAGCAGAAGCTGTGGATGATGGCACTGGTGGGAGCTGCTGTGAGCCACCAAGGGCTGGGCACAGAAGAGCAGCTGGGGCTGGGAATGGGGAGCCCACCTCAGCCCAGCACCCCAAAACTGCTCTCTGGCTGTTCCTGACTCCAGCTATGCCTTAACCACTGGAAGAGAACGAGAACAATGGGTCTTGGGGGGAAACAAAAGAAACAGAAGCCTGGGAGGAGGAGGGAAAGGAATGTGAAGCTGGCTAGATGAGAAAGCCTAGGTGAATATATCTGATCCTTCCTCCCCAGCCAGCAGAGGCTTGCTCTGTGAAAAAGATTTTCTCTGAAATAATTTGCATTTGCTTCCAAACTTAGAGCAGATCTGTCACCAGTCACTCAAAGCTCAACTTCAGGAACTAGCTGAGATTATAGAAAAATGTGATAGAGTCTGTCCTCACAATGTTCACAGCCTGGCTTGCTGGTGTGGCCAAGAGCACTACTTGAAAACTGGATAGACTGAGTCTCCTGCAATTACATGACACAAAATGCCAGAGTGGGTTGTCAGCCAGAGGAAAACATGGAACATGGAAATCTGTGAGCAAAGATGCTTCTTTTCAGCACACCCACAGATGCCACACACATTTTTTTCTATGTATATTTAGAACTTATATAAAGGGAAATTGTTATTTTGTGTTAAACAACACAACATCTATTTAGAATCAGCATCCCAGCAGGTTTCACTCTACACTTCATCCACTGCTTCACTTCCAACAGGCATGTTCAGTTCCCAACAGTATCGACCCAACTACAATGTATGATAAGCTAGTCCCACTGTTAACCAAACTTTAACTTTCTACAAGCTAAAATTCCTATTTAAATTTAAAAATTCTATTAAAATTAAGCTAAACCTCTACCTGCAGTGTTCCTAGTGGTGATATTTAGAGAGATGTTGTTAAGAACTTTAAGAAGCTCTGCTTCATATTAAGAGCTTATCTATCCACACACACTTGCTAAAGGCCATCTCTGAGTAGAAAGCTGCAGAATAGGGATGTTCTTCCCAGAGATCATATCTCTTCCCTTTCCCATAAAAATCCTATAAAATTTGAAGCAAAAGGGAGTCTCATATCCAGGCCATGGTCTCTGCCTAAGCAGCTCTGGTTCACATTTTCATTTCTTGCATTTCTGCTCCTTTCCCTTCCCTGGATGTATGTCAGTGCCCTTAAGGTGCTGAAAAAGCTAAGTTACTCCACATGCAGTAGAAATGGGAAAATTCTCCAACTTCCACATAGTTCAATATTCCAGTACAGTCTGAGGTTTTGCTTCCTGCAACACTTCAACACTTTGGAGAAAGTTAATTTTTTCCTGGGACAATAGGATTTGCAAACTTGCATATAAGATTTGTTTGAAAGATGGCTCACATTGACCCTGGCAAAGTTACATGGTGATCATTCCACAGGAGAAACACACACAGCAGTCCATTGGAGAATTCCCTTTGCTGGCACAAAGTCAGGACATGGCCAAGCCTCCTTACAACTGAGGTAATGCAGTGACCAGGGGCTCAAAACCAGACACACACACCACACACACACCCCGAGGCAAGATGGCCCATTAGTGACAATTTCTCTGCTAACTAGGGCTTCTGTTTTGTGAGTATTTGAAGTAAAGGCTCCAGGAACAGCACAAGTTGGCATTCACAACACACACTCAGCAGCAGGACCAGAATCCTTTATCCAAAGAAACTGTTCTCCCATTGCAGAGCACTTCCTAAACACCATAAAACAGAACAGGGTGCCAAGGCAACTCTTCCATCAAACACCATTGTTTCTCCATAACTTTCAGCTCCCACGGACCATCAGCCAGCACTCCCTGTCCCCCTGTGCCCAGGGAGGGGACAGGTGCCAGCTGAGCCCGTAGCTTCCTGTCCTTGGACTTGGCCAGGAGAGGGACACCTCAGTGTTCCAGGAAAGGAAGCCAGCTCCACCTGGGCAAACAAGAGCCTTGGAAAGACAGGATGAAAGGGGAGGTGAGGGAGAGGTAAAGATGGAAGAATAGTGAAGGACAACACATGGAGGAGCCTACAGCATCCTGCCCCAGGTTATGGAATTCCTGGCTGTAGCCCTGTCCCTGAGCACCAAACACTTCAGATGAGTTAAGACCCTGGCCTGGGTGCTGCTATGGAGCTGGATCTCTGCTGCTTTCCATCTGTTTATACTTGAGCTGATCAAGACTCTCATGAAAGAAAAAGAACCTCTTAAAAGCCATGAATAGGGAAAACTGGGACAACTGCAAGTGGATATCCTAGAAGCAGAAGTGAGGACAAACTTTGGCTGACAGCACTTAGAGCTGTAATAACACTCTCCTCCTATGTTTAATAGCCATTAAAGAAAAAAAAAATCCATGTACAAAAACAATCACTCAATCAAAAGCTGAAAAGGGGCCCTAAGGCCACCTCAGCTTGTGCAATACATTGGAAGGGTGCAGTGGGGGTTTTAATTTCTTCAGTGCTCTTAAAACAACAAAGTATTCCAGTGGTAGCATCTACCCCATGGCCCTGCTTCAACAATCACTTTATTTGTGGATCTCTGAAGATGTTACAGCAATTTGTGGTGCCTTCATAAATATCTCAAGGTTTTGCCCCCTGCACAGAGGGGGACAATCCCTCAGAGGACACTGGGCACCTGGCAGGATGCACAGTGTTCACCTTCCACACACTGCCCTGCAGACAGCAGCAAAGCAGGGGGCAAACACAGACAGCAAAAACGTCATTCCTGGCTGATGGGGGACAAAGAGGCCAGGAGAAACAATGGATACAAATGCATCCAAATGAAACCAGGTCTTGCTATGATCCTGAAAAGCAGGACAGCAAAAAGGACCTGGAGGCCTTTGTACAAACACTTGATCAGAACAAGAAAGCCACAGTTCCAGAACAGATGTGACATCTATATGGCACAGGGACAGTTGACCTGATTGCTGTTCTATCAAAAAAACAAGTGTTGAGAGTGAACCAAGGCTCAGGGCTCCTCTCTCTACGTTCATGGATACCAAAGAAAAGTCTTCCACACCAGTTGCCAGTGTGGACACTTCAAGTTCATGAGACTGCAGAAACATGTGCCCCTTTGGAATTGGGAACATTGCTGCATGTGCTGAAAATAGAGTGAAACTGTTCTTCAGTGTATTCCAAAACTGTCCCCATGGCAACAAGAGCAGAACAACTTCTCTAGAATCAATTGCCATCTCTGCTTGCCGAGCATTAATAGTTGTCTCCAGAGATCTGTAGCATAGACAGCGTCCAGGAAACAAACTGATGTGATTGTGGGTTAAAAAAGACCATTGAGATGCCCAGGTACAACAAGAGTTAGATCCTTGCTCTCAAGAGGACACACAGATGGCAAACCAGGTGTCTGGGGACAGCAAGGTGCTTCTCAGGTAAGAAGAGGTATCATATTTGGACCTGGCAGCAAAATCCACAATAGGCTTCTACAGAGAAATTCTAGATGGCAATTTGCTCTAATGGAGATGACTGAGAAAAAGCTTACTAAGAGAACTTGAGACCAAACACCAGTAAAAACGGAAGAATGTTCTTGCCAAATTCCTTCACTTGAGGACTGTGTAATTAGGCCAGGAAAAGCACAACAGAATACACTGTGGAGAATAGCCCTGCACTGCCTTGCTAACCCAACAGGCCTCCTCCACCTCCAAAGCCTGCATTTCATTGCAGCTACCTGGAGGTATGGATTACACCAGGTGGGAAGCCAACCATTCCCATCTCATGGTGAAATTCAGCCCAGGCCAAGTGTGGGGAGCTGCATTTTGACACAAGTCAGAGTAGCCAGGCCCTGTCAGCAGTGGAGCTCTGGCCAAGTCTCTGGTGGTGGGCAGGACACTGATGTGCACGTGCTGCTCCCCAGCACCTGTGACAGCCAGCCCTCCTCTGAGCCTGCAGGAATTGAGAACTGCCCATCAGCTGTGCCCACCATTCCCCTGAGGGCTGCAGCAGTGACTCCAGACAGAAATCCAGCTCACACAACCACAGAGATGAGCCTGCTGTAAATGGGGTCCAACTTCTCCAGAAATGTAAGACCCACGCAGCCTCACTGGGATGTTGCCAAGACTCCAAATTCTGAGTATTTGGGAAATCAGGCACCTGGGCACTACAGCAGAGTTCTCTTTCCCCTACCACCCCATAAAACAAAGCTATCCAAAATAGCAAGCCAAATTTTGGAAAGGTTGCCGTACATGACCCCTTGTGTGACCTTGCCTGAGTCATGACTGGGCCCAAGAGTCTTCTTCTCCAGCTCTGGACTCTGAGTAGATGGCTACACAGCTTCCCTTGAGATCCAGCGAGGCAGAAATAGGAAATGAAATGGAGAACGGGGAGGAAATTCCATCTCCCAACACAAAAAAATTAAGAGGCAGTCACAGAATTCTCCTGGTAAGAGGTAAAGAAATACGTATGTAAGAGTGAAGGCTAGAGACACAGAAATATCTTGTTAAATTTTTACAGTTTAACCACTGAACAAGCTACTTTCTCTCCATAATTTATACCTGAATTGTGTGTCTAGACATGACATCATTTTAAGGTATGCCTTGTGTTCTGTGGTAAGTTTACAATAACCAGAACTTATAATTGCTGTGGTTCAGGTCAGCAAAGGCGGAAAAAATATTCCAAGCCCCTTCTAAGCAGCTGTTCTTGGTAATCGCTTTAGTCTGTTGTTTTCTGTCAAGGAGACAAGGCCTAGCAAATGCTAAAAGCCAACACTGAACCAACTCCCCTTCCTACAAGTGAGGAATACCACAGATAATCTTCCATCCTCAGTTAGCTTTATTTGGAATGGTTCATATTAAAAGAGTGAGGGACAGCCAGATAAGCAAGGGCAATAAAAACATCTACAGTGCCTATGGAGACTGATGGCTACAGGCACTCAGATCCTGCTGTATGCCCATTATCCAAATGTCCTGTGGGGCTCAGGTGGGATCACAACAAATCCCAGTGTATTCTCACTATTGAGGCAGAAATCCCAAGGCTGTGAAATCTGGAACCCCAGAGTAGTTAACGTGCAGCAGCCTCTCTTACTGGAGGAATGAACCCTGCCATGATAAGGGCTGCTGGCCAAGTGACTTTAATCACATGAGGAGTTGCAATCACTGCCATGGAGAACATGGCCTGAAGCATCCTATTGTATCAATGGAGTGGAATTTAGTCAGTGGAGTGAGGGAGAAGGCTGTGCAATTTGAACACTCAATGATGTTTGGGGGTTTGGGCTTGGTCTGTTTGCACAGGCAGGCTGGATACCCCAGGAGCAGGAGCTGGGAGCAGAGCACTCAGGAAGATGCTTCAGGGCACATCAAAACTGTCTTTATGGCAGGAAAGCCAGAGAAGCCCCTATGCTGTCAGATCCAAAGCAACTCCAAGATCCCAAAGAGAAACCTGGATCTACAGGTGCATCGGATTGAACTCGGCCCACAGCATGCATCTCAAAAGGCACAGGTATGTCACACACAGGGAAATGGTTTTCTAGAATAGTCCCTGTTGGAAAGGACCTACAACAATCACCTAGATGAAGTGCCAACTGGGTTTTTTGACAGGAGCATTAACGTTGCTGAGAAGGAAATACACATGAATGTTAGACACACTGTGCTCCTTCCTGTTACCTCAATGGGCGGAAAAACAGCAGCCAAAATAAGGTCAAAGACAACAGGCAGGATTCCTAAGTAGTAGTTACTGACAGTGAAGTAAGCAAACTCCTAAGTCAAAAGGTAACATCATAACTATTGCTGACATTTAGAAGGCATGAAAGACTCTCCAAAATCCAGCTTTCTGCAACAGCCTGGAAAGACTCAAAAGACAGAGGATGTGACAATCACTGTCCTCCTTTGTCTATTTCCCACAAATGCTCCAATCCAGACCCCCACAAGTGCTCACAGTTACAAGAATGTGAGTGGGCAGAATCAACATATTGATGTGTTTTGAAATAAATTCACCTTCCCTTTCTATACAGGTTCCAGAGTTTTGTTATATGAACATCAGTGGTCCAACTCTCCTCTGTCATCTGTAGTAGTCAGAAAAATCTTGATGATTACTTCTCAGCTCTTCCAACACCCTCTCAGAAACTGGGAACCATTTCAGCTAACAGCAAATGGGAGAGAGCCCACACTACTGCCCCAGCAGAGGCTGATTATTGCACCCAAACTGAAGTTAGCTTCTATTCAGCTGGTTAATGCAGACCCAGAGCTAGCTCAACCCTGCCTGATCCAATCCACATGGATGGGACATCAAGCTGCACAGGGATCTGTGCCAGAACAAGGGATTTGACACACATTTCAAATCAGCTGCACACCTGGAGCAGCAAACCTGGCACACTGTTGTAGTGCAGGGTTTGTGCAGAGCTACAGGATGATTCCCAGGGAGCTGCTCAGAGTCACTCTGTTCAGGGCCATGGGGAGAGCTGGGGAGCAAAGGAAAACCATGACAGATGCTGGAAAGGACTGCCCTGAGATGGCTGGTGCCCAGGGGCAGTGGTGAAAAGGAGAAGTGCCCACTGCTTTTCAGTGCCAAAGCAAAAAGCAGTCCTGAGAACACCATTTCTCAATGGATCTCCTGGGAGGAAGCACATTCCTGCCCAAATGGTGCAGCTGACCCAATACATCCTCTGTCCCAGCCTGGGTGTACATTAGGGCCTACAGCTGGCTCATAAGGAAAGTCTGAAGTCATCAGGGCTGTTCTGGCTTCAGTTCTTGTTAAAGATGTTGAATGTCAGCCCAGGTTTGGTCAATAGGTTACACAGGTTTTCAAATTGTTCCAGCTTGCAGTGACCAAGGGCTGATTTAAGGTTTGCTGTCACAGCATATTCACATTTGCTGTTCTACAAGCTGCCATAAAAAGCCAGGTGAAGATCAGAGTTTCTGCTGATTTGAGATATAAATTAGGTACAAAACAATGTGGATAGGAAAAAGGATACCCATTTACTCTGGGATGATCACAATTTCAAGGAGAAAGGACTGATAAATAATCAGCTTTTGATATACTTCAGTAAAACCATCCTCTTACTTCTGACCACTTCAAATGTGTTTGAGGTATCAAATTTACTTTTGCTGTCTCTTCTGTATCAATAAGCGAAGACCAAAGCTTAACAGCTGAACCTGTGGCAGAACACAGATTCCAGGGGGAAGATTTATACTCCAGTGTGTACAACATTCACATTTGTTCAGGTATAGGAGACCAATACTGAGTGTCAAAGGACAGCCACTGCAGAAAAAAAAAAGTGCCCACTAGGCATTAGTGGAGCCATGTAAATGCTCATTCACATCCCCCATGAAGGGTGTGAGGAATCTGGTCACACTGGCCTGTAAGGAGCTTACAGTTTTATGGCTGGTATCCCAACTACCACTGCTGGTAGACATTCTACTTCCCTAAAGTAAGGGCAGAGCAAGAATGACCCCTTTGCACAGACACACCACACTGTAGATGAAGGAGTTCATTGCAAGGAGAACAGACTGTTTTCCTGGGTAGCTAATAAAGAGCTGCCGCCTTGCTGTGAGTGCTAATATTAAGACAAAAGCAAAAATCTTCAAGTTTAGGCTAAACATAAACCAATACCCATCCTCTGCATCCCACCCAGACAGACCAGATGCAATAGAAATAACTGCTTATTTTTGTTCCCACAAGGACCAGCGAGTGCACAGCACAAGGACAGTGTTCAAGGCATCTCTGGCAGATCACACTGTGGGATGTGTTTAGCAGATCACACAACTGGGGAATGCTTGAAAAGACACTGTTTGCTTAATCACTTGAGGCTAAGCTTAGAAAAGATCAAACAAGCCAAGTTTAGGAGTAGCTTGTTCCCCTCCTTGAATGGGCTGTAACTTTTTACAGTGCAGAGCCCTGCAGCAGCACAGCAGAGCCATCCCTACAAGTACTCTGGGCCATATGGGTTTAACAAGTCTGCACACCAGTAAAGAGAAAAGCAGAACCTTTGTTATTTAGCACAGGCCTCTGCCATCGAGGCTAAAACACCGGCTGACAACAGCAACAGGTTTGTATCTCCTTCCAAACTGGCTGCTGAAGAACTAATTAACCAAGATACTTCACAGTTTCTGTCAGTGTCTCTGGGGTACTGCAGCACTTTCTACAGCTCATGCTGAAGGAAACTCTCTTTCCATGAGAGCAAGACCTGACACCTTCAACAAAAAGCTCTAGTGCTTGATCTGGGGAGACACATTTGACAGTCACTGGCAGCAGGACATAGTCTAATTAAAGCCCATCTGCCATGGGTGTCCCTCAAGGTTTTTAGAATGAAGGACCACCTAGCAATGAACACAGGCCCTGCACTTCCCACAGTGGATACACGCCAAAACTTCCTTAGCATAACTGCTACAAAAGTAATCATGTGCACACAAATGAAACATCAAACTGAATCCTGACTTGGTCTGGCTTCTTCCCTTTTAGGCTTGAGTGTACTTCATTTACAGGAAAAGAAGAAAAAAATGCAGGAAATTTTCATCTCTTACCTCCACAACCAGGTAAAGGCTAGGACGTCTTCTAGCCCCAGATTTCTTTAATGCTTCTGACTTTATCAGAATTGCTGCCCAAATTAATTTCAGCCACTGCCTGGGGCAATCCTGCACCCCTCTCTGTTACTTTAATGTCCTTCTCTTGGATCTGCCTGCAGGGGAGGCATCAGCCATACCTGGCACTGCATGGCTAAAGGAGCAGCAATAGAAGTCCCAAGCATTATTAGCCTGTGAGTCCTCGTTTGATGGGATTAGCAACCAGAAAACCGCAAACGCTACAAGAATTTTCCTGTCAAGAACGAACACATGTGAGATGTGGTTGCATCTGTAGCATGACCCTGCTGTTGCCTCTCTTTTATGCTGCACCCATTGCTGTGCATCTTGAAACATCTGTGCCTTCCCAGTGACTGATTACCCAGAGACACGCAACAGAGCTCGGTATCTGTGCGAGGCCGGGGACTGAACCCTGAGTTTATTACAGAAGAGAGCTGGAGGGAGCTGCTTGCCAGAGATCCAAACTCTAGCCAACAAGTCCCTCCAGGCTCACTTGGAAAGGTCTTGTAACCTCACTGCCGTATGCCTGCTGGGCTCAAAATGAAATGCAAACTTGCATGTTACTTGTGGATTTGGATGCACTATCCAAGGAGACACAAATCAGGAGCCCGAACAAGAAGCATATGTTACGAGTCCAGAATAAAGTTTATCAGTCCTTAATGGACTTCATGATAGGGGATTTTCACACAGCCATTCCTCAGTGTCTTTCTTGCTTTGGTGGTTGAGGGACCTAGTACAACTTGGTTAAATGGTGATGCTTCACTCACTTATGCATTTTGATGAAGTCTTTTTTTAAATGTTGTTCGAAATCTGATGGCACATAAAAGCAAAGCTCATTTCTCCAGTAAGTTTTTCCCAGTCTTCCTTCATAGGAATGGTAAAGTTGCTAAAGAACCATCCAACAAGATTTCTTGACAAGATTGCAGTGACAATCAGGATATCTTGCAGTGCTACACTCATAGGAAACATTTAATCAGTTCCTACACTTTCTGTAATCATGTACATGCCATCATTAGAATGAGTCTATACCTACTTCTTGTCCAGTTTCTGAAAACCATGAGTTAGCCTAAATGACCACCAGTCATGATATATTTAGAACAGCTTGTTTATGCTGATGCAATATTCAGCTGTTTATAATGCACACCTACTGACTCCTCCAAAGGTAAGCAGTCTAATTATTTAACTGTACAAAATATTCACACAGCATCTACGACAAAAGGCACATTCCTTTCTGAGCCAAACACTTCCCTTCACAGATGCAACACATCCCTTTACAGTATTTAAGGTCCTGGGGCTCAGATGTGCAGCACAATTAGGACTGGCTTTCACATGGGTTTAGCAGTTAAAAGGCTGAAGTTCCAACAGATGCTGAAACTTGACCTCTCTGAGAACCACCAACACAAACACATGCAGGTACCACAGTCCATGAAAGTTTTACTTGTGTGTCAGGCAGTGCCATGGATTATTTAGCAGTAAATGTTACACCTGGTCAGAGTATCTGTAGCATCAAACTCCAGCATGGCATTTCTTTTCCTGACTTAGGGGCAACACTTCATTCTGACATCTTCCACAAACTCCATTCCCACCCCTGGGATCCCACTACTTTCGGAATCTCTTCTTTAAATCTGTGCATTTAATTATTCCTGCCTCTTTGTCTGTCCTTGATCAAATCTCACTTCATGGATTCTTGCCCAAATCTACAATTCAATCAAGATTTAACAGCATTTTAATCCTAGTCTACCACATATTCCCAGTACTGCTCAGCCTCCAACACACACAGATCCAATTAGGGAGGGCTCTCCATTCCTTACATTAACTTGGAAATGGAATAACAAGCCATGCTGGGCTGACCACAGCCCCTGGCACAATTCCATTTGCCACCTCTGCCCATACAGGCACAGTCTGAGCCCTCACTAATGACAGCCCAGAGTTTCTTTTGAGTGGACTGTGTGTTTTGCAGTTGCACATTCCTGTAGCTTCCCAAATGGAGCTGTACTAACTTTGCTGCCTTTATCCTTCTAACAGGCTCACATAGAGAAGACATCACTGAAATGCATGGAACATGCTTTTGCCTAGCACTTCATGTTAAATTGAAATTAAACTCCACCAGAAATTATTATTTGGAGGAACACTTTTGGTTCCCCTTTTGATAACAAGGAATGGAGTAAGAGTAAAGTCTAGGATTCAGCAACACGGGAATTCAATGCTTACCTCTTGCTTTCACCTTGAAGTCTACAAAACATGAAACCAATGTCAAATTTCTCTGGAAAATCCACCTTTGTTCCTACTCCTGGGCTTGCAATCCCAATTCTACCTGGATCCCAATTCCTTGCAATCCCATTTCCACATGGCAAAGCATCCCAGGATCCTCATCCTAGTTGCAATGGGGATTTAGGTAGCAAGTAAATCTCTTCTTCCTGAAGAAAGCTCGTGTGGATGAGGCTTACCCTGCTCACATCCTGCCCTTGCATAAACCCTCCTTGTGTTGATGTTTTTGAGCAGCCTACAACTGGAATTAGTTATCACAGAAAACACAAGTATTACTGTACCAATCACATTAACTTGTTTAATGAAAAACCTGCGTAAAAAACGGGGGGAAAGGCAAGAGTCCCTAAGGTATAAATAGGAATGTGGCCATCTGTTTCACCCCCAAATCTTGGCTCTAATTCATCTTGCTACCAACTGCACCACCCCATGTACTCTGGCCTCCTTCAACCTCTCGCCTTCATCTCACACCCCCTCAGACACATCTTGCCACTCACACATGCAAAAAGCTTGCACTGTCAACAGCTTGGCTTAAACTTATTAAAAAACTTTTTGCAAGAGTACCTTGGCCTGTCCATCTGCCCTCTCTGGAAAGCTGGTGATGAAGTCTCCCATCTTCAGGATCTTCCTTTATCCTCTCAGGAGTACAAGATATTTCTCCATCACTCACACAAAGTGACAACTCATTATTAGATCAGTTCTGCACAGGTATCTTAGAACTTGTGTGGTGTAAAGTATGTTCTTGTCTCTCCCCCAGTATTTGACAAGACAGAAATAAGAGATGGCAGCAGGATCCTGAACACAGAGTCACACCTAGGGGTGAAAGTCCTGAAAACCTGGACCTTTGTCCCTCATCTTTCCCTTATCCTCACCAACATTCACATCTGCACAAGTCTCCACTGCTTCTAGAGTCAGATATCAAGGATAACTAAAAGCAAATAAATTACTGCAGTAAAAAGAAATGGCACTCTGCAAATCAGGCCACTCAAGTATTCTCCTGCAAGAAATTCAGCAAGTTCTTCCTCAAGGAACCATCCCATTCAGCAGTGTTTGACAGCAACATTAAATCCACATATTTCATAACTAAGCCCTTGAAAAGCGATGGGGCGGGAGCTGTAATTTCGTAAGTGCTCAAAAATTAAACACAAACCAGCTGGTTAAGTGGGTAATAGCCTTGCAAAGTGAGTGAAAGAGATTCTCATTGCCACCCCTTCCAACTGTGGAATTTCATATCAAAGGCCTAAGCCTCATTTCTTATTCCTGATAAAAAAAAAAAAAAAAAAAAAAAAAAAACCAAATCAGTGCAGCAGCAAGGAAACTTGGAAACAGCATCAGCAGGTGGGTTTAATTCTTCTTCCATTGTTATCTGTAATTCACTTGAAAAGCATCAAACTGATCAGTGGCCACCAATTAGAAACTATTCCTCTCATTTAGCTTTTCCCTCTGCAAATGGGAGTGTACACTCCAAAAAGTACTAACTTCTGGTATAAACACAGCTCCACCCTTTCCCCACCATCTCTAAGGGAATGGCTGTGGAAAAGAGAGATAGGGTGGAGTTTTTTGGGAGAATGTTTTTCCCAACTTTGGTAGTAACTACATTTGCAGGATTCACAGCATAACATGTCACATGTCCCTTTTTCCAGAGGACATTACACTGTCAGCAACTCCCAAAGGCTCTAACAATGCAAGACTCACAGAGGGGAAAAAAAACAACTCCCTTCTAACAGCCTCAAGCAAATGAAATTTCATCATTGGGAGGATGAGTGGGAAAGAAGTGATAATTTGGGGGAAAACAGGAGCTCTGAAGGAACAGCTACATGAGAAAGCAGCATGTTAAAAGCTCAGGATTGAAGGAGGCAGTAAGGATTATGAAAGGAAATGTCAGGAGGTTAGATGGGCTCTTCAGAACCCACACCTCCCAAGTTCTATTCTAAAGTAATTCAGGAGCTCTCTTAGGTGCCAAACTTTCAATGTCTAACTAATCTACCACTAGAGATGTCTCTGAGCTTATACAAGTCTAAAACAAACAAGCACAGAATGGTTTGGGTAGGAAAGGACCTTAAAGTTCATCTCATTCCACCCCTGGTGGAGGAGGGACACCCTCCACCAGCCCAGGTTGCTCCAAGCCCTGTCCAGCCCTACCCAAGGGAAGATTATGATCAATCCTGATTAGAAATAAAGCAAATTCATAGGAAGGTCATTCACTATAAACAGGTGGGTCCTTCACTTGTGAAAAAAGACATACACAGCAGAAGGCATCCAATGTGTTTGGGAAAGCCAATAGCTTATGAAAATACAAAAGATTCTCTACATACCATTAATTTGATGGGAGCTAAAAAATTTGGGACAGTGTAATGGTACAGAATACAGCTTTCTCACTTATGTTAAGATAACATCTGCAGATATTTAGCACTTCAGATATTTTGACATTAGGTGCTCAATAAAATTCTCCCTGTTCAGATTAGAAATGTCAAAAAAAATGAAACTACTCAGATCCTGGAATGCAGTGTCAAAATATTTGGAAATCTAACAGGGATTTTTTTTAACTATGTATTGAAAAGGAAGATGAACATTTAGAAATTATTCAAGTAGTCACAGAGTGCTGATGCCAGAAAGATGCTCTCAGCAGGCTGTGGATACTTCCAACAGTGACCACACGCTCCAGGAACTCCTTGAAAATTTGATCAATTTGATCAGGGGTGACACACATTATGCCTGAAGCCAGAGGTTGTTGAGTGGTCAGCACGGGGATAGGAGCAGACAGCAAGTGGGTGACACATCATAGGGTGGTTTGGGCAACTTCTGGTGGATCTTACATTGCAGAGGCCACCAGAAGCACAAGCAGGAGGAGGAACACTGGAGCAGCAGGAGGTGTATCCTGTGGAAGCAAATACTGGGGTAGGTACTGTCCACCACCTGTGACCTACATCACAAACATCAGTACTCAGGAAGCCACTTCCACATATCAGCAATTCCATCAAGGGTGATTCACATGTTCTGATATTTTTTCAAAAAATATTTTTAAAGGTAGATTTACAGAGATAGTTACCACGTTTTACTGCCTACTTACTAACTATTAGTAAATTCATATTGCACTTGATAGTCTATAACACGTATTCACATAATGCACTTACTGTATCTAACAAACAAACTTTGGCATGAGAAGATGTTTTCAGAAAAAAAAAACTTGCTGTGTGGAATCAAATGCTGTGCTTGGTTTCAAAGGTCTCAAATGAGAGCTAAGCCACATTTCCCTAAAGGAATTACTAAACCAGTCTCTAGTAGAGAACTACAACTCTGTTAGATCCAAACTTGAAGGGAAGGAACCTCAGTCTGCCATGTTTGCAGCACAGAACTGCCCAGCCAGTCAGAGGCCACTGAAAAAACCAGCCTGGGGAGAATTTCATTGTTCACATGGAAGCTTTTGGTTTATGACAGGAGTTGGACTCAGCTGCAGTGGGCAAACATCACTGAACCAGGATTCAGCAGTAACAGGAACAGGCACTGCAATGGCTCTGACTCCCACTGTTTTCTCTTACACTTTCTCAGCTTCTAAGGGAAGATGAAAAAGCTCAATGGCAGCAAAAAGCTCTGCTGAGGAACTGAGGGCCTTGAGAAAAGGAGAACACAGGAGCTCAGCCCCTGGAGAGAACTGCTGTGATACTGCAGGAAATGTTACTTCATAGTCTCTGTGTTGCATTGTCACATCATGGACAGTTCTGTGTTTTAATAGTTCATGGGGAAGAAGGACAAGGCTTGGAGAAGTGAGGTCCCATTAACACCACTTTGAATTCCCTTCCCTTCAGAGCACTTCAGTGAGCTTTCAAACTTTCAGGTCTCTCGTTGTGATGTCCTTTCTCACAGTCTCATCAAATTTTGTCTTATAATTGCATTTGCTCATTTAAGATTTTCCTGGCAGTGTTGTTCTGCATCTCTCCTCCTGGGACCAAGAAATTTTGTAAACCAGCAGTAAAAATGAAAAGGGTTTTTGCACTCTATCATACCAAGAGGAAAGTCCTCATTTTCTTATGCTGCTTTGAAAACTGTAAACAAATGGGAATCTTAACAGGTTTGAAAAATATCAGGATGACAAGAAACATGCAAATAATAGTTACTAGAAGTAGATCAGAATATTCCAAGAACTGAAATGAGGAGGGGGAGATGTAAAAAAAAAAAACCAGGAAGTTCTCCAATTAAGCCATTCCTTGAACAAGGCTGCTCAAATTTCCTATCTTACTTGCATTCTTAGGAAAGAATAAAAAAAAAGGTAATCTTGGAATCACAATAGCATCACTTTGGAGGTGCTGAGGTTACTCTGGGAGCTCTTCCTTGCCCAAACAGCTAAGCTGTCTACCATCAATCTGCTTCTGGGGTAAAGAGGATACTGGCTACTGTCCCAAACTCAAGCAGTACAAACAAACAAGGAAGAAAGTTATGCTATATTTGTAAAGTAAAATAAGACCTCGCCTGGCTGGAGAGCTCCAGGGCAGTGCTGAGCCCCTGAACTTGCTGGGGACACTTTTCCTCTCCCAAGAGGTTGCATTTGCCTTTGAACTTTCAGCCATACAGAAAAAAAGGCTGAGTTGAAATGTCAGCATCATCTTGGATTCAAATCAATCAGCTTGATGCATGGTTGCAACAGCTAAACCACTTCACCCCTGCACTGCCCTCATCCATATGTTCTTTATATCAGCAGTCAGCAGACTGGGTGGCTCAGTGCATTCATTTCCTGTCCTGGGCTTGGGCTCCACTTTAAACAAAACAAAAACCCCCTGAAACTGGAAAATAAAAGTTAGTATCTAGTGACAGTTATATTCACCAGACTGGTTTGCATCAAGTCTTTTTCTCCATCCAAGGAAGTTGCAAGAAACCCTTTGGGAAGGCCTGGTACAGCTGGTGATTTTTGACTATCAACTCAATGAGCAGGTCACAGTTCTACAAAACCAGTAAAGGAACTGGAGATCTTTCAAATACTGATGTGCCTTGGACTGAGTATAAAGCAAGGAAAGGAAGGGGAGAAAGCCTCAGGTAGTGTCAGCTTGAAAAAGGAAACAGGTTGGAAACAGGTTAATTTACCTCAGTAAATTAATGGCCTAGTGAGAGCAAAATCTCCATCCACCTCTAGAGCTGGGCTTCCTCCTGACTATGCTGCTCTTTATCAGCTTCAATGCAGGAGTTAGATTCCCAGGATAATTTAAATCTAAAAATGTGCAGCTTTCAGCATTAATGTAGGTGCCTGTCAGCTGGTGACACTGAAGTGGTTACTGTGTGAAGCCAAACTTACCAGCTGAGGATGGAGAGACTTCAATGATTGAATTGCATTTAACAGCTTGCTCTAGCAGAGGGCAGTTTTCCCACTGAAGGTGTCTCACAGCAAGCCACTCTCATCAGGATCCTGTCATACTTTGGGGCTAGACACCCACACTGAACTGCTGCTTTTGCAAAAGAAAAGCTGACCTGCCATTTGGGAGATCACAACAAGTTATGGAATCAGAAATAGCTGCAGCCTCTGAATGGCTTCAAATTTGTTGAGTTCTTTCCTTGGTTCACCCTCTCCCTGTCCTGTCTTCCCTCATAAAATGCTAAAAGAAATAAAATTTAAAAGGGCAAGGAAGGCTTGATAGAAGGACAGCTAGTAAAAATAATCTGTCCTCCAGATATGCTGCAGTGGTTCCCCCAAAGACCCTGTTCCAGAACAGCACAAAAAGGGAGGAAATATTAACTCTGCTCACTGGGGGTTAAAGAAGGAATCAATAGATCTTACAGACAGATTTATATCATCAAGATGCAAAGACCACCATCAGCCATGCCCATGCACACACAGCTCCCAGAACTCTTCTGTGTGCTGCATCCATCCATCATCTGCTGGCTTAGTCCATCCTGCTGAGGGGAACACAACCTCACTGCTCCAAAGCCATTGGGAAAGGAAGAATTTCCCTGCAGTCTCTGGAACGAGGAAGTGCTGCAGTGGAAGCTCAGAGCCACTGCAGCTGCCATTCCTTTGGCAACAGTGGCTGTCAGAGAATGGGAGGATTTGCAACCCAGCAAGAAAGGCAATTTAAAAATAGTGCAGGTGCAGGCTGCCTCCAGTCATACCTACCTCACATCAACTTCTAAAGCACCAGCTGCACATACAAGTGAAATGAAATATTGAGGAGAAATCTAACTACCAAAGAAAGATGAAAGCATTTTGAGGTTCTGCCCTGCTAATTCAGTGTGGCTTCATCACTGCACTGTTTTTGTTTTGCTTCAGTTTAGTTTTCTGTTTCCTTTGTCTGCTGTTTCCAGGAAGAACTCACACAGATAAGCATTCCACCCTCTCAGAGGAACCAAACTTACAGTCAGGGAGAGCACAAAAAGGAAAGAGTACAAAAGGCCTTATATTGAGCTGCCAAAAGCCCTAAAACAGCCTCTTTTTAGTCTTTTTTACTTTCATTTCCAAGTAACACTCACATTAAGAATTAACATAAGGAGTAAGTAAATATTTCCATTTTAAAATTGACAGCTTGAAGGACCATGCAGACTGCTAGCACAAGTATTTACACTAAAAAAAGTAAGTGGCACAACCCTGCTGCACTGGAAAGGGATCTTTTTTTATTTTCCTCTTTCATTCAGGGATATGGGACTGTCAGTAGCACCAGATGTTTTAAGGAGAGGAAAAAAAAGGTAAAAAGAATCTCACACATGAAATTAAGGGCTTACTACTGGCTTTCTTCTCACACTCCACAGACCATATCCAAGCCCAAAAGAACAGTTCCACCTTGAAAAGTCACTGTATAAAATTGTCACCTCGTTCCACAGACCTGCTCCTGCGAGATCGCTGCTGGCTTTCTCAAACAAGCTTATGTTGGCTTTTTATTTCCACTGAGCTCTGCTGAGACAGATCTGGCACTGCAGGAGGGAGCTGGAATCTCTCCTTTGCACCAGCAGCACCACTAAGCTGCAATAACTCACACCTGTCCAAACCCACAGGCACCAACAGCCTGCACACAGGGGCTCCTCAGGTCACCAGGCACATCCTCACCCAGCTGCACTGAAGTGACAGCTCTGCCACCATCCTCACCCAGCTACTCTGGGAGTGACAGCTCTGCCACCATCCTCACCCAGCCACACTGGAAGTAACAGCTCTGCCACCATCCTCACCCAGCTACTCTGGGAGTGACAGCTCTGCCACCATCCTCACCAAGCTGCACTGAAGTGACAGCTCTGCCACCATCCTCACCCAGCTACTCTGGGAGTGACAGCTCTGCCACCATCCTCACCCAGCTGCACTGAAGTGACAGCTCTGCCACCATCATCACCCAGCTGCACTGGAAGTGACAGCTCAGCCACCATCCTCAGCTCCCCTTTCCTTGCAGGGACAGCTAAAAACTCAAGCTGCACACAGCAACTTCTCACTCAGGCTCATTTCTTTTAAGAATTATGTTAAAATGTAAAGCTCTCTCCTGCAGATTGCAGCTTTGGGTAGTTTTGCCACTTTGTAAGAGTTTTCTGGAGCTTCTGGGAAGCTATTGTTTCCTCAGCAGCCTGGAGCCAGCTGCTGTCTGCAGCCATCACTTTTTGGGACTGTAAGGAGACAACTTCCTAGTCAGAGATTTTCCTGAATTGTGTGATTGGTATTAAGATCTCACAGCACAAAGAAAACTAGTACAAACAGCAGACTCAGAGATGCTGGACATTCCCAATGACCCTTCAGCAGCCAGAGACAGGCTGTGTTGACCTGATGCAAATGAACAGAAAACTCCAGGCTTAGTTTCTCCCATTCATAAACTGTGAATTCTCAAGTCAGGCTCAGCAGATGCCTTAATGCCTAAACCTGATACTTGGTGGAGAAGCAGGACTTGTTTCAAACCCCCAGAAGTGACAGTTAAAGGAGAAAATGTTAGGATGGAAAATGTAAAACATGCCCTATTGTGATAAAAAAAGGAAAATACTTTTTACTCCTGCTCTGGAAAGAGCCCTGTGTTTTCCTCTGAGTGGAGAGAACTGTGTTTTCACATGCACTGTGCAACATGAATGTTACACCAATAAGTCAAGGAGCAGGTAAAAAGGGGAACCAAAGGTGTTGATTCAAAGCTCTCTGGGAGCACATATTATTTATGTCCAGACATTACAGGCATAAAATATTCAGAAACAGCATCCAGGGACCAGTTTTTATTGGACACAGCAACTGATGATGATAACAGGGACAGGGAGAAGATAACACATGAAAAGGTGAAAGCACATTTTCTGAACGCAACAGGGATGCCAAGCATGAGCACATCTCTAAACAGGTCATCCCTGATTCCCTTTTCTTTATTTCTTTCCTGTTTATTTCTTTCCCTGTTCAGGCCTGTTTGCAGGCACTCAGAATGATCTGTTTTCCAAGACCACCTTTCAGAGCTCATGTGTGACACTCAGATAACAATGGGGAGTGAAGGGAACCGGTGATTTGTTCCTGTGTTTGAGATGTAGGGCATATTTAGGAACAAACCCCAGCTGAAGGCAGCCAGTGCATCCTTGCTGCTGCACAAGGACAGAGGCATTGCTGGATAACTCACCCTCCTCACAGTTGCTCCCCGTGAAGCCAGGACAGCACCTCCACTCCAGCGTGGTCACAGTTCTGTAGGACATTTTGTATGTGGGCCTGATGAGAGTCCTGTAACTAACACAAACAAGGAGTCAGCAGAATACAGTGACCTACTCCAGCAGTGCTGCTACTGATTCATAGCACATCTTCCCACCTGGATATACCCCAGAGCACCCAGCCAACACCAGCTACAGAAAAAGGAGTCACACAAAATACCAGCAAGAATTTATTAGAGCATGGATCTGATTCAACAGCTTTTATTTTCCTCCTTAAGCCCTCATGCTCTGCTGGCTCTTCCCCACACCTCTCCTCCTGCAGGTACCGCCAGCAGCTTTGTGGAGATGTCACCACTACAAAGTCCTGCAAGTAGCAGAGATGATGACTTGTTTCCCACACTCTCCCTTCATGTGGACTTCTGTGACATTGAGCAGAGGCTGGCAATAGCCTTTCCTCACTCAGCAGTAACAGTTTCCCATCTCCCAGGTGCCTTCCCTTTCCCCACCACTCAGACCTGGGATGTACCAACACACCAACATGACAACTACATCAGTGACCTTCATGGAGCCTTTTCCCAGCTATCTGACCTGTGCCTCAATTCTCCCCCCATCTGAAATAGGGTCACACTCTGCTGGACCACAGCCAAGGTTCTGCAGGACAGGTTTGTGAGTTCTGTGAGCAGAACAGCATCCCCAGGGTCCCAATGACAGCACGAGCACTGCCATGCCCCTCTGGGAACTGGAGGGTGACCTGCAGGCACAGCAGGGCTGTGCAAGGCACCAGTGATTCTGAAGTCAACACAAAACAGACAGTTGCATAAGTGACAACTTTTCCTTTAAAACAGCAGCTCGTCAAAGCTGGAAACTCAGAGTTTTCCCAGTATACAGCCAAACAAGTCACTGCTGCTATTCATGAAGCTAAAAGCAAACACAGAAGTTGTACTCTACGAGCTCCCCTCGAAATTCCTACCCTTATTTAACAGCCAAAAGAATTTGGCACACACAGAGAGAGTCTGAAGCTTTGGGATTACAGTGTTGCAGGCTGCAGTTTATGCTTGTCTCTCCAAGCCAGGCAGACACAAGCCCTGAGCACCCTGTCCCTGGGGAAGAGGCTCCTCCTGCTGAGAGCCGGCAGGAGACAGAGCACTGCCCCGGGCTCGGCTGGGCACAGGGGGAAAACAGAGCTGCAGGTTGCATGAATCTCATCCAAAACTGCTCCAGGGGGAGGCAGGTGTACACCCAGGACAACACTGCAGTGGAGTTACTACTCCAAAGAGCAGTAATAAAGGCTTGCCAGGAGAGGCTGCCCATGTGTGTCTGGGAAAGAAGGGAGCAGCTCAGTCGTGGTTAGCAGAGTCTTTGGGAAGATAATTTCTCAGGAAGATGTTTGCGGATGATTTGTGCCAGCTGCCAAACACAGAAACTAAGTTCTCCTCTAGCCACTGGAGAGGGTGGGCTGCACAAGCTTCCTCCTGAGCACAGGGCTGCCTGCCCTGGGAACAGCCTCACCCAGAGAAGGGAGAGTAGTGCTGTCTCCTGAGAACATGATGTCCTCACCCTTGGAGCTGCCAAAAAGCACACCAGGCACTGCTAATACCCACAGCTGTGATCCAGGCACTTGTCTGGTATGGTTGGACAGAGCCAGCTCATCCCACCTATTTCTTTGCTCTTCTGCATCCAGTGATGTTCAGGAGTCCACAGTCATGTGTGAGTTTGAGGACTTGGAGCATGCTGATGTACGTAAACCTGCAGTGCGTTGTCACAAAGAGACCTAAGGCACAAAGACTTTAAGTGTCTTGCTGAGGATCCCTCAAAATAGCTCTGGCAAAGCCCAGGAATTGAACCCAGGTCTCCCAACTCCCAGTCCTGGCCTTGGACTCCAGACATGTTTCCACACGTAAGCCCCAAACCATCAGTTAGAAGTTCATGACTTTGTCACTAACACCACAGCTGGATTTGACCTTTAGATGAAAGTCTCCAGCCTTGTTACCAGTGTCCAGAGCCAGCGTGTCTCCAACCACACCGTGATTTTAAAACCATGTTTCTGCCAACACCAAGATGTTAAAACTCTTTCAAACTTCATTATGAAGTGTGGAGAGTGGCTTGAGCCAGACTGGAATCTTGGCAGCAGTTCTGTGTCGGGGAAGTAGCTCTAGTTTAATCCTCAAATGAGGGAGGACTTCTCAGGGCATGACAAGCATGGAGCTCAGCTGTCACAGTCTACCACCCACCCTGAATTCCCTGGAAGAGCCCTGACATGTGCTGCTCTGTTCAGCATCGTGCACTCAGGCATCTGAAGTGGGCCCAGCTTGCAAGTCCAATTTGTTCTGAAGTTTCTCTGTTCTTCATAGCATCATTTTTCCTCAATTTTGTGACATAGCACCAAGGTCTGCTGTGACCTATGGCATCACATCATGCAGATGTATGACTGCTATTCCAGGAGGGGAGCAAAGAAAGCACCTTTAGCAAAGCATCACCACCACCTGACACTTGTAGTGTTGCAACTGAAGGAGAGGAAAACAAAAGAGGCAGAAAAAAGGATTGGCAGCAAAATAGGGAAGCCTTCCCTTGGATGTTATTCAAGCCACAAACATTGGCACAGCCAAGGCAGAGGGCAAGAGGTTTGGAGGAGCCACAACCTTGCACTGCTCTGCTCCTCAGGGAGCCAAAGGATGTGGTCAGCACACACAGCTCCCTTCAGCAGGAGAACTCCAAGCACTTCATGGAGAAGCAAACTACCAGAATCTGCCACTCCGGTGCAAGAATCAGGAGTCATTTCCAGGGATTTTGCTGAAGCTTCACAACAATATCCCAGGGAGTGGGGCAACTCCCAGGGAAGAGCCCAGAAAGTTCAACCAGCAGCCACTGCTGTTCCTAGACCAGAGCCAACACATGGCTCATGGCTCTGTCCTTGGAGCTGCCTGATCCCTGTAGGATGAGCTACACGAGCTTGTCCACATACAATTGTCATTTGGGAAATAGCATCTCTTGCTTGTGGCTCTAAGTGACTGCCAAGGAAGTGGTAATTTGGGGAAGGAGCACGAGCTGACTGATGAACTGATTTGGGGGTATGAAGCTGTAAGTACTGGAGAGGTCAGGACACACCAAGGGATGGCAGCCAACAAGTCTCACTCCTCAGCACACAAGGACGTGTCCCTCTTGTTTTCAAGGAAGTGTCACTGAACACAACAGGCAGACATGACACAAGAAAGGGGAAGGGTGTCACATTCCTGGATCAAAGCTTCAAAAATCAGGTCAAAAGAGACAGGCATGATCTCTGCCATGACCCAAGCAGGACAGCCTGTCACACACAGGAAATACCTTCACCCTTTCTGGATTTCCCCTGCCCTTTGACACTCACAAACAAAGCTGTTTGTGCACAAAGACCACATGAGAGGGAAGGCGTGAAACTTGTTTCCACATCACAAGAGAAGGTTTTGTTCCTCTGATTCATTCAGCCATTGCAGTTTGTGCCCAAGGAGACCTCAGTGACCCTCAGAGGCTTCTATTCATTTTTATTCAAGCCCCAGGTTGAAAGTTTCCCTATCACTTACTGATGGGTTTCAGGATCACAAGATGAATGAACTTGCCTTTTTAACTGGTAAAGAATCCAGAAACCAAGGAATCCAAGCTCTGTTTTGCCTACTTCTCTATGGCACTGAAGTCAGGTATCAATCCAGCAGGTCCAACCCCATACATATAACTGCCATATTGTCTTCCAGGGACCCTCATCTTCATTACAAGTGCATCAAAAGGCATTCAGAACAAAGCTTGTTCCTCTAACTCTTGGTACCAATGCCCTGATTTACAGACATGCCAAAACCCTGCAACCACCCACAGAAAATCAGAGTGTTCTGAAATCAGATTTCAAATCCATCAAGTTAAGTAACCATATCTCAAAGCACTTGGAAAGATGGGAGTTTAAGGGCTCAGAGAAGCTATCAGGTATACATTTGGTTCCCAGCACCACCACACCCACACAGACCATCATAACCATCCTCTCAAAGCCTACCAGACACTGATTACACCAGACAGCTCCTCTGTGTGACACAGACAAGACAACTTCACCTCAAACCAGTGTCACAGCTGATGCAGGAACAAGAAGCACCTTTGCCATCACATTTGCACTCAGGCATGGCAGAAACCATCACTGGGAATCAGACCTGTGCTCTTTTTTCCTGCAGCCACAGCTCTTCCAGCTTCCCTACCACAAACACAGTAGTTCCCCAGGGAACAATGTAACCAGAGGAGTTCCAAATCTGCTCCTGCAGATTAAAAAAAACCAAAACAACCAACCTGCAGCTGCAGGAGTGTTGGAGCTCATTGTGTCTTCTGCCTTTGCCAAAGGGGAGGAAGAAGACTCTGTTTTAGCTCTGAACACGTCTGGTTCAAACATCTCAGCAAAAGACTAAACCCAGGAAAAAAAAAACTTACCTACCTGCCATGCCCTGCTGCCCACAGCAATACCTGACAGTCTCTCAGTCCCAAGAAAAAAGGCCAAGGACACAGAGACAGATGTTTCTATTCCACCACAGAGTAATCATCAGCTCCTGTCTTTATTAACAATCAGATGTCAGTGCTGTTGCAGAGCAGCACTGCAGCAGGGAGGAGGAGTGCTCAGAGAATGTCTGGGCAAGATCAAAAGGCCTCAATCAGCAGCCTGAGCACAACCCCTGAAGCAGGTGACCCTCCACCTGTGCCCAGCCAGCACCACACAGCCATTGTTCAAAGCTGAGAATGCCCCTTTGTGCTACAGCTCTAATCCTACACACCCAGAGCCTCTGTCTGTCCTGTTTGTAGGAGCACTGTTCACCCTGCATTTATACCCCATGTGTGCTTCAGAGAGCAGATGCCTTGTTCCAAGCACATTTCTCTCCAAGATGTGGAATCGTAAGGGAATTAAACACATAAAAGAGTTTATGTGTAACAGGACTTCAAATAGCAATACTAATGCACTGGAATAAGCTCTGGGATTTATTATTCAATTGCCTGGAAAGCAAGAAAGAGAGAAGGATTTCCCTGTAGCATTACTAGTTCTGAAACTGAGGGGAAACATCATCTACAGGCCAATCTCCTGGGTGACAGATCCCCAACTTCTCCTACTGACCCTGTAGCAACAGAGTTTTCAAAAGCACAGAAGACCAAATTGGATGAGCCTGCAGAATTCCTTCTTTGTTATTCTACAAACTAGCTTGTAAAATCCCTCCGGGAGCAGTAATGTGTTCAATTTAAATGAAAAGAACAAAAAAAAAAACCAAAAAAACAAAACAAAACAAAAAAACCCCAGCATTCAAAAACACCAAACAAGAATGATCCATGCAAGATGTGTAGCCTGCTTACATTAAATGCACAGAGCATTTGTGATAAGCCAAACCAGCTACAATACTGAAATAAAAAAACAGACAGTGACAGGCAGCTGGAAAGGGCATCACAGCCCAGATTTGCTGTGTTGCAAGAACAATCTTCCTTCCATCTCTCTCATCTCTGAGTGAAGTTTAAAGCTAACAGATTAATAACTTAATGTTCAGAGTTTCAATGACTTATCAAAGTAAGACACCAGGTAAATCCATCCCTGTACAAGCCAGCTGTGGGTTTCCTGGAAAATCTTCAAAGTCTCTGGAGGCAGAAAATGCTGTAGAGACAGGGGACTCAAAAGCTGAAGAGAGACAGCTCTGTGACCATGGAGTACAGCAAAGCACAGCAGGATAAAAACTCAAACAGCCTTGCTGGGAACATTAATTTTCAAGGATGGGATAAGTGGGAGAGGAGCTGGAATACCCCACCACAAATGAAGAACTCCAGAGATGAGATGGGGATTTTCCAGAGATGAGATTGGGATTTTCAAAGCAACAGTTTGAAGCAGAAAGTGTTTGTCTTCTGAAGGCTGTAACAGCACATGATCTGCCAAGGCCATTCATGCCATCCATTTACCTCCCAAGACACTACTTTACTGACCACAACAATCATACACAAATATTCTAATCAAAAGTAGGCTGATTTTGGCCAAACTAGAGTATAGCAAGAAGCTGCCCTATTGTGCCATAAAACACAGTAAGACAAAAGCAGCACTGTTCTCATCTTACAGGTGAGGTAGCATTGTTGGTCTGAAGGCACAGGCAGACACAAAAGCTCCAGCAACTAAATGAAGGTCTCAAACCCTTGCCTGGCCTTCAAGACCACCCTTCTCAGTGAGCCTTGAGGAGTGCAGTGTCCCAGCAGGGCAGGACTGGTGATGCAGGGCATCACCCTGCATCAAAAGGATTGCTGAGGAGAAGGGTTACCATTTGGATGCCTGGGTTTATTGGGAGCTGAGGACAACCATCCAGGCAGTAGAGAACCAGAGATTAGGTGCCCATTGAAACTCCAAAGTAGGGACTTCGTCCCTTCCTTCAGACACACAAATGGCACGTGGATTTGAACAGCCCAGGAGCTGCAGCCAGGCTGCCCTGCAGCCCCGAGCGTGGCACAGCAAGGGCACAGCCTGTGGCACACAGGAGCCAAAGCCTTCACTGCACAGATGGAGAGAGCTCAAGATCTGCTGAGGGAAATCCTCCAGCCAAGGCTGCTCCAGAGCAACTCAGCACCCAAGGTAAATAAAGAGCCTGGGGCAGAGGGCAAGAACAGAGCAGCCCAGCCCAGCCCAGCCAAGATGATGACACTCCTGCTAAAGCAGGTCCCAGCAGCAAGGACAGCAAGGACAGCTCACAGCCAGGCCTGCAAGGCTGGGATCTCACAGATCCTCCTCTGGCAAAGGCTTGACCCTGAGCAGTAAGGAAAAGAAATGCAACACGAATGAATGGGAGACAGGAAAGGGATTAAATCCTGGACTGGCCCCACTGATGTCTGCTGGTCAGCAGAGTCTCTGTAGCAGAGAGCCCCTCAGCTGTCACCACGAGTCTGAGAGATGCCTTTTTCCTTGGCTGACATCCCTTTTGCTAGTGAGCAGCCTGATAACTGGTGCTGGCAGAATGAAAGCTCTCCCAGATATGGCTGACTCCTGTAAACAAGGAGATGAAAACAGTTTGTTTCAAGTCACAGCTGGGAGAAACACTATAAAGCCAAAATGGTCCCAATGGCTTACTGACATTTTGCATTGCTTACAGCCACACAGAACAGTCTGTGCCCTTCAATTCAAGCTCAGGCACCACAAATCTCCCTAGACAAGAATAGGAGAAGGCCAAAAGACACTTTAAATTTACTTTTTTCAGCAAAAGAAAAGCAGATATATTTATATTACCTGAACAACCATGGGGATATAGATAGCAAGAACATTTTTAGCCACTACCAGACTGGAACAAGCCTGACCTTGCCTGAAGCTATACTTCCAGAAATCCCAGAAAGAGAGGCTGGTACAGACATAATAAGGAGGAAACAGAAACAAGTAAGGCATCCAGGCTGAGTTTTGTGTTCTGTTCATCTTCTGCAGGGATTTTCACAGACCTGTCAAAGGAAGTTATACAGCTTGGTGGCTGATAAATGCTCACAAGCCCCTTACAAGCTTTCTTAACAGGAAAGGCACTACACTGCTTTGTGACTTTGGGAACTGTCTTTCTTATTTCTGTCCTTTATACACAAGCAGTTTTCATCTGAAAACAGGAGATTATGTTTATCTGAATTAGGAGAGAGATTGGTATTTCCTAAAAAGACAATACTCATTTTGGTGAGAGAGGAGGAAAAAGTATTTTCTTTTTTAAAAAGTAGTTTCAGAACTTCAGCTTGACTCCAAGAAAAAAGAAAGCCACTTCAAGTATCCCTATGGGCTGGCAACAAAACAGTGTTAGGCTGCTGTGTGCTCAGATAACGACACCTCAACCACACAGCCTGGCTCGGGTACCAAACATTGTCCACAGCAGCCACATGTCACAAGACCCATTGTTTTCAGGAGCTGTTTCTCATTCTCTTATCAAAGTCAGGTGCATTCCTGAAAACAAACAACCACATATAAAAGATGTCTTGGCTGGGGATAACTTATCCAACAGCCCATTCAACTCTCAGGACCTCAGAGGATCCACCTTTGTTGTGACTCTTTCTTGGGGCTCTCCCTTTCAGACTGTGGCTGTAGGGGAAATTATCAAGGACCTGTTTTACCTCTGATGATAAGTGGATGCATTCCAGCATTTTGTCAGCAGCTTTCTGAGAGGTCCTTGGGAAAGAGGTGCAGGCTTTCTCTACTTTATGCAAGAATGCCATGCAATGTGTGGCTAGAGGACAGACACTGCAGGCATTTCCCTGGAAGGGTTCCATCCTCTTGTCCTGCATTTCCTCCCAACTCAAAGGGAACAGAGCATTGATGTCCTCCCATCTCTTCAGGAAGGTTTCTCCATAGTGATCATCTTCCAAAAATGCAGCTCCTGTTAGCTGAGCTTTCACCAGCTGAGATCTTGAATATTTAATAACCCCAGCTTCTTTCCATTATATTTTCACACAGAAAGAAAAATTGAGATGTCTTCTGCTGTTCTGCATTGTCTCCAAACAATTGGACTCATCAGGCAAACAAACCAAACTACATTTGAAACTGAAAATGTTCCATGAGCAATGTCACAACAGCACACACTACTCCTAAAGTCTCTGGGTTAATGTAAGAATCAATGGCATCAATCAACTGCAGGGGCCCACAAAAATAATTTTTACTAATAACATGATCAAATGTTTAGTTCTTATGGAATTCCAGTTGTGTTAAAAACAAAAAAATAAGTAAGATTTTTGGCAAGTTTAGGAGACAAGGTGAAAGCTCACAAGTTTCTAATGACAATTATGTGCCTAAAAAGCCTGGGAAATTAAAAAGCTTCAACAGAAGTTTGGCCATGACAGTGTAAAATATGAAGTGTTTCAACCACAGCCTTGCATAAAGACCAAAGAGACACCAAAGCAGATATATTACAAGTGAAAAAACTGAGACTGACCACTGGCCAAGTGGAAACTGGAGAACCAACAATGGGAACAGCCCCATGCAAGCTGTGAATTCCAGATGAAGTGTCACAAGAACAGGGAGGTGGGTCTCAGCCTGCAGTCACCTTCTGGCCAGGTTATCTACTACAGGAGGACCCCAACCAGTGCCCTGTGGGGGAATTGGTAACAATAACAATAAAATGACTGAGCTCTGTGAGCTAAGTTATGCCTTGTCTACTTGGGAAATTGTTTTAGAGGCTAGGTGCAAATTTAGAGCACAATGGCTTTTTTTGCCCCAATTCCCAGATGGGTGGGTAACACTACTGGGCTCTGAGAATGCCCTTCAGAGAAGGCAAAGCACAACAATGCAAAGACATTTTACTGAAAGGTGGTAGCTGGGGACAGCTATTTCACACTTTTTTTATTCCTTCTTACATGTAGGTTCCAAGACTATAAATGATTGAAAGGCAAAGCAGGCTCAGGGCAAGTTTTTGACACGTAGCTGTTTTTAAGCTTTGTTTCTTGTCTGAGGAGAGGACATTCCATATTGACATGTCTTTAAAAGGTGCTGAAATCCAGGAAGCCTAAAGAAATTCCACCCGGAAAGATACAGAGCACATTACCCTTGTCCCTCATTGCCTATAAGGGATTTGCTCACAGCTTTCCAGTGTATGTGATCAATATTAACACTACAGCCCTGGGTATGGGGACTTGATACCAACAAGTGCCACAGAACCATTGACCCAGCATCCCTGCTCACCCTGTCCAGTCACACTGAACATTTACCTGCTTTCATGCCTGACCAGCAGCAGCCTCCTGTGTGGGGAAGCACAAAATGGCACTACAGCCTGAGCTAAACTGTTTCACATAGCTTGTCCTAATTCTGCTGTCTTTAAATTGAACTATCTGTCCCCAGGCTGAATTTTCTCCCCTTTTGTAAATGTAACTGATGTTGTCATATAACTTCTACAATAGAAGTTGCTTAATGAAAGAAAGAACTTTATGTTTCAAGTATCTTGTGTAAGATTATATCACCCAAATAAATAGGCATTCGGTAGGTGGAGAATGTATATTAGACAGGTGGGTTCATGTAAACTTTCCTGTATAAAAGATGTAATATTTTACCCCTCAGTGTGCTTGATTTGTGGGAACCTCCACCTTGCACAGAATAAACGATGTCTCCTTTCTAAATTAGACCCTGTCTGTGTTTAGAGAGCTCCTAAAATTGGAAACAATGCTACACCTACCTTCACCTGCGATCACCCTGCAGTTACCACCCGTGGCGTTCTTCAGTCACAGCACCCCAAAGCAGGACATCCCCCCTGACCCTCTGACCTCAGTCCCCCCTGCAGCACTCACCAGCCAGGCAACCAAAGGGAAGGGCAGGAGGATTTGGGCAACATGAGACATGAAGATTTTTACCTCACTAAGTTGGCACAAGGTCCTGGCCACCGGCAGCTCTGATAAACTCTCTGGATCACCGTTTCTGACCCGTTCTGCACCTGGCAGGAGACTGTCCTTGTGACTGTGTAGTGACACCAGTGCCTGCAGAGAGAAAGGACACAGGTTAGTGAGCCCCAGTGAACCAACACACACCAGACTGCAGGAAAAACAGACCAAGGATCTGGGGCTGGGGTGGTTTCTTCTGCCTGCCATAGCCAGGCTAGCTTGCAGTCTTCACTTCTCACCCCACCCTCTCCTTCCAGGAGCTGCAGAAACATTTCCAGCTCCTGCCAACCTGAACCACAGATCCAGTAATGCCTCTTGCTTGGTTGTCAGAGGCCAGAGTTTTACAGTGCATAATTTAGTTCTGTGACTTATCAGAAACAATAGGACTTGGGAGAAAAAAAGATGTGTTCCAAATCTCCTGATAGTCAGCTCCCATTGTACTGGTCTTAATTCCACCCTGCTTGTTATGGTATCATTCCCCAGCCTCCCACCATTCTGAACAACAGCAGAGTTGGAAAATTCTGCTTTTTGGTGTGGTGGAGTTCTCTGTCAGCAGGGCTCAAACAAGCTGGGTGCTGAACAAGTCCTGTTGTTGTCCTGCTGAGGTTACTGCCTAAAAATGGGCAAGGGAAAATGCAGGGGAGGGAGGGAGGAGTGTCTCACACTGTCTCAAGAGACAGACAGACCCCTCACTGCAAGGTGTATGAGATAGAAGGAACTGCAGTGTCAGCACACAGAATTCGGACTTAGAGACCCTTCAGGGACCTTCTCTGAAAAAAAAAAAAAGTTTTAGGTTCCAGTGACATGCTTGAGGGGGTACAAAAAATTTCCCCCTTGCAAGCATTGCTCATCTTTGCCAAATACTGGTTCACGTTTTTGTGAATATTTTGGTGTGCAATGTTTTGTGATGCTTTTGTACATCAGTGTAGCTAACAGGTTTAAGAGTCACTCTCCTACTGACTGGGGATCAGAACTGGGGTCACTGTGGGACATGGAGACACCAGCTTGTCCTTCAAAACACACCCAGTGCTTGTGTAAGCATTCCCTGCTGAACCAGAGCCAGAGTCCTGGCTCCTCATCTATCTTAAAGCAAGAGCCCCGAATAGAGCTGATCCCTTCAAGCACCACAGTGACTCCCCAACCTTGCACACCAAAAATCCAAGTGGAAATGCACCTGCACATCCCCTTCTCCTTCCCTAAACACCTCCTCTATGCCAGTTTGATTTCCCAGAGCATGCCATTTACAGCATTTGTTGCTTTCCCCCCTTTTTGCATTCCCCTCCCATCTCCACAGGAATCCCTGCTCTCTGGATAGCTCCCATTTCCATGAATAGGAGGCACACATGCCAGGACCACATGGGGCCAGCGGGCTGCTCGCTGACCCTGGGGCTACAGCCGGCCAGAAACGCTAGCACACCCAGGGAGGGGTGGCTCTGTGCCCAGTGCCACCAGCCCAGCAGCGGTGACAAGGCTCAGCCGTGCAGCTTTCCCTGAGACACTGCTCCTGCCCACCAAAACCCCCCCTGTGATTCCTCTCAGGGAGCGTGGACTGTGAGCACACCTGAGGTGACCCCAGGTGGGCAGGGAGGTCTTGCAGAACCACTTATCTCAGATTTTTCAGGGATTTGTGGTCTATAAATAGGGATCAGGCACTCGAGTACCCCAATGTTTCTACTGACATCTGCAGCATCAAAACAGTGGGCAAAACAAGGATGGGGGGAAAATAAAGTTAATGGAGCTTCAGATCACATGATGACATCAGATCCTTTAACGGGCTCAACACAACTTCCACACAAAGTTTAGGGAGTGGGACCAGAAGAAACAACAGGAGCTAAAGGCTGAAAATGTGATAATTCAAAGTAAGTTTTCTTTTACATTTCATTTGCACACTTGGTGCAATCAGCCATTTGGTCCCTCCAAGCCTTGGTCACGGGGTTTGTCCAAGCAAGGGTAACATCTCCTCATGCCATGGGAACAGCCAGCTGAGCACAGAAGGAAAAGCAGCCAGGAGAAAGGGTGAGAATGAGAGGGGTAAGGAAAATCCCAGCCCTGCATTATTTACCCTGAACACGTTTTTAGCCCAGTGCTTCCAGCCACAGGATGGACAGCAGCTGTGCATGAGCCTCAGAGCAAAAGCATTTCATGTCAGGTAAAACCACCTGCACATGCACAGAAGGTCCTGAAATCATGAAAACCAAAACTTCTCATTAAGATGTGAGGAGTGAAGGAATTGTTCCCACCGCAGGAGAGGAAGGAAGCAGCAGTATCCACACTAGCAACATGTAACAGAGCATGAAGGGGCATAAATACTGGAAACAAATTCAGAACAGTTACTGAACATTTTAAATCAGAGTATAATTATCAAGGACTTGAGTGCCTCCCCTCACATTAACATCATTTTTCCTGGCTTGTCAATGAAATCCAAATAAATATTTAATTATACATGTTATGCTTTAACTATTATGTAGTTTGTATGGGTGTCCCTCTGGCCTTCTCCCAGAGTCAGCTGGGAGGAAGTGCTGTTGATCATTTCACACTAATACTGATTTTGCTGGGCTTAGGAGACAACTCATCCCACTTTCTTGGGTATACACAAGGTACTTCTGTGTTAGATGGGAAAAAAATAAAAATCAACTGCACTCTGAAAAAACCCTTCATATCTGATGCTGAAATTAGACAGCTTCATATTCCTGAAGGGAAATGAGGTGACTGAAGGCAAACACCACCACACACCCCAGAAGAGAAAGGCAGGTGATAGGGGCAGACTCTGGAATCGCCAGAGGGAATCTGGCATCCAATCTGCTCTTCTTAATGGACAATGGCAGCTCAAAATTGCAACTCCTAAGGAGAGAATGGAAACTAATCATTACCCTCTTTAGACTTCCCTTGCATAGACACAAATTTAATGTCGTCTTGCTCCTTCCAGGATTATTTTCAACCACTTTGGGAGTCTGGCACTTCATGTGTGGTTCTGGAGGTAGCACTGTGCAGGCTGCCTACATCAAAAACTGCAAGAAGGGTTGATTATTCTAAGCTACACACAAGACTGAATCTACCAGTGCTTCTATTCACTGGGTGCTGCTGCAATGCATAGATTTCCTTTCCAAACAAACCCCAAACTGCTGTTATCTGAGTAGGTCTCACATTTTTAACAGCTTCTTCTAAGGACCAAGTAGAGCAGGTACACACATCCCCTTGCAAGTCCAAGGAATTTGGCAATCAGGCTGTAATTCCTGCCTGGGAACAGCCTTCCATGGCAGAGAGAGGTGCTGAACAGAACTTGTTACAACCTGGTGACAGCGCCTTGGGCAGCAGTGGAAGATAAAAGCTGCTCCCATTCTGCAGCACATTGGGGTGGGGACAAACCCAACACCTTCCCAGGTTCATTTCTTCACATGACCTGCTCAGGGACATGTTATAAAAGGAATCCATCACTATAGGAAGCGAGAAGCTTCCCCGAGGCTCTCCATGCATTGCTTTCCTTGCCTGAAGCCATCACCTGGGTTTGCCAGGCTGAACAGGGCTGACAGCTCATGGCAGGGTAACAGATCCGTCACTCAAATCCAGGGACAACCTTTCACCTTCCTGAGCAGGAGCACAGAGAGAGCAGTGACAGTGATAAAGTACCACACTTGTCACCTCATCTCTAAAGCAGAAACACCAGTGTGGGCATTAAAAAAAAAAAAAAGGCAGATCCCAGAGATACTCAGCTAATCAAATGTGAACACAGATTTTTCCAACTTCTCTCTTTACCAACACAAGAGAGGGTTTGGTTACAGAGGTACCCACAGCCAGGAGTGAAAGGTACATCACACTCTTGGCTCCCCATAAATAGCATAATTTTCCTACAAATACAACTTTTAGGGTTTTTTACTGTGGCACACAGGCAGGTGAGACAAAAACAGGAGCTGGTCATGGATGCATTAGGACATCCAGCTTGGAACTCACTGCAGATAAAATAGCACAGTGATTACAACAGAAAGAAGACAGACAGACAGACAAAACCATCCCAAGACTTCTCTTTGCAAGCCAAAAGTCAGCAAGAACAGCCTCCAGAATGCAAGCAGGCTTCAGACAACGTGACGAAAGGCCCCATCATGGCTTACAGAGATTATAAATGACCCTTTATATTATACACAGATGCTAGGAAGGAAGGTTTAGGATTTTTACTGGCATGCATCCAGGATGGCAGAGAATATATTGCTGCCTATTGAAAAAGAGTATTCCAACCAAGCAAACAAAATTATCCAAACAGTAGCTCCTTTAGGATCTCATACATGCTCATCACCAGCATATTTAGTGTGATGTTCTGCAGCATCCCATGGAACTGGTCTTTGCTCAGAGAGAGGACTTTCACTTGGTCCATTTCCTCCAGCTGTTTCCAAAGAAACACCCCCTCCTCTCACACCCTATTTAATTATTGGAAGACTTTCACAGACAACAGAGGATCTGCAGATCATGGCCTGCAAGCTGCTGATTTAGACAGTTTCCTTCTGGGACTACAGAACGAGATCTCACACCTTGATCACAGCTGACAACATGTTCTTCCAGAGGGAATAGGGGTGCTGATGCCAGCAGATATCTAATCATATCCACTGTGTAGGTTCAGGATGTTACTGTGGACCCTTCAGGCTAAATGGAACAACAAAGTCAATAGTTTGGTCCCATTTGGAGATACTCTGCAAACTCCTGCTTGGAGCTCAAACAGACCCCTCCCTTAGCAGATGCTGAGAGGTGCCTGCTCTCTGCTGACTCAGCAAAAGCAGTGATGGCTTTGGGCACTTGGACAGTGGAGGACACAAGAAATCCTCACCTTCCAGAGCACATGGGGAACAGCCTGCGAGGATCTCACAGGGCACCCAGGCTTACTCAGAAAGCTGGAGGTGCAGTTTGCTTCCACAGGCAGACACCAGAGACAAGCCATACCTGCACCCCTCAGCAGAAGTTTTTTGGACTCACAGTACACCCCTGGAGATTCTGGATGTTTTACAGCCTGTCATCCAACAGTGAGAGAGAAAAGGGACAGCAGAGAGTGGAGAAGTGTAAGGCAACATACAACCAGGCTAAAATACTGTAGGTTCCAAAAGAGCCACACACTCACATAGCAAAGCTTAATTCCTGGATAGTTAGAGCAATAATTTCGTGGATGGGAAGACACTGACAGGAAACTTCATCTTCCCTCCTTTCTCACCACTGGGATTTGCACAATGTTCCCTAAGCCCACAGGGTGCATAAGGGATCTCTCCATCCATCCATCCATCCATCCATCCATCCATCCATCCATCCATCCATCCATCCATCCATCCATCCATCCCTCCCCTGTGAATGCTTGGGAACACTCACACCACAACACACAGAGCCATCTCCAAAAGCACTTTGCTTCTTTCCTCGCCCAAACTGCTCACTTTTTCCAAGCTTCTCTGCATTCTGGGGGTCCCTGGAGGATGTTCCAGGTGGTTCACAAGAGAAAAGCCACCTGGCTGTCAGCTGGCTCCATTTCCCTGGAGAAGGGATCACAAACCAGCAGTGTCAGAACCACTGGGCTGAACTGATCCGGACTCAGCGAGCGGCTGGAGAATCGGGACTGTGCAGCTCAGGAATGAGAGTGGCTGCATTCCTGCCTAGTCACCTCTTTCAGAGGAGTGACAGCTCAGCACCACACACAAACCCAGGGCCCTGCTAGGGACAGACCTACAGCAGGCACCACCTCCCACAGGAGCTGATGCTCTCACTGGACTGAAGGACACGGCTCCAGCTCCCGAACTCCCTGCCCTCCGAGCACACCACGCTCCCACCAGCTCGGAACTGCTTCCAGCAGAAAGAATCCTCCCAGCTGGGCTCTGCACAAAGCCATTTCTGCTGTTGTGGAGCTGAGTAAAATGGAGATTGGGTGTGGGTTTGGTAGAGAGTTAACTGGACAAGCCAGAGGAAGAGGATTCTTTCTGGGAGTGGGAGAACACTTAATATGCAGGATAGTTTCATCAGCACCTGCTCCATGTGTTTGGGCACAAACTGACCCTCCCCACTCTCAATAAATATCACAGAAGTCTCTCAGTGAGGTTGGCATTTCTGATGCTTGTCATTTGCCCTAAAGCTTTGTCCTGTGTAAACAACTGCACTGAATTATCTTTTTGTTTCCATAAGGATAACACACTGTGTGTTATACTTAGCAGAGATCAACATTTAGGGCACAGAAAACAGTAGGAGTGTTTTGATAGCTAGGTAGATTTCCCCAAGTTTCCTCATAACATTTTTCACTGGAGCTATCAATTTCCCTGCAATCCTAGCAAGGAATTTCAATAAAATCAGAAGGTCACTGACTTTCACTGGGAAAAAGTTGCCGTTCTGACTCAATGAAAGCAAACTGTGGCCTTTTCTCTGTGTAAATAGTACAGCATCCCATTTGCTCTGCCAGAACAGCAATCCATACTGTGTGTTGGAGCCCAGCATTAGGAGGGGTTAGTTATTTATATATTCCCTTGAGGCCAGGAGCAGAAGTTGCCCTCTACATGCCAAGAAATCCAAATTCAAGTGCTGCCAGGCTCTCTAGGGTATATCTTCCTGAACCATCCAGTTCTATAAAACTACATTATTCCTTTCTTATTCACAAATACACACCTCCCTGAATGTGCTTTGACTCTCATCAGGATCAAGTTTACCAGCTAATTCAGTTGGCTGTGACCAGATTACTCTTTACTGCTGTGACCTGGCTAAAGAGGAAACAATCCCATCACATGTTACTGGAAAGCTCAGACAAAAGCCAAGTTGGGCTTAAGTTTCCCCTGTTCTTGGCTGTATTCATGCACTCCCCAGGTAACTAGGTTTTAGGATCAAGGCTGTCATCCAGCTCGTTGTCCAGCTACAAAATTCAATTGTAACCAGCAGTCTCCACAATATTGGAATGTTCAGTGTTGATGGATTGATTCAGGATTGCCTGTAGATAGATGGACCTTTGCTAAGGAATCCATGAAAGACCACCTGGCAGGGGCAAGGCTGTACACAAGCTTATCATGGCAGGGTTCAGTTCAAAGCAGATTCTGCTCCTCCATTACAAAGTTTTAAGAGGCCTGCAAGTCAGAAGCCACAACAAAGCACAGTAATCTTGTTGTCAATATTGATGTTTTACGCATGCCTTACTCCCACTGAGCACTCCAGAGTCACTAATAGAGGTTACTCTGACTCCTGCAAAAAAGGGAGAAAAATCTCTGTAACACCCCATTCATTTGGAAAGGAATAAAACTGGAAGGCTGCTGGTGTTTCTGAAGCCAGACAGCAGCAGCCATTTGAAGCAGCAGAGAGCCAGAGGCATGAACAAGAATAAGGCAAATTCCAGGTCTCCCACTCCACTCTGTTGGTCAGACAAAGACTGGAAGGAACTCCAATCTCTCTGCACACACCACCACTCCACCCCCACAATAAGAGTCTGAACAAAGTGGCCATAAAAATAAGTTCTGGCTAGCAGAGTAAGATGGGACAATTTATCTAGGAACCTCCCAATAGCATAACCCTTCCCCAGAGGGGCAATATGTTCTGTGCTTAGTGCACTTCAAATACTCACTTGCCAATAACAGCCTTAAGTTTTCCCACACAAAGTGGATTATCAGAGCCTACTGGAGGGAGTTCAGTCCTAGAGGAATCTTTACCTTAGGAGGAAAACCCAGTTCAGTCTGCACAACAGCTTCAGTCTTCAGCAAGTTCTGTAGCCAAGCACATTTAACTGTGCTTTCCTTGCCTTTTTTCATGCAGGGATGACCCTCCTAAAAGCCCTACCTTGAGGGCTGAGCTTTCTTCAATCCATAGGAAACTGCACAAGATTTTACCTTATCCTCCTGCAGCCACTGAAATTACTGGGGCTAAGGGAACACCTCTCCCTATTGGAATTATTAAACACCTAGAAGCAGCATAACTAAATACTACAGAACATGTGTGCAGCTCTTCTTCAGAGACAAGGAGGGGATCCAGCTGCCCAGAGCCACATTCAGCTCCTTCAGCCCTGAGAACATTCCTCTTCTCTTCTAACTTTCAAACTCACTCACTCAGCTGCTGCAGCTACTGCAGGAGTGGCTCTGAAGATAAGAACCCTCACCTATTTACACACCCTTGATCCACTTGTGGAGCATCAGCACTGATATTAATGAAGGATAGAACAGAGGCAGATGAAGATTTAAGTGTTGATCAGGCAGGTAACACCAGAAACAAACTGATCACATTCAAAACGTGTCCCTCTGAGCCTGCATGCCTGTTTGTGTGTGCCTGAGGGCAGAGGGCACAAGGAATATTCCTCCAGC
Organism: Leptocoma aspasia; assembly: GCA_013399835.1. Lineage (NCBI taxonomy): Eukaryota > Metazoa > Chordata > Aves > Passeriformes > Nectariniidae > Leptocoma > Leptocoma aspasia. The sequence goes on along the minus strand of VXAX01000979.1, from coordinate 117,562 downwards.
ATAAAATCCCTCTGATCTATACCCAGTACCCATCTCCTCTCAGTTTGCCGGTGACGTGTTCCAACTGAATCAAACCATAAATATGGTTGACCTGAACCATAATTACCTTCAGCAGTGAAATGAAAGAAGTTAGTCCATGACTGAGCGCTCAGAAATAAAAGGGGGCTTCACCCCTTTGAAGTTCTTTGCTTGTACAGACATTCTTTTACACACTGAAATGTTTTGCTGCTCCCTCCCATGAGCTTATCACAATCAATGAGAAGACAGTAGTTTCCAGTGTTCACAGAGGGAGGAAAGAGGAAATGTACAAAAATATCCATGGAATCTGTCTTTGTTAAATTAGGCTGACTTGATGGAATTTGGCATTTGATATCCATGCAGCATGGAAATCATGCACAATTACAACCAAGTATGTCATTTTTGCAACATTAAAAGCTGCTTGAATTAGAGCCTTTCAAAAGAAGAACCTGAGTCTAAACATTTTTGCACAGCTGGATAACATGTCTGTAGATAGGTCTAACACCTCCATCCTGTGAATACATCCATAGAACTGGTTTGTTCATTCCTAAAAAGCTTGACCTTGAAAAGAGGGGTGGGATCACAGGAAAAAAAATCCTTAAGACCTTGATTGAAACTAGAGAGCTGGGATTTGGCACACCAGCTATTTGTCTGAAACAGATCCCTGGGGTCAAAGTCTACATTTGGTACTTGTCTGTGTCCCCTGAGGGTCTGATCTAGAACTGGTTAAGCTGAGGTCAGTGACCCTGATCCTCATTAATAGCACTGGACTAACTTTGATAAAAGTCAGTACATCCAAGTTTATAAAAATTCATTCAGAATTAAACTCTAAATTTGATTTAGCAAGAGGTAGAGTGCGAATTTTAAGAGGAAGAACAGGGCACTGACACATACCTGCTCGTCCTTAAAACTTTTGCAGGGAGGAAAACATTAAGAAAAGCAGTATAAGGAGTCACTGACCCTGTCAGAGCAACCTGTGCTTTACTACTGCTCCTGTTGTAGCTACAGCTGCTCCTCCACCATCCACAAAGGCAGTGCCCATGGCTGTCTTTAATTCCCCTTGTAACAAAACACTTTGCACAATTCAGTCCTCCAAAAGGGACAAATCAGGCTCCTGCTGGTTTCAGCATCTCCTTAAATCCCACCCTTTGCCCTACAGAGCCTGTATCTGCAGCACCAGCCAATCTGCAGGGATTGGACAGGGCCTACTCCCAAATTTGTTTTGGTTTTTTTTGTTTATAGAGCTCTGTACAGACAAGAGAGCATCTTTGTGCCTCCCATTCAGCCCTCTGGTGCCAAACTCCCAGCACTTACCAGCAGCAATGAATGCCACATGCATGACAGGAACACAGGCACTTGGCCTAAACGAAGCAGTGTTTTTCATTAACATTATACTGGCATCAAAAACCACCAACTACAGTAAGAACAAAAGGCAATGTCAAAAGGACAATGTTGAGTGTATCAAAAAAAAAAAAGATGGCACAATCAAGCTTCCTACTATTGCATGATGTTAATCTGCTCATGTAACGTGCATGTTTTGAGTTTTTTCTGGAGTTGAACAGTTGGGATATTGCTGCCACTGGAGACAGGTACATCCTTCTGATAACTAGAAACAAAAAAATATGTATTGAAAGAGATCCCACGGACAGCACATTGCTTTCTCCTTAGGGCAATACAGATGGGTTTTCTTTATGTATTTCAACCACCAGAACAGTGAGCCCCAAAAGGTATCAAAAACCAGATTAAAATATCAGCTTCAGATTCACAGGTCTTAAGATGCAACTGAAAATATTTGCACAAACAGCTGTGCCAGGTAAACTGAATTCACAACTCTTCTAGCAATACCTCTTCCACCTGCCCACTTCTCTTTTCCTGTGGCACATTACAAATTTTTCAGTCTAGGTCTTCAATTTGGTCAGCAACTTGTAAAGGAATTAGTGGGCTCTGGTGTACAGGGCACTACACAGGAGACATTTCTAAGTAGTGACCTCTGTGTGGTTGCCCATCACTGTTGGGAACAGGATTTCATGAGCCAAAGGCAGCTCTTCCAGAGTGAAGGAGCAGCAGGTGTGCAGGCTCAGCTGCACTGCACATCAATCCTGGTCCAGGTGACTGCCAAAGAGCCAGATGTGACAACAACCCCACTGAAACCACCAAGGGAACAGCCTTTCCTCAAGTGCAAGAAAACCCTACAGTTTTCTAATGCTTCCTATGCTGGAGGAAGTGATTTGAAACAATAGGCCAGGCTAGACAAATCCATCTTCTTATTTTGCTTCGAGATTAACAATTTCTCTTCTTCCTTTCAGATGTCTCAGATTAGCCACTTGTGTTCAGTGAGGCAGCCGAAACTCAGATACCCATGAGCCAGCATTTGTACCAGGCCTGAGACAAGACTCCTGCTGGTGCTCCAGGAAGATTCTTTTGGGGACAGCTGTACCCCACTAACACATCAGCACCTCAAGAGCAAAGCACTTTTCTCCAGTAACTGCTCTACCAATGTGCCAGGTCGTCTGAACCCCAGTCTGTGCTGTGTGCAGTAGATAAATCAGGCTGTTACCCCCAGCCCAGCTCAAAGATTCCCAGGATGAGCCACATAAGACCCAGTTCAGTGAAAACAAAGCCTTAGAAAACCTTTCTGCCTGGGTATTCAAAGTGTTAATCAGCCTGAAAAACAAACCCCAAAGCCTGTGCGTTAATTTGCTATTTAAATTGAAATTTTTTTATCCCATGTCTGCCATGTCTGGCACAAGGCTGTCCTGGGCGTTACTACAATAAGAAATAATTTGGGAAATAATCCTATTGTTCCAGTCACACCCATGGGAGTTTCATGTGTAGGGAAGTAGGAACATCAGAACTGAGCTCTGTCCTGTCATCAGAGAGCTGAGTTTGCCCTTTACAACAGCCAGTTTTGATCCAAGGGCATATTGAGAGCAAGATCAGAAGCTGAGCTAAGGCAGGAGGAGGTATCAATAGCTTTACGGTTAATAAATTCCAACTTGCACAGGCTAAAACTCTTAAAAACCACCATTAGTATAGCAAACCAGCAACAGCCTTTACAAACACATGTCCACATCCATGGGTGGTTAGTTTATCACATCTTTCTCTTCCTTGCCTCCCTCTCAAGCCAGTCCTTCCCAGTGCCCATGTAAATGAAGTGAATTGCTCTAGAACACCTCCTGGCTGCCAATGACCAGCCCTTCCAAAGAGCCTCCTCTGCACTAAGCAGAGGAGACCTCATTGAGACCTCCCTGCAGCTACAGCATGGCTTGGATGAGGCAGCTCCAGGCACAGCAATCTGCAGCCTCCTTTTCACCTTCCTCCAGACTCCCACTCTTACACTCCTGACTGCACCCATCCAATGCCATAAAAAATAACTCACAGTGTTTGCTGTAGCTCAGCTCTTTGCTCACAGAAGTCCCAGACCCCTGCTAGTGACCACCTGGTGTTGCCTCACCAAGTTTTAAACTCACTCTTCAGCAGATGGTATGTTTTAATCACATCCCACTGCACTTTGATATCTATCTACAGACAGACTGCAAAGAGACAGCAAGAAATTAAGTGCTCTACCTAACTATTTTCAATGTAAAAGGTTTGTTCTGCTTTTAACACAGCTTCCTAAGCTATCACTGGTTCTGGAAGCAGTCACCATACCTCATTTCTAGCCAATAACAATTATTTGTATTCTCCTTTTAAACCCTGCTGCAACCCAGTTTGTTCATTAGAAGTAAAAAGAGCTTAAAAAAAGAAAGCCTTTCTCTTGTGAACGGAAACACTAACACCTTTCTCTATTATTAAAAAATTCTTGAGCAATCTACGAAACTGCTTCAGTGCCTCAGTGCTTTGGAAGCCTCTGTTCGGAAGGGAGGAGATCTACATTTCAGTATCCAGGTGGAAAATGGGTTTGATTTGGCCAAGTAATAACAGCTGAAAAAAAAAAAAAACCCTCCATAGGCTGTGCATGCACAGTAGATTCCTTAGGAATGATAACACTGCCTTGAAACATTCCCGGGTAGACACGTGGGAAACCGGATGGGGAGAAAGCAGCATTGAGCAAGAGAGGGGACAGCAGGAGGTCTGAAGGAGAGATACAGGCATTTGGTCAGAAAAATTCCTGCCCTGTTCTGTGCAGGATTGTACAGCAAACTCCACTAGATGGATGTTTGCAGGGTTTCTTTGGTGGTGGTTTAAGTTAAAAGTTGCCTGCCAATGCAAAAGGACCAGGCAACCTAACTGCTCCTCCATGGCAAAGTGCAAAATTCCACAACATAAACCATTTTAACCACAAATTGGTGAGAGTGCAAACTGATGCCCACAAGTGAACCAAACTCCTAAAGCAAACACTTCATGGGCATCCCTCATCATTCTGCTGGGAATGGGAATGTCTGGAGCCACTGGTGAGAGGGTCTTGGTCTATGTGTGCAAAGGGGTGGCTAACACTAAATACATTAAACACACAATACTGACAAAAGCTTGGGGCAAATTCAAGGCAAAACCATTAAAGAGAGATTAACTTTTTTTTTCTTCTTCTTCTATTTATTCACATTTCTTCCATCAGAGAAAGAAGAGTGACACAAACAGCATGCAAGATAAAAGTTTGATTAAAACAAGCAGTTATGACCTGAATTTTATCAATGGGTGACAGTTATTCTGTATTTCTGGTACCTTTTACACAGTTTGGGAAGAACATGTTACTGTTGCTTTACTGGCTGAGGGCAAACCTGTGAGTGACACACAGCAACAATCTGTGTTTATTATTGCACTAAGTGTGTATACAAACAGCCTGCACACACAGCAGCTCAAACTTGGTGGTGGTTTTTCCTCCCTCATACAAACATACATGAGAGTTTTCCTGTACACCTTTCACTACAGTTTGGAGAAATATTTGCATGCATTGTCTCAGCAAAGGACAGTGCCAGATTGAGCCACCCTGGAAGCAAAGCCAGCAGCTGCCATTGCCACAGCACTCACTTGAGCCATTTCCAAGGAGGAACAGAGGGGTATATGAACACTGCAGTGCTGAACATCACATTAAATGGCTGTGACAGACTCACATCACAGCAGAAAAAAATTTATTTGAGTTTCACTCAAAACCACTCTCATTCACAAATCAAAAAGGTTGGCAGAACCTCAGAGCATAGAGTGACAGAACAACTCTTGAACTGGTTCCCCTTGCTGGAGGTATGTCCATGGGAACAGCCTGTTCACCTATCCAGCTGTTACTGGCAACATTTGAGCCACAAGCCCATGGGAAGTGTGTGATTCCAGCCAAATGCTTGTATGGGGTTTAGTGTTGGCCTTTGTTGTGGTGTTTTTTGGCTGGTTGGTTAAAAAAATCCAACCAAACAGCAAGAAAAAAAACCTCCAAACCACCCCCACACATCAGAGCTCATGGAGGTTCCCTGCAAAGCCAACCTTGCTTCCACAGGGATGCTGAGGTCCAAGCCATCACCCAGACACAGGCAGCACAAGATGACACCCAGGCTCAGCCAGAACTCCAGCTGAAACGTCCAACACAAATCAACCCAGTTTCTAACTGCATTCAATTCAAGAGACAAGCTGGGATGATTCCTATAATTTCCACATTCCCACTTTTCTCCTCGTTCTTCCCAGCCACTGTGCAGATACACCGCTTTACCCTAACCTTCCTAAAAGTTATGCAGCAGCTTCTCCAAATGGTACCTGGGAGCTGAAAGTTTACCTTCAGCAAAATTCCACAGTCATTTGCAGAAGCTACTTTGAAACCTTCTAGTTTAGACGCCAAGAACCACTTGGCAAGGCCTGACAGACATAATTAGAGAGCTTGATTGTTTCAAAGGACATTACCCAAGAAAATTAGTATGTTGCTGCAGTTCTTGAAATAAATTTACAATGGGTTTGGTTGCAGAGGTCTTGCAAGGGTTTTAGCAGACTTTTAATTACAGTATCGGGCCTCAAGTATTTTTCTAGGGCTTCGCAATATGAGATCCTATTATTTCTGCTTGCAATGCACACTCATTCAAAGCTTATCCACAGGCCGACAGCCTAAGAATTCCTACCACTCTGTAATCCAAAATTTTTGTATCATTTGTGATATACATTAGTGACTTCCAGTAACAGCTGCCCCAGAGACAGCATTTTACTGTGTGATAGTTTAAACCCTTTGGCTCGGTGCTGTATCCTGAAATACACTGCAGGGAGGCTATAGCTTTTGCTGCAGGTTATGCTGATTTACAGCAGCATCAAGCCAAGCACTGTAACATCCTACAAAGCCAATTTGCCTTTTTGCTCTCTGCTGTACTTCAGATGGGAACAGGGGAAGTCTGCATTATCACAGCCCAGAGCTGCCTTGGGTCACACCCATTGCCACAAGCATTTGTGCCCTGAGCACAAAGCAGTGGTCAGTGCTGCTTCTAAGGTATGTTCCACATCCAGGCTCCCAAAAACCACCCTGGGGACAGGAAAGCCCCTCAGCCTGTGCCATCACCCAGCCCTCTGCTATTGGTCAGTCCAGGCTGCCCTGCTCAGCACCTCCCTCTCTCACCCCTCAGCATTCCCTTCAAACTAATCCTTCTCTGCAGAGCTCAGGCAAAGACTCGCTCCCAAAGACCAACTTCAGTCATTCAGATTCGGAGAGGTGCAGTAAACAGGGAGCACAATGACCTCTATTCTGTAAGAGTGGAAGTTTATACAAGAGCCAAGTATTATCATTCATAGATTTATTATAAACTTCGGCATAAATTCATATACAATACTTTGGATTTTGTAGCTTTCCCTCTAAGACATAACCACACCCTCGTGAAATACTCCCCAGAGCCTTCCTTTACATGAAGGGAAGTATTACTATTCCCATTTTATTTAGGGGAAAGAAAAGAGAGAGAGAACTTGCAAGTCTCAGTTCCCGGACTCTGTGCTGCTCTATAGAATATATATTGAGCATTTAAGGAAACAGTCTTTGTCTTGGAAAGAGGGTGGAAAACCCCAAGACAAAGCCTTATGAATCAGCCAGCTAATAATTAAAAGCAACTAAATCCAGATCACTTTAAGCTGCACATGAGAATCTGAACTTCTCAGATGCTGAATTCCTCTGCCGACCAGAAAAGCCAGGGTCACTTGCCCAGCTGGTCACTATTGTTCTGTCCAATAAAGTTCTGGCAGGAATGCATGTTTAACAAAATACAGAGATTAGGCATAGCAAAGAATGCAGCTCCCCCCTCAGTGTTTAGGTTAGCAGGGTTTGCCATGTTGAAATACTGAAGCTTAAGCATATCAGATTTTCTCTGTCCTGTACTGCTGGTGCCAGTGACAGACACAAGCTGACAGCTCAGTTCTCAGGGGCACTGCCATTTTAGCTCTAAGTTTATTAAGAGCTGCATAAAAAGTTCACCTCAAATCTACAGTGACCACTAATTGTTTTCTTAGAGATGTAGAATCACAACTGAGAAAAGCTCTCTGCACCTCCCCACATGCCAGAAACTTTTGAAGGGCAATTTAAACCAAGCCAGAGACTCCAGAGACCAGATTTTGATAACTTTGCAGCAAGGTAGCTCATCTTTAGATGTTCTAGGATAGCCTAAATTTCCAAAAGAAGACTTAGCAGCCAGTGATTAAATACAGCATCAGAATGGCAATGACCCCCCTAACATCTGCCATAGCCTGGTTCTGTCTAGCTCTCTGCCAAGAGCTCTTTAGCTCAATTTGCAAGGAACAACACAAGACTAGAGGAAGACACAAATGTCACAGGAGCAAGTCATACAGATGATCTGACAGAGACCATCAGAGACCTTGCAGGACCACAGCTTTTACTGAGCCAATGCTATGCACAAAGCAGCTCTGATACCTCAAGTGGGCCAAGAATTTCTCAGCTCAAAGAAGAATTATATTAAATGGACAGATATTTGAGACTCCTAAGTAGATTTGCAATGGATATAGTCCTTGGAGAACTGCGTACAAGGAGGTTATAAATAGCCTGGATTTACCTCAAAGTTAGTGGGTTATATTCAGAGATACCAAGGATTCCTAAGCTCCCCCACAGGGGTACAGTAGCTCATGCTGGGTGAAGTTGTGGTTCATAGGTAGGAAGCACCTAAGATCCTGTTACCATGGCAGTCTCTCCTCTCCTTCTCCCTCCACAGAAAGCTGAAATATAATTTTCTGTCAGAGGCACACAGTAAATCTGGAACAGGAACAGCTGAGACACAGAGCTGCTAACAGGCAGATCTAGGCGTTTCTTCCAGGAGAGCCTTTTTGACTTATTCTAGCACAGCAACAGAAACCTTATTTTAGCTGGTATTGCTTTCACTGCCACTGAAAATGCAAACTCAACATTTGAACAAGATAGAGTGATGAGACAAGCAGCCAGACAGCCAACACTGGGCAGGGTTGCAGAAACCAGACAGGTTCTGGGGAAGCACAAGACAGAATCAGGCAAGAAGAAAGCCAGGAAGCCAAGCAATCCGAGGCAGGCACAAGAGAAGTGGCATCAGATGAAAAAGTCTTTTTCTTTAGGGAAAGCACAGGCAGAACCTCCCTAGGGTTGAAGTGTTAAATTCATGTGGGGAGAACTGTCACCCATTGCTGCCTCAAACGAGGATTTGAAAAAGCTCCCTGTGCTCTGCTGTGTTTACAGCAATAATGAGAGCCTGGAGGAAGAGGTTAGAAACATCTGAGTTTAATAAGGGCTAAGCAGCACACAGCAAAAAAGAAATGTCTGCCCTTCCGTTCAGGGCTACCACACCCCAGCAAGCACAGCCACCACGGGCCAACAGGAGCCCAGCACAGAGACATTATGTCATCCATCCACCAGCCCCTCTGCCCCTGCCCTTCCCCAGGAGCTGCAGCTCCAACCAAGCTCAGAGCTCCCAGCACCACACTCCTGAACAACTAAGCAAAGTCCTGTAGGGAAAAAGCAGATGTTGACTGACCCCAGGCACAAAACAAGCCAAGGGCAAGAAGGGAAGTTTTTGTGCAGTGCCTTAACTGAGCAGCCCCATCTCACAAGGTCATCCCAACAGGGCAAAAGGAGTATTTAGCTCATTGAGCACCTATGCAGCTGCCTTTTCTTAGTCCTAAACAGCTCTAACATCCAACATGCACAGGGTAAGTGGCATCTCGTTCCCATTTCTCACACAGAAGACCAAGAACCTTAGTACTCAAGTCCTGCAACCGAATTTGCTGTGCCCCCTTCCTCACAGTCCACCCCCAAAACTGTCCTTGCATGAAACAGTCATCTTTCATGAAACACCTTGTTCTACACTACCTTTATAAAGCACACTCTCTCCATGTCCTTGGTCTTTTTATTCCATTGAAAAGTGGAAATCAGGAATCAGGAGTCTTGTCCATCTGCAGAGACAAACACACCTCCTCTCCAGAGTGCACATACACGCACAGAAGAGGTGGGGGGACATCCAGAAGAAACAGAACTGGACCCGTTCTTAACTCTACAGACTCAGTATGACTTGGTTACACAACCACATCCAGGGAATACTCCCCTGCTTCATGATTCCACTGCACTGGCATTCCTGAGATGCTCTGAGCAAACACATGCCTGTATGCAGCACAAATGCTGCAAAGAATATCCCTTCCACCCAGTTCCTAGGGGCAGAAAAAGTGGAATTGATTAAAAAGACATCTGACTACATAACCTGATGTCAATATTGGACATGAACTGGTCCCTTCTATGCAGTGGTACCTCACTTTAGCTTTAGTGTTTTGACAGAGGGTTTGTGTGGTGGCTGGATAAGAACAGCCTTACTCAGCTCTGGGAGGATGGACAGGAGACACAAAGCAAACCACAGAGGTAAAGGGAAGAGTCCTAAATAAGAGAATCTCACAGATACCATCTCTTCTCAGTTTCAAAATCAGCTATTACAATTTTGAGTGGCAGATTCTGTTTTCCAGATAAACTACATCATTATGGAAGAGGAGACTGACCTGTTCCAAACATGAAACATTGTGAAGCTGCCTCCAGCTTCTATCTCAGAGGCATTCACTGTGTGGATGTGTGGTGAAAGCCATTTCTAGACAGATAGAAGAGGCTTCTTTCTTTGCCAGAAATGTGATTGCCCAGCTTTAGAAGCAGAAAAGGAGTCTGAAATCTGAAATAGTTTCCTATTTGTTGGTCCTCCCCAAAAGATTCAGCTATTTTCAAACAGTGAGGCCTAAACATTACAGGCAATACTTCCACCCAAGCACACTCTGCACTTACACATCTGTTCAATTCCAAGAGGAGGAAAACGTTACTTGTCAAAACCAGCCAAAGAACCTAAGTTATGTAATAAATTACACATCAAAAAAAAAAATTCTCCAAAAAAAAAGGAGGCAAGGAATAAAACCAACAGGGAGCAATACCACAGTTCCTACTCTTGCTGGTGTCTGCAGTATTAAGGACTCTAATTCAGATGAGTGCTACACTCTGCATATTTACACTAAGCAAGAGATTTAGCATTATTCAGCTATATAAAAAGATGAAAAATGTAGGACAGTAACCAAATTAGTAGCATTGGCCTTTTTTCCAATTTGCAGCTATTATCCTCAACAGAATCCTTATGATATATAAGTTGGCACAGGCTGGCTGTATGGTCAAAGATTCAAAATAAACATTATGCCTCAGTGGAAGTAAATTTAAGCACTGTCTAGATCTGTCTAATTAAAAGTGAGTCGAGAGCTTTGTGTATATTTTAGAAATGCAGTTGGATGAATTTTTGTATTATCCTACAGGAAAGGCATCTATGTTTTATAAATCAGTAAACTTTCCAGACATGCTGGAGGTCTGATGCAGGAAAGGGTCCATTACCCTGACCCAGAAGACCTAAAGCACTCTATGCTTACAGTTCTTAATGGTTATCTGAAAGTCATTCTTCATTTTTCCCCCTTTATCAAGACATAGCCCAACAAAACTAAGATGTGAGTAAATATTCTATGATCCCAGTGTCACAGAACCATTCCCCAAGCAAAGCTGTGACATTTCTAACCTAATGTGTTTCTACCAGCACTTTAGCACCCTAACGAGCTCAACTTTGAGAAAACTAAAAAAAAACAAGGATTATTGAAATAAACATATGTTAATTTATCCAAGGGGAGCACAAGTTGGCACTGGCACCCATTGTCTTCCCTTTCTGCTCCCTTTGTTTTTTCCCCTTGAGCTGGTAAATGAAACCTACCTAAGAGGAAATTATTCACACAAGCAGCTGGAAAGGCAGGATAGTAGACTTCCTACAGGAATACAATTTACTGCAGTAGCTACAATCACATCTGGTATTTCAAAGCCATTCCAGTGTCACCAGACCCTTGGACTACCATTGGCTCCACTGCTAATTGCATTGCAAAGTTACAGCCCTGAACCCCACGAGTCAGCTGGAGATCATATGGCTGCAGAGTCCAGGGAACAAACACCAGAGAGTTCCAGGGTCTGGGGATGAGCTCAAGACCTTCTGACCTCTTGGTTACCTGGGTTGGGCACTTCAAAGTGGAATTAGGGCAGAGGACTCAGCGTGACACCAATCCCAGTTTGTTTGCTTGACATCCTCACAGTCTGTAGCAAACCAGGGACCCCAGGCAATGAGCAGACAATTAGGTGATGGAGAGAATGACTCAGAGAGCAAGATCCTGTCACTAAAAGGACAGAGAACCACATTTGGCCCATATGTATAGTTTTATATTCCACACCCACTTAAGAGTCACGAGAGGTTCAGTATTTGAGGCTGAAATACCGTTCAAGTCATCTTTGTCTAGTGAAGAGAGAATTAATAAAAATCCATCAGGAAAACTCCAGATACACATTCTGAAAGCATTCTAACAGGGATCAGAATCTACATCAACAGGGATATTAGTCTTAGATGACCTTTTAATATTAAGAACAGGCTTCTATCACACAAAGAGACCCACAGTTACTTGAAAGAACTAAAACCTCACCCAAGAGGCTGGAGGTTGCTGCATTACAGTGCAGTTGTGCTGGGGAGGGTCATTTCCAGCTCAGCACAGATGTAGCTGTAGGGCCAGGCACAACACAGGCAGTTATTCTGGACAGAACACATCTACCTACAAGAGGTCCACAGAGACATCTTCATCTTGAGAGCCAGACATTCAAGTGACCTGTTAGGAAACTGGTAGTCTCAAGGAATAATTGACAACATACTTCAAGCACCAACACTTTGGGTTTCTCAAGGAAGCAAGACAAACTGCAGTACTGGAAAGCTGATGTCTGTTTAAATATCATTCCCACATCAAAGCAGCTCACAGAGCTTGTTTAACTATTCCATGGAATCCATGGCAAAGTGATTTGCCCCTTGATCTGGAGTAAACCATTGGCAGAGGAGCAACTGGAACCCAGGTCTTACTCTCCTGGGCTGTGCTCTGAGTGACAATATGAAATGGCTAAAGGCTACCTGGCCTTCCATGTCAAAGCCTCTGGCAACCAAATATTGCACTTACAGCTATCAGATATTACTTTCCTCTCCATATCTATCCTCAAGAAACATCACTGCTGTTGGAAGCACTGGGAATTTCTATTCCCAATTGTGACCAAATAGGTATTCTTATCCACATTCAGTAGAATGTGGATAAGAATACCTATTTGTACAGTCCTGTTCTTTGTAACATCATGGTTCTAAATGTTCATTATCAGGAAGAAGTTTTTAGGCTGAAGAGTGTTTTGAAGACCTAAATGCCACAGCTGGACTTGCATCCACCCCAGAGGGCTTTTGTGATGGTACTGTAATGATCCCAGTAAAAAAATTATCATCCTACATTGCTTTTGGGTTCATGTTTTGGGATTTTCTATCAGCCACCTCCACTTCTCATCCAAAGAGATTTCCAGCCTAAACCCTGCATCTATTCTCAGAAGTTTCTGACTCCCACAATTAAGTTCACAAGGACTCAGTGCATGACTAATTAGAAAGCAGAGGAAAATAGAATGAGGAGTTGGGAGAACACCAACCCCAAAGACAACTAACACAGAGGCAGGCATTCCTTGACAACTGAGCTACTTCCAGCATGGGAACAAGCTTCCCTTAACTCAGTTAGCAAAGCTTCTCAAAGCTTGGAGGAAGATTTCTCTTTGGCAGGCAGCCCCTCCATTCTTATGCTTCCAGTAAGGCCCAATTTCCATTCATCGCCTTAACACAGCAGCAAGTTCAAAATGCATGTCCTGAATGGGAATTTCAAGCTAAATTGTGAGGCTGTTGCAGTCCATGCAATGCCAACAGACACTGCTGCCAGGACTGCATCACTAGCACTTGAACATCAGAAGTCCAATTCAAGCACATGCAAAGATAGACTGCAAGTGTCTTTGGTCTATAACCAAGACCTGTCAACTGAAGCCAACCAGAAGCTAGAATATTCATTAAAAAAAAAAAAAAAGGAGCAAAGAATACATCGTTCCTCCAGACCAAGTATTCCATGGCTTCACTTTGAAGAATGTGAATAACCATATTTTTTCCTCCGAATTTCCCTTCACCACCACCCCAAGCTTTTTACAGTGCTCAGGGCCTTATTTTTCTGGCAGGAAACATGGTCAGCAGTCCTCAGAGCCTCAGGAGCCCATCTCTGAGCCAGCCTGCAACCTAGATACCAAGGGCTGTATCAGCACAAAGGACTCCAGAAACTTCTTCCCTTGAAGAAATATAACTCTTATGACAAGCTAATTTTTAGAAAATTGAGAGCAGATTCCCAAACAGCTCAATCACTTGTTGATCAAGGACAGGAAGAGACAACTGCAGAAACATGGTGTGTCCTGTATCAAGGAAACCTGTCAACTGTACAGCATCACATCAGTATGTGTTGTAATGTACCAACACCTGGACCTGCAGCAGGAACTTTCAAGGCTCTGTCCCTGCTTATTTTAAGTCAAAAAAGTGCCAGAAGTCACTGGACAAAGCACACACTGGGAAGGTTGAAGAAGAGAAAGTGAGAATGGCCAAATACTGCCATTAATAGCAATCACCTTCCCACCATCTTGTCTCCTCCACAGCCTCTCCAGGGCAGAGGCCAGAAAGCTTTGCTGTGATGGAGCTGCTGTTGCTTCACATAATTCAGGTGCTACCAAGATCCCCTGTTTCAATGGCAAAAGGGACACTGAACAACATAAAAACCCATCTATACCAGTCTGATTCAGTCCTTGAAAAAAGGCTTTGCACCCATATAGATCAATGTCAGACTCAGAGCAAAAAGCCTCACTCCTATCATGGACCATATTAAATCCAGAAAAGTCCAGCTATCCCAACCTGAAGCTGCACCCGGCAGGAGACTTCCCTCAAAAGTCCAACACTGTGGCTGGGGAAAGTTTTCCCACACAGATTTTCCCATCAGAAAGTGAAGCTGTTAGACATTTGCCAACAACAAAACTTCACCACTCAAGGGGAAATTAAAACATACAAAGATTGCTTCAACGTGTGATATTTGACTGAGCCCTTTAATTTTTCTTTCACAACATCCACTGGTGATTCTTTCCTCCCTTCAGTTTTTTACTTCCCCCTCTGTATGAAACTAGAATGGGAGATCCTCCCAGGGCAAAGTTCCATTGGACATAAAAAATAAATTTAAAAATCTACCAGCTTTCCCCAACATCATTGTTTAAATCAGGCTTATGTGGTTTTACACAACACTTTATAGACTTGGAGAGAGAGACATTCCCCTGACAAAGCATCAGCTATCCAAACCTCTGAGGCATGGGAAAACTGCAGGAGTGTGAACTGGGGAAGGTCTTTGGTGAGCGGAGTCCACTCTCATGTAAGCGTGGTAGCTCTGAACAAAGATCTGCAGGCTAATAGATATGTAAGACAAATGACATGTGGTTCTCATTGCAGCTCATGCTTTGGGAAGGGGGTACCTTGGAAGAGATCCAGCTGGGATAGGTTTATCCCATTACTCTCCTATAATTTTCTGCCGTTTCAAACCCTTTGACAGTTGCTGTAGTTTAACATCACACCCCCTGCAGCCCCAGGCCTGTCTGACAGCGCAGCGGACAAAGCCACCTCCCCCCGGGGGGAAATCCGCACCATATGCAAGGCACAGGGCTGGTGCCCGCCCCGGCACCTCCGACACGGAAATCCACCGTGTCCCTGCTTTTCCCAATCCCCAGCCCAAGTAAGCGGCGCTAACAGAAGCCCTCCTCCACAGCAGCACAACTCACGCAGACTAGTAGGTATTAGCAAGGAAGGAGGAAAAGAGGTAGAGACAGGATGGACGAGCCCTGAATATTAAATCTCAAGTCTCCACTTAAGGGAATGACAGGGGGAAAAAAAGAAAAAAGTGAAATTCAAGAACAACTGGAATCAGGTTAAGCCACTCTCTTGCTTTATACAGTGCAGCTCATTCATCTGAACAGCTGTTTCACCTCTAGAGAAATACCCAGAGAAAACAGAGGGGAGGGGGAGAAGCCTAAATTGTTTGCTCTACTGAAGCAGTAAGATACAGTAAATCAAACCTGATTTATATTAAGTTTATAAGAAATTGGGTTGGGGTGGGGGGAGAGGAGAAGAGTGGGAGGTTTGGTTTTAAACAGCTACTTGGAAGTTGCAGCTCTTGAAGAGAGATCCGTAATTAAGGGCTTTCCTTTGTTGAGCTGAACAAGTTTCTCCTCGCAGCCGAGGGCTATAACAGTTCCCTCTGCCGGCATCGCCGGTGATCCCGGCTCAGGAGGTTTTCCTGCTCCGGCTGCTCACTGCGCAGGGACGCGCAGCCCCGGCAAAGCCCCTTCCCCTCCCCGACGGGCTGGGCGCGGCAGGGGGAGACTTTGTGGGTGTCATTTACCCAAGCTCAGCTCCTCGATCCCCCAGCCGCTCCCAGCCCCAGGAGGCGGACACCGCTGCGGGCAGGTAGGGAGCGTCCCGCACCCCACTGAGGATGCGGGCAGCCCAGCCCGGCTCGCCGAGGGGCAGCAGCCCGGCACGCCCCTGCACCCTCCGAGGGACCGCTGCCCGCGGCTTTGCCGTGCCCGTTTGTCCCCCCGGAGCCACCGGCGGGGCGCAGCCTCCTCGCCCGGAGCCGGACCCGGTCTTACTCACCGGCGACTGGCGAAGCCGCTGCCCGGCGAGCCGGAGCTCTGCTCCGGGTAGTTGTGCTGCAGGGTTGATGCTGGGAATTGATAGAGGAAGCCAGTGCCCAGCGCGCATCCATGCAGGCAGCAGCACCAGGACAAGAAAAGAGCGAGCTGCATTTTTGCAAGAACGGGCTTTTCCTACCGCCTCCCCCTTTCCCTCTTACACCGCACGGCAGGCGCAGGGCCACTCCGCGCTCCCCCGGCCGGGGTCACGGCGGGATCCCACGGCACGGAGGAGCCCCGGGAGCGCGGAGCACGGCGCAGGGGTGCCGGCCACACGGGGATGGCTGCTCCGGCTGCCAAAGGGAAGCCCCGACCCTCGGCAAGCCGAGCCCCGGCGGCGGCTGCTGCTGCCCGCGCAGGGGGTCCGGGGCCAGCGCGGCTCGATGCTCCCAGGGCGCACACTCAGCCCCGGATGCCTTTTCAAATTTGGCGAGGTTGGCCCGACTCCGTCAAAGGGGGCGTGGGGCTTCGGCGTTAACCCTTGCCAGGCCTCGCGGCACACCCCGCTGCGGAGGGGGTCCGTCGGGGCAGGCCCCGGCCCGGGGCAGACGCGCCGCGCTCCCGCAGGAGCCTTGCCCCGGGCACAGCCTGCGGCACCCCGCGGGCAGGGAGCGTCCCGGGAGCCCCGGTCCCCACCCAAACCCAGGCATCACCGACGCACAGCAGAAATCCGTGTGTCTCTCCGATTAACCGAGGGAAAGGTCGAAGGGAACCCGCTGCTGGACAGTGCAGCCCAAATACCCCAAAGCTGGTGCCTGCTGGCACGTTCACAGATAAGTTCTGCTGCAGAAGTTACACAGATAAAATAGGAAATAAATAATTTTAAGATACTTCATTCACAAGGTAAGCAGTGAGAAAGTGATCTCTGCTTTCACCATGTGCATCCTGCTCGTTCTAACATCACTCAGACGGGGACATGGGTTAGTGGTGAACATGACAGTGTGAGGTTGACTGTTGGACTCAACGATCTTAGAGATCTTTTCCAACCTTCATGATTCTATGATTCACACACAAGGACTCCCTTTGCCACTGCTTCCTACAGACCCTCCTGGTTTATCACCCAGGATGGCCCTGAGCTTGAAGTATTGCAGAGTCAACCCTAGGCGGGAGGAACATTTTTGCAGTTGTAGAAGGATGTGGGTGTTTCCCAATGGTAATACTCCAAGGAGGAAGGCAGCAGCAAGGCTCCCTCTCTGTACAGCAGCTGAGTCTGTGTTTAAAACCCTTGTACATCCCCCATTTGGCAACAGTGTCACGACCCCATTTGCTGGCTCAGTGTCCCTTTCCCAGCTCCAGAGGAACCTGGGCTGTTGCAGCTCACTGACTGGGCAAGCAACTTCTCTGCACCAAACACCTCAAGAAGGGATGTAATTTTTAAGATGACACAACTGTCTTTCTAAATTTTTTACCCTCAGATCCTGCAAGCTCTCTCAACACCCCCTCTGCACCTTCACTGTGCAGGCAGCCAAAGACAGCCCTGATGTACCACTGAAAGCAGGTCTCTTGCTGGGGTATTTGAGGGGCCCAGGGCCTCCCTGTGGGGCTCTGCAAAGGCAGAGACCCTCTTCCCTCGAGGGCAATACAATCCCTGCAAGATGCTGCAGCTGAAAAATGTTCCCTACAAGACACTGGGAAAATGCAGTATCTTGTATCTGGCATTTGCCCCCAGCCACAGGTGAGCAGCTACCCCTTCCCCCACGGTGCCCACCTCCAGAGCCTGCACACAGAGATAAATAGCCCCTGGCTGGAGCCTGTAACCAGACAAGTTTAGACTGCAAATGAGGCACCAGGTTTTTAAACAGCCGCTGTCATCAATCACTGAAGCAAATCACACAAGGAGGCAGAGATGCAGTTTGCACTGCAGCTCAGCACAGCCTCCCCGGGCTGCCCCAGACCCAGAGCTGGGGCAGGCAGTGGACCAGCACTCTCTGAGCCCAAAGGGGCCTAAAAGTTCTGTTCCAGCAACACTGGACTGCCAAGCCCACTTAGAAGCAGACACTATTTATTTACAAAAAGCCCTCAGAGCCTGAAGCTGGGACATAACAGGGTCTTCTGTCCCCAGCCCTGCAGCCTGGGCACCCTTCCCTTTATAATTCCCTCACCTCCAGTAAGGGGAACATTTTCCCTTCCCTTCTCTCTCCCCCAAGAAAGCACACAGCTTCCAGAATTCACCTTAGGATGTTCAGCCTTTCAGACATGCTGCTCAGAGTCAGTCCTCAGGAAACCTCTGCTCAGCCTGACAGGGCACAAAAGAAGAGATTTACTCTCTGCTCTTCCCTCTAAGCTGGACTACAAACCACTCCAAATTCAGCCTTCACCTAGGACAGGAGTCAGGAACAGCAAAACACTGAGCAGTTCTCTAAGACCCCCCTTCCCCTCAATCTGGGTGCTCAGCCTCAGCTCTGTGTGCACAAAGTAGGTGCAGCTGGACTGAGCGCTGAGGGCAGGGTTCAGCCTTTTGTCCCAATCACACCTCTCTCTCCTGACAGGCTCAGATAGATCATTTATCAATATTTAACAACACTGAACAGCACCAGTGGCCTTCTGACCCATTCTCCTGGCCTGGGTTAGACCCTTCAGAAGCTCTTTGTAGTCTTCAACTCTTAACTTTCCAAAAGCATTTTATTTTTGACTGCATGGAAAATTTGCTGCTTCAGCCTTCACTGATTTTGCAAGACCCTAGGAGATACTAAACACAGGTGATTAGACAAGACATGATTCTGGCAAATTATTAGAGACATCTGTAGGAAGCAAATGGTCTTCCTATTTCATGAACTGAGAGAGTGGAGACCAGAGGTCAAATGACTTTGCTCAAGACTGCAAAGAGCTAAAGGCAGAGCCAGAAACAGAGTTCAGATCTCCTGACTCCCATTACTTCTGCCGTGTCCCTAATGCACACTTGCTTCTATTCTGCATGGCTGATTTAAAACAAAAATGAGGAATTGACTTCCAAGCTGTTTCTGGAAAGAGAGAAGAAAGGGTGATATTGTCTACTGTAAGGGGAGAATTAAAGATGACATTTCATTTTAGTCCTTTGGATATGCATAATATAATCAAACACAATAGCAGTAATAAATGAATTTTTTTTCTCCCCACGGTGCTTACGAGTGCAACATATTCTAACAATTTCTCAAAACTATGTTGATAAATTGGAAACACAGTGATGGAGGTAACAAAGACAGCCAACAAAAACATAATCCCTTCAATTTATCATAGGGACTGGCTTTGAGAAGAAAACCCTTGAAATCTGAACAGTCCTATTCTTACAAACCAGACGTAATATATTTAAAATAGAAAGCTACACTTTGTATGCCTGATAATTAAAGATTTGCCCAGGCAAGCAGGGCTAAATAAATTATTTGGATGCATTTCACCAATTCAGTTCAAGATGGAAGGGGCAGATGCACATTGGAAAGCCACGATGGAGAACAGCACTGGGGGAAATAAGTAAAGAGGTAAGGGGCAGGTTTTCATTTACCAGCCCTGTGAACCCTGCTGCCATAAAAGAAATCCTTGGAGGGCTGTCCTCCTGCACTCTGCTCACCTGCTATGCAAATGCCACCCTTACACTGTCATGTCAGAAGGATAATCCATTGGACATAAATCGTGTGGGCACATGGAGTGTGTTTCAGCTTCCCAGTCCATTGGGCAAACCTGAGATTTAAGACATCAGAAACTGTTCTGAGAAAATGTCTATAATTTCTTTAAGCATACACACCTTGCATGCAAGCCAACCAATAAATGAAGTGGTGGAAAATACAGACAATAAAAGGAATAATCAAAGTTTAGTCTGATTTTTGTTCAGTTGAAAGGGAAAAACTGGAATGATACAGCAAAAGAGGGATCTGTGGCACAAAAAGGTAGAAAAGCACAGTTGTATCTGTAAGCAGACTGCAGCTCCACAACAGAAATGCCATCTCAACTCTTCAGCACCACTTTTATTACAGAAGTCAATAATTAGCTGAAAAAGAAGAGTCACAATGTTGTAGAATCATGGCAAACAAATTTTGAAAGGCCAATCTCTACGATTTTTCAAGTGCACTTTTCATGCGGATACTACGAAGAGACCAAAGGAAAAGCAGCTTTGTTCTGATTGATAAAACCTTGAGGAGCTTTAGAATTATGAAGTGTCCTTTTGAAGCTAGAATGAAGTCATTGATAAGATCATCTGAACCCAAAAATAATTTAGATAAACCCCTTCTTGCTTCCCAAAACGCCCAGATCAGTGTGATATACAAAGCACTCAAGAAACCTTGGAAAATTGAAAGAGATGGATAAGAGGTTAGTAACAGTAAGAGTTCAAGACCTCTATTATAAATTAAATTATAAGATTACTAAGGTTATTGTAACACATCTATTACTGGGGAGTCAAACCAAACCTGAGCCAGACTAAAAATTTTATGGGACTGTGGAGGTTTTTCTTTTAAGCTAGTAGATAGCTATTTTGTGGCTATTTCTTACATTTGACCAGAAATAAATCAATCACAACTCAAAGTGGAATAGAATTGAAAAAAGTCTCACTTACACAAGTAGTTTAGCATACAGCAAACATGATAGACAGTGTTATTGTGTGAAGCATGAGAAATGAGTCAGAAGTCATGAATGGCAAAATTCATTGACCAGAGATGAGAACTTTCCCTGGGTGAAGCACTTGTGTGGGTATTATAAAGTAATACAAGGGATAAAATAACTCAGATTGAAGAATAATTCAGCAGATGGAAAATATGATGACTCAACTGATCAGCAAGACAATGCCTATGTCTGGTGGAATTATACATACTCTGAGCATTATTGTGTCCTGGGAAAAAAGATTTATGTCACCTTTGATGTCAGGCACTGATCTGCACAGGCACAGAGAGTTTGTGGACACACCCTTGATCCATCAGAATCATCAAGAATGCAGCAGAGCCGGGGTGCACACAGGTGTGATAAAGACAAGAAATAGCACCAAGGCTATTGCACTCAGACCTGCCATTGTAGAAATACATCCAGAAGTAGCAAGGAAGGACTGTAAGAGTTACCTAATCCTTCTTCCTTCTCCCAGTAAGAAGGAAAGATCTGTTATACAAAGATTATTGTTGGCACAAATTTTTGCCTTGTTCTGAAAGACCTCAACATAGAAAGTCTCCATGGTCATCTGAAAACACATTTCAGTGTTTGTGCTCTGTTCTCGTAGTCTTTCTTAGCATCCAACCTCATTCTGGTTTACTGTAATTTAAGCTCTTAATGGCTTACTTTTTTCAATATGGATGTAGAAAACTATTTCTCCTCTCATTGAAGAGACTTTTAATTCCTCAACATACTTTAATAAATGTTTTAATAACATTCGTCTTCTAGAAGCAAAACAACGGCAGTTTCTTCAAGTCATGTTAGATAGTTCTGCTTTTTCTTTGTATTTTCCTCTGGATTTTCCAACTGGTCTACATCTATTTTATGGTATCCATGACTTATATCTCTGTGGAATACCACTGCCCTGCTGAGGATTTGCCTTTTTGACATCTGTACATCATTGTTAATCCATGTTTAGTTTGGGATTCTCTACCTTTTTCACAAGACTGCTAGCCTGACATTCCCTCATCCTGTACTTGCTAGTTAAAATTATTCCTGCCAAAGCATAGTACCCTGAAGTTGTCCTTAATGAGTTTAATCTAATTTTATTCACATTATATCACCAATTTGTCAAGATCACTTGAAATTTTAATCCTGCCTTCCAGTACTCTTGCATTCAGTTCCAGCTTTGCCTCATCTACAGATTTAATAAGTATGCTCTCTCTTCCATCGCTGAGGTCACCAAAGAAAACATTGGGAGGTCCGTCTCCCTGTCTGTATCCCCAAACCATGATCCTGTTCATTAACTGCTCATTAAACATTATTCAGTCACTGAGGGCTGCCTGCTTGCTTGATGCTGTACAGGACATAAACACTGATATTATAAATTCTCCAGACCATGGAGAATCTTGAACTTCTACAACAGAATGAAGTACTTTGTAAGATGCAGTGGGAGCAGCTACCAGAGACTAGGCTGCAATTTTTATTGGAGTCACTGACTATAGGATCTCCAGATTCACTGGTTTCCCAATGCTTAGCTAATTTGAAAACCTGTCCTGAGTCATGGACTCTGTGAATCTCAGAGAAGGAAGGACTTTCATGACCAAAGAATGTCTCAGTTTTGTACTCTGGCCCCTAAATCTTCCTACTTCTTTTAATTTCCCCATGGACACACGTTGCTTGACTTGAGGAACCCAGTATGAGTGGGAGTCACATGTGAGAGAGTGGGCTCACTGCCTTCCTCACAAATACACAAATAAATGCACACAGAACACATACCTAAGGAGTTATGGAAGTAAGCACCCTCATCCCAGCTCCTGCCCACCCGAGGCACTGCCACCTGCCCTGTGGAACCAAGGAGAACAACCAGTGGGGATGCAAGTGTGGGGACTGGTGTTCCCTTTCATCCACCCAGCAAATCTGAATGTTCTAGCCATATTTTTACAGCTTTTACTGGTTTCTTAAAAAATCTCCTAGGAACTTTCTCTGTGGGCCATTACAACAAGGAGTAACCACAATAGTTTGCTCTTCTTAGCTGGCCTTCACAGGGCCCCTAGAAGTTGGCTTTAGTCCTTCAAAAATTTGTGGGCTGCAAGCTGAAACCTGCTGTACTTGGTCCCATTGTATACGGACCACCAGGTCCACAGCAGGATCCTGCTCAGCTAAGAGCTGAAATTGCCTCCAGTATTTTCACCTTAGGTGTCTGCAGTTCAGGTGGATTAACAGCAGCCATGTGCTTTCTCCCTCTTCTCACCCCTGCCTTGTTCCATGAGCTGCTTACCTGTTAGTCTCTGTCTTCACGCTGCAACCTTTTTGTCAGTCAGTGCCTCCCTGAACCATCCTTGCCCATGTTGGACCTACCACACAGGCTGCAGGACCTTCCTTTTGCTCCTTGCTGCAGGTGTTTCCCAGAGCTAGCTCCAGTGTGGCTTCCACTGCCTTTGTGTTACTGGCCAACAGTCACAATGCCACTGTCACTCTCCTATTTTCCTTACAGTTCTATCTTCACCTTACCCTGAACATCCAGATTCACAGGACCCCTCTGATAACTGACATTACATATTTATTGCAGCATTCACATGAACCTCTCCCTCTTCTGCCTTCATTCTTTTCTCAAGATCCTATTTTCCAATTTAACTCTTCTTGTTTTCGTAGACTTTGTCTGTTTCAATGCAATTAATCTCCTTCATTATTTTAAAATCACTGCAAGATCTCTTTTTAAACAGGATAATACCAGAACTCTTCAGTCTTGCTTTATAACTCAAAGCTGAAAGGCACAGTATTACTGTCATTTTCCTTGCATTATCCCTTAATCATATCCTCCTTAGGTAGAGTGAGCAGTACTGAAAAGAGCACCTCAACAAGAACTCACCAGTGGTTTAGGTAATAACAAGAACACCTTTTTGATATATATTCTGTTCTTACTGTAATGCAGCCCAACATCCTGTTCAGTTGTTGGGGTTTTTTGTTTTTTGGTTTTTTTTTTCCTACAGCTGTGTGTTAGGCTGGGAGCTCTGGGGATTATTTAAAGAGAATATTTTCCAGATTTATCAATTTACCTTTACAAACATTTTGGTCTCCTCGTTCCAAGGGGAGCAATCATCCAAGCAAACACCAGCACTGTTCAGTGGCACTGTCTTGCTCTTTAGCTGGCTCTGTACCCAATCTCCTCTCTTGAACCTGACAGATTCCTCCATGGAAGCAATAAAAAGGCAGCTAAGGTGCTAAATACGAAAGATTGCAGGCATTAAAGGATAAAGTCACTGCAAAGCAACAGGTTCCAAGTATTTCTTGGCTAAGCACACATACACTAATGCTAGCTTAGGTGTTCACAGTATACTCCATTGTCAGCAATGGATTCCACACCTAATGGGCTTGGTTTCCAAAATCCATCCCTCTTCCAGGGCCTCGCTTCCATTTTTAAATGACCCAAGCTGAAGCTACTAAATTGTATTTTACAGCTATCCAGTTCCATACACAGAACACAAATCTCTTTTACCACAAGAAATTCTCTTCATCTCTCTGTTTTCTCTTCTGCCTAAGGGAGATCAATCTCTCTACAAATGCAAAACCAATCCCCAAATAATCCTCTGGGATTACACTGGCTCACAGCCCCTCATGCCACAGGGTCTCAGGCAGGAAGGATACATGGACTGTCAGTCTACACCCAGAAAGAATCTGGTTGAACTCCCTGACCTACCAGAGCCATCAGGAAATCTCTCAGTGCCTCCCTTTGTAACACAGGGTTCAGTGCTCTGTTATGTATCATGGCTATTGTAAGGATAATAGGAATGGAATAAAAATGACATGGTATAAATAGTAACAACAATGAAAGAAGAGAAATAAAAATAAAAGAAGCAAGATGAGATGTAATCTAAAGAGAGATATAAACTGTTCTTTGGCAGAAAGGAAATTATAAAGTCTGCAAGATACTATGAAATGTTTAAACTGATTGTTGCCCAAAAAAAGAAATAAAAGCTTTTGACCAGACTAAGGAGATTTTTGGTATGTGATGGAATGGTAGGACAAGATTATCAGCCTTGCTGTGTGCCTGGAAAGAAGTGTCTCCCAGCATTTTCTGGCTCAATTCAGAGTATTTAACTCTCAAATTGTTGTGAGAAACCCAATGCAGTGTCCCAATGTAGGGTGATGCCCTGTTGTGCATTGAAAACAGGTGTTGAGCTGGCTGCATTCTAGTGGAGCACAGGAGATTTGCCCCAGATTCCCTGGACACGATCTCTAGGTCATACTTGCCCTTGTTTTCAGATGTTTCAGTAAAATCAGATAATAATTGTTCATGTACTGAGCTTTCCCTGAATGGACTGACAGCAGATTTACAGAGCTGAGCTGCAGGCTGGACAGAGGGGATCTTGGCCAGTGTACCTGGGAGGTGAGTGGACTTTGGTGCTGCAGTTCTGGAGCATTTCTGGTTGGTTGGGACTGGGACACTCCAGCTGTGGCTGCGACCTACGGAGGTGCAGTCCCTGGCTGGGGATCAGGAGAACAGCCCTGATAACCCAACCACTCATTTCCTTAGTTTTGAAGCTGTGTGGTGAAGAACTACATTAACAAACCACCCCCCCACTGTGTTTATTCATTTTAAATGGCTTTGAGATACAATTTCTTCAAAAGGTCCTATACAATCAATCTCCATTGTTCTGTATATATTTGCAGAAGATAATAGCTTCATTAAGATATGGTGTGCTATTAACTGCAGTAAATATATAGACTTAAATCTTAAAATGTAATGTAATTAAATAAGAAATATGAACCTAAGGAGGTTAAGTGCAATCAACCACTGACATACACATTTGATTTGAATTAAAAAACACACACAGAGGGAAATAAAAGGGCCTCCATACATACTTGGATAACAGGAAATCCCCTGGACATAAAAATAGTGAATTTAAGAATGGAGAATATAAAGGTCTAGTTCAAATTTAAGATTTTATGACTGAGGACTCCATTAAATCTTTGAACACTTACAGTAAAGAGTTTGGAATGCTTCCAGTCCAATTCTTTATGTTCTCACAAGTGACAGATTATACTTCTGAACTTCTATGGCAAAAGTAAGAAAGAGTGATTGTATTAATCCATCTAAATCTGCAGCTTGCTAATTAAGATGAAAACTATAACAATCTGTGCTTAGGTGAAGCACAGTATTTTTATAACCCAGCTCAAGACAGCATCACTAGCCAAGCCAAAAGTAGAAGATTTAAGTTCTCAAATTATTAAAGAACAATAAAATAATGAACCACTTAACACTAAATGATCAACAATCTGTATTAAATATGAACTCTTTTATAGTGCCCAGTCTTCTTTGCTTTTTATATTTCCAAGACATTCCTCGTGGTGTTTAAAACACAGAGAACAACACAGTGCTTCAAACCCCACCTGCAGCAGTGGAAGGAGGTTCAGTCACAGCAGGTCTGCAGTGGCAGCCCCCTTTCAGAGGGCCAGTGTCACACACAGGTTTTTGTAGCCCAGAGATGGTATTAAGGAGGGAATTTCAAATGAAGTGTTTGCAAGTGAGCCAAGCATTGGAAACTAATGCAATATTTTACTAGGTTTTAAAGGGAATTGAGGCAAAATTATCAAGAATAAATCTTTTAAAGTTTAGTGTGCAGAGTTAAGAATTCATCACTGCATCCAGGTACCTAAGCAAAGGTGCAAGGACTTTATCACAGACTTCTCAAAACATACTAATTACTGGTATAAATCTGTTGTCACTAGTGGCATATTGCCAAGAGGTAATTGAGCCTTAAATGAAAATGAATGTGAGACATGTGAAAAGACAGCTGATTTGACCCAGGATGTTAGCAGAAATATAATGCCTGGGAGGATCGTGGGGTTAAGGAACTCCCGTGTTTGGCCATAAACTGCAAAGTAACACATAAGTCAAACCAGAGAATGAAACAAAATCTTCCTGTCAGTAAGCTCTCCCCTCCTACAGGGTACATGGCAGTCCCTCTAAGGACACTACACACTGCTTTGCTTTCTTTCTATGAAGTCATTGAGGGTCTGGCCTTGAGTGAATAACCAGAACAGACAACGTTCATAAATGCTGTCTCTTCCCAGACCAACACGGGTGGCAAGCACCACAGCTGCCACTGAGAAACAAAGCTGACTTTGAAATTCTGTATTCAAAACAAAAAGCATACGGGTCTAATAGAAAGGATCCAAGAGCCCTTGTGAATCACAAATAACAATTACCCTGTGATTGTCATCTCTCAGTACTTTCAGGTCTGCCACCTCTGACAGCATTTTTACCAAACATTAAGGAAGATTTTTTTTGGCAGCCCAAGAAGGCTGCCACACTCCTTCTAAGAGTAAAGGTTGCCCAACACATCCCAGCACAATATTCCTCATTTCTCACCATCAGGCTGTGTTTGTCTTTTTCTTCCCTCACAAACAAGTATTGGGAACACCAGATTTAGGAGGTTTGACTAAAGGTATGTATATATGGATGCTTTAATTCCATGTACATGTCCACAGCAGCCAAAAGGTCCCATCCTTGTCTCACTTGGCCATGTCCCCACTGGTCCTCATTTCCTCCCTTCTGTTAGCACCAGGATTTTGTGTAGATTTGCAGTAAATGGGTTCCTAGAGTTGATTTTTTTTTTATCCCAGAGGCATCAGGCTAGTTTTCAATTTAATCTGTTCCATCTAAACAGGTAATTGGGAGGAAGCTGGATGAAGAACTGTGGATGTGAAGGGAGGCAAAGAGTATTCTTTGAGTGGTGATACAAGTTAATGTCATATGTAAAAGAGCATATATCCACAGTGTAAATTAGAGCTCAGGCTCTGTCAGCAGGCAGTGAAGACTCTCCTAAACAGATGCTTCTAATGGTAATTCAGAATACCTAAACCAGAAGCCTAAAATTAAACAGCATGAATATGACAAACCCATAATGTCTCAGTACTGTAATTCCCACAAAGAGTTGAGGTTCTATTTACAAATGCAAATGATCTGGGTTTAAGCAGAAATACTTTTGCTTAATGTTTTTTTTTTCCATGGAAAAATTGAAACCTTCCCCTGTGAGGGGCAGTGAAGACCCTCTGAAGGGCTCTCCTGCTAACACAATAAACATCTGTGGGTTCTTTCCTCCCTAAAGCTGTTTTTCTAGGGATCCCTCTCTGATGAATTAGCAGTCCCAGTAGATTGAGGCAAACAATCCCACACACCACATTTTAGGAAATGGTACTTCTTGGAACTGATTGGTTTGGTCTGCCTTAACGCAGGCAAGTTAACACCACATTATCAAATGGACTGAGGTCACCAACCTCCACCAGATTATCTGCTTGATCCTTTTCAGGCCAAAAAAAAAAAAAAGAAAAAGAAAATGAAAAAGCTTGGATTCCTTACAGAAATCTGAGTGCTCCAAGCTGGAAGCTGTAGGCTTGGTCACTCACAGCCCACCCACCTACACATCAAGATGGACTGGAACAAGCTCCTCCATCAGCTAGAAAAGTGAAGGGGGTAGGGAGGTGGGAGGAAGAGTTTCATATTTCATCTACCACTTTTAATAGAAAACAGAATGTGGTGGGAGGTTGAAAGGAAAATAGCAAATCCCTGGAGATCCTAAGTGTTGTCCTTGCAAGTCAAAGCTGTCAATCACACCGTGTGCCCTCCAACTCTACTTCTTGAAAGGAAGGAAGGAAAGGAGGAACAGACTGGCACGTTCAGCCACTAGGTGTTACTGTTGCTCCACCGACTTTAGAATAAGGAAAACATCTATCAGAGGCCTCATCTGCAGCTGTACCTGAAGATTTAAACCACAGAAACAAACTCCTACTTCTGGATTCACATACTGCAACACAAAAATCAGAACACTTCAGTATCTTTTCTTGGGGTGGCCATAGAGGCAGACTGATGTTCTTTGGGTTTGTTTTTACATCTCTGCTTTGTTTCTCCATCTATAAAATGGAAATAAAGACCCCCATCTCCCCTGGGAAGGATTTTGAGGCCACAGATCAATAAGAGTTGAAGTCCCTGACAATCTGTTGGCATGAACAAAGCAATAAGGTTTTGCATGAGTTTTTCCTATTGATTCCAGAATAGGTTTCCTGAGAGAGACTGAACTGAGTGTTACCCTGAAGACTCGTGACAAAGAACAGGGCTGCACTGCACCCCTGTCAATGCACCTTTATGTCCTGTTTCCCTCTGCTCTCTTGCCATAGCTCCACCCAAAGATTTTTCCAGAGAGCAGCCACACTTCATCCAAACCATCATTTACTTAATCAACTACACTTCGAGCCCCAGAGACACATCCCTGCCCTGAGCTTCTTAACCAACAAGCTTTGAGATTACAATATTGATTTTCTCCTTCATTTTTAATAACTGGCTCCAATGCTCAAAAATAGGTGTTCCTTCCTCTCAATTCCTGTATTCCATGCCTTGCCCCCAGGTGAACCAGTATAAATAAATTGATGATATAATGCAGGTCCCTGTCTGCACCCACTGAAGAGCTGTTTCTGCACACACACAATAAATGTCACAGCAACCAGGCAGAGCCTTCCCTTCATGGTGAGCTGTGCCATGTGGTTGTACTTCTAACCCAGGCAGCATTTTCACACACAACTGGAGTGCTCCAGGGCATGTTTCCCAAAGTTTGGAAATGTTGCTACAGTACATTAAACAAAGCACCAATACTGAGCCACAAAAGCTTATGAAAAAGTTTTTTTTGTTGTTTTCATAGGAAAATTTTTATGTGCCACATTAAATGAAATTCAATGCAAACTTAAAATACTGAAAGACTGAATGGTTTGCAAGTGCTCAAGTATTATCTGAAAGCTGACTGGCATTATGTTTTACTGCTGCTTCCAGTAAAATCAGTGGGTCTCTACCTTGGAGGCAAATATCCTCTGATCTGCAATTCAGGCAAAAAGCATCACCTGCCCTCATACAGAAATCACTGCATCTCTCACTCAAGTTCTCACTAGCATTTCTAGAGGGAAGAACAGCTTTATCGAAATATTATTGATATCTTGCAGTGGTTTTTGGCTTTTGAAAGACAAAGGAGTATTTTTACAAGGAAAATCACCTGAAGATGATAATTTTTGCTTGCTACCAAAACATTATGGTGGAAAACCTGCCATCTAATAAATGCAAGACATAAAGACCATTACCAGCATTGTCTGGAAGTAGTTCACTTACTGCTGGGCTTTCCTCTCTGCTGCAGTCTGACAAAGAGTTTTGAATCAGTGAAGGAAAATGATTCACACACGTGTGCTCTCAGCAAACAATGCACCAGGCACTAACACAGCTTTACCCATATGCCTAAGGCAGATGCTGATAACATCAAATGTACTTGACTTAGATGACTTTGAAAACAGTCACCCTAAGTGGCTTGAAAGCTTAATTCCCACTTTCTAAAGTGACTTCAAACCTTAAATCACATGGATAAATCCAAAAATTGCACCCTTAGTCAGCTGTCCTCTCCTTACTCTTCAGTGGCTAATATAAACACACAAAGACCCTATCTGACACTCCATCTAAAAATTAATCCTAATTGCTTTCTGGGCAGCTGCACAAACAGCCAGTTTCACCCAGTTCCAGTTACCTCTTATGCTTTATTTCCTCTTCGTCTGTGCTGGTGTCCACAATAGGACCCTTTATAACACATTTCTCTTCGTGTACTATCATCAGCTAATACCATATGCCAGCTGAGGCTGTCCTGGTTCTTCTCTCTGGGCCACCCTTTCTGTCTTTCCTTTGGAAGTCACGGGTCTGAAATGTGGAAAACAACAAAGCTGCAGAAAGAATTAACTATGAGTTGTCCCAGCTCATTGTGAATTTGGTCCTGGATCACACACGAATCTTCACAAAGAGAAAGCACACATCCAGTCTGCTACAGCAGAATCAAATTCATGAGTAGCTGCAGCTACTGCTTTTTCATTGTCTTAGTCCACAAACCTGAAAAGAAGGGGTTTTCTGATATTTAAAATACTGTGTGAACATCAGGATGCCACTGCCACACTGAACCTCTGTAAAGTATCCCTACACAAGGAGTGAAACAACAAATGAGTCTGCACTGTGATAAAGACTGTACCCCCTCAGTGAGAGCAGAGCATTTCTGGTTCACATTTATTAGCAGTACTGGTAATAAACATTTACATTGTGGTAGTGCCTAGAGGCCCTATTTGAAAGCTTGTCTAGAAGTGCTATTGTACCTGGGCACTAAACAGCTCTAAAGCAGCACATCTGTATGCCAGATGTTTTATTTTCTTAGAAGCTGCCATTTCAAAAAGGCTCTTGCCTCCCCTAACAAGCCTTAATAAGAATCTTCAAGAGCTTGGCTTCATCATCCTTCCAAGGAGAATCTGCAGTTAAAATCACAATGAAACAAAGGAGGAGAGCACTGCTGGAGCTAGTGAGGGACACCAGAGCAGTGCAGAATGGTCTGAAGACCACATTGACAGAGGGCTCTGGAAGAGGGCACTGACCTCTGCCTGTTTCACCCCTCCAGGGCTGCCCACCAGGCACTGGGGCCAATGCAGGAGCAGCATTGCATGGATGTGGCCAGCAATGGGCTGCAGCAGTGGGCTTGGTGGCCTCTATTCCAGCTTCCATTGACTTTTGGACCCTGAAAGGTTGCACAGGAGTCATGGCTTTATCTTCTCATGGTTCGAAGATTGGTATCTATGGGCAGAAAAATGGTCTGAGAAGGAGTTTCCTCTTTCTCCTACTTCTGCCCTCGAGAGTCATCAGCTGCTCCTCCTCTGGTCAGGGGTCACACAGCTCAGGGGTCACACAGCTCAGTGCCTGGAAATCCTGTCCCCTGCTGAAAGCGGCAGCTGGGAAGTGCCAGGAGGATTTCTCCCTTACCAAAGCTGCCCAAAGCTTCCCTGGGCCACACAAGAAAACACATTGTGAAGGATCCCTTCACTCTTTTGCTGTGACACCACACTTACTCCAGCAGCCCGATGAGCAGGGACAGAGCAGGGAACAGAGAGAACAAAGCACCCAGAATTCACAGAATCACTGGGTTGGAAGAGACCTTTAAGATCAAGTCCAACTGTTGGGAAGGATGAAATAGGAAAGCCTTATAAATATGACTGTTTAGACCTTGAGAATATGAAAGATACAAGTGAAATAGAATTGAAGGCAAGTTTCGATGTCTAAGATGCCGAGCCTCTGTTACTGAACAACAGAAGAACAATAGTGTGGCCAGCTGAAGGTAATCCCCTTTTGATTAAACAAAGCCCTTCTCTTTGCCAACAGTCCAAGGGTCAGAGCAGACCCTACCAGCTTGGCAAGAGGGGTCCAAAGAGTAGATTTTAGGGTTTAAAGTATAACATAGTATGGTAATGTAGTGATTCTTATAGGCTATATGTAAATGCTATAGGATTTGTATCCTGTACTAGATTGGTTAGTGTAAATCAGAATATTCAGTATGGAAGAAGATTTAATGCATTGTAACGGGAACTTCGCTCTCTTACTTTTATACTCTTACTCTCTTACTCCTGCTCTTTACTCTTACTTTTATACTCTTACTCTCTTACTCCTGCCCTTTGCTCTTACTCTACCTCTCGGTCCTGCCTTGAGCTGCGCTGGCAGCTCCAAGCAGGGCCTCTAAACCCTCACCTTATGTAATAAACCTCATGCTCCAAGACTAGCCTGGATTCCAGAGATCTCTCGTCTCGGTTTGTCCCATCACCGACCGTCCATCCCCCACACCAACCCATGCCCTAACACCTCAACTAAACCATGGCACTGAGTGCCACATCCAGTCTTTTTTTAAACACACCCAGGGATGGTGACTCCACCACCTCCCAGGGCAGACCATTCCAGTACTTTATCACTCTTTCAGTAAAAAACTTTTTCCAAACATCCAACCTAAATTTCCCTTGGCGCAGCTTAAGACTGTGTCCCCTCACTCTGTCAAGCAAGGACACTGCGGGGACAGAGCAGGGACACAGTGAGGCAACAGCAGGGATGCTGCGGACACAGTCTGGGGACACGAAGGGGACACAGCAGGGACGCTGCGGGGACGGAGTGAGGACACAGTGGACGGACACGAGGACGGAGCGGGGACACTGAGGACGGAGAAGCGACATGAAGGGGACAGAGCAGTAAAGAAAGAAAGAGCGGCAACAGAACGGGGACAGGAAGTGGACACAGCAGCGACGGAGCGGGGACACGAAGGGGACACAGAGGGAACACGGCAGGGACACGAAGAGGACGGAGCGGTAACATGAAGGGGACACAGAGGGAACACGGCAGAGACACGAAGAGGACGGAGCGGTGACATGAAGGGCCAGCCCACACTCCCGACCCCCGCGGCCGCCGCCTCACGCCGCGCCCCGCCCCTCCCGTCACGTGACGGCGGCAGAGCCAATGGCCGCGCGCTCCCGGCGCTCCGCGCGTTGCCGGGCAGCGGCCGCGGGGGGGCGCTGTCCCCGCCATGCTGAGGGCCAAGGTGCTGCTGGTGGGGCCCCGGGAGGTGAGCGCGGCCGGGACCCCCGAACGGCACCGCCGGGACCCCCGAACGGCACCGCTGGGCCCCGCGGGGTCACTGCGGCGGCAGGGAGGGAGGGAAGGAGGGAGGGAGGAAGCGGGACCAGGCCTGCACGCACCGGGGCTGAGCGGGAGGGATGGCGCGGGGGGATTGGGTGAGTACCGGCGTCGTGGCTTTGGCGCATGAAATTAAACTTTATACGTGTGTCTTTGGTCACCGCGTTCTGCTAGTCTGGAAAGTCGGTGTTGGCAAACTTCGTGTCCGAGAGCGCGGAAGGGATCTGCAGCTACAGCCCGACGCAGGGGGTCAGGTGAGCCCCGGGAGCCCCGCGCCCTGCTGTGCCGCTGGGCGGGATCACATCCCATCGTGTATCCATCGTTTCCACAGGATCCTGGAGTACGAGAAGCCAAACCTCAATGGGAACAACAAGGGAGCTGGGTGTCGATTCGAGCTGTGGGATTGCAGTGGTGATCAAAAGTAAGCCAGCATTGTTGCTTCCTCCAGGTTACTGGACTCCTGGTAGTTCTGTTTCCAAGATATTCATACTTAAGGCTCAAGCCAATGGTCTGTTTGACATGAGGAGTATTCCTGACTCTTTACCCCAATATATATTTATAGTTTCTGCTACAAAGCATCCAACACTAGGTAGTCTCTGCCATGATCACAGCTGAACTTTGTTTTGGATAAGAACTGACTAAAACAGTGAAGTCCACAACTCCTGGAATGAAGTTAGAGATACAGAATACAGAGGCCCACTATGTAATTGCCTTCATCTCCATTAAATTATGTGAATGGAATTCAAACAATCTATGCATATGATTGAGGCCTTAATTTCTAAATGATGGAGTTGAGAATGATCCATTCTTAGGGCAATGTTTAATTAAGTTTATATGAGCATTTGACCAAATTCTACATTGTCAGCAAATCATCAAATTAGAAAATCATGGGATCAACTATCATAATAGATAAGTCAAAATACTTGGAATATGATAAATAACTGGCAAGGTTACTGATGTTATAGGTAAAAAAAGTATTTAATGTGTTCTTGAGAAGGGGAAAAAACTTGCAAAATTTGAGTGCATGTTTCTGCTCTACAGCTGTCAGTCTTTCAATCTTCTGTGTTTTGCAAGGTTTGAAACATGCTGGCCAGCTCTGATGAAGGACTCTCATGGTGTAATAATAATCTTCAACCCTGATCTGCCCAGCCACCTGAAAGAAATCGAGATGTGGTACTCGTGCTTCGTGCAGCAGCAGCCACTGCTTGACAG
Source organism: Leptocoma aspasia (assembly GCA_013399835.1). NCBI lineage: Eukaryota > Metazoa > Chordata > Aves > Passeriformes > Nectariniidae > Leptocoma > Leptocoma aspasia. Next base: position 83,249 of record VXAX01000979.1, on the reverse strand, counting down.
TCAGTGTCTCCTGGTGGCACATCACAAGCCAGGCAGTGCAGGGGACACTGAAAACCTGTCCTTGGGTAAGGAGATGGAAAACTCCATTTGTAGCTCAGAGTTTCTCACTGATCTTTGTGTCTTTGAAATTGTTAATACCTTATGGCTTGCATTTTTCATCTAAATCTGTTGATTAAAGAACACTAAAGTGCTTTGCAAAACCAAAAATAATGGATTTCAAAGGTGAGCAATCTTCCTGTTTCACAAAATGGGAAGGGAAGGGAAGGGAAGGGAAGGGAAGGGAGGGGAG
>VXAX01000979.1:7960-82905 GCA_013399835.1 Leptocoma aspasia | reverse complement strand
AGGGAAGGGAAGGGAAGGGAAGGGAAGGGAAGGGAAGGGAAGGGAAGCTTTCAGTGCCTTCTCCAAGTGTGTATGCAGCTGAGCCAGAAATTAGAACTCCTGCCATATTTCCTCATCAGTAGTAGTTTGGTTCTTACATTGGATTTTTTTTTTTTTTTGGAACAGATACTTTTGAGGGCATTTAAGCCTGTATTTTGACAGTCAAAAGAACAGGAGCCCTTTGAAATAAAAGGCTAATGAGCTGCATCTTAAAATTAGCAATAGGTACCTTAGATACTGCAAAATTATTTGTGGCTGTGAAAACAGACACTCCCTTCTGGGCAACCTGTTCCAGTGTTCAAACAAGTACATGTTTGTTATAAGCATTAATATACTAATACATATTTAATTTAACAATGCCATTCCATATTTTTGAAGTAATCAAAGAGTATCATATCACTTCAATACTAAAATTGCAGTTCAGTGCTCAATTTGTTTAATTCTGCTTAACTGAATGTGAGACCAGAATCAGGCTTTGCACTTCAATAATAATAAACTTTGAAGAATTTAATCTGGCAATAAGATGTATTTGTTTGCAACACTGACAAACTCTGCTGCATTCTTCCTTGCCCTGCTCTGTGTTACCTGGGGTGTCAAATGTTGTGTACCACTGAATTCCAGCTGACTTCAGCATGAGCTGTCTCATGACCTTGATTGTGACTATTTCTTTTATAAGAGGAATATACCTAATTATTCTTATTTACTTTCAAAGCTTATCCACTGAACAAGCTAAAATTGATACATTCCAACTTAGAGGAAGATCCTGAAGATGTTCGGATGGAATTTATCAAGTACTTCAGAAGCATTATCACCATAATAAATGAGAGCAGAGAGAGGGAAGAAATGTCAATAATCTCATAATATTAAAAAAAGATACTGAACAAGGAAGAAAAAATATGATTTTCCCTTTGTAAGCTATACTAGCCTGTGAACAGACCCTCCCAAGGAGAATTTGCCAGGCTATAAACACTTCAGCCTGTGAACAAGTGCTGACATCAAGTGAACTGTGATGCCAGGGAGATGGCTGCACATCCAGGCATTTGAGTGACTTTGTAGCTGCACTATGGCATCAGAGGCACAGGAAGGTGTTACTGTGTTAGTGTGGCCCAAAATACAAAGGTATGGGTCGTGTCTTCACAACTCCTCTGTGCAGGGCTGCTTGGAGAAGAAAGCCTGACAGAACATAAGACACTGGAGTTCTGCTGAAGCACCTGGGCAAAGTGCTCACGTTAGCTGGAGAAGTCTTGTCTTTGGAAGTCAGTACAAACTGATTGGAATAGAGATGTGAGAAGTCATGGTGTAGAATCCACTTTTTTATGTTCCGAGTTGTCCTTGTCTTTCCCTTGAAAGCACATTGCACAGCCATTGCCTTGGCAGGACAGAGCAGGTTCCAGTCTTTCTCAGGACTAAGTTTTTCTTCTATTCCAACAAAATAAACATGTTGTGAGGACAATGTTTAGGTCTCTCTGGGAGGAAGGAATTGAAATCTTGGTGTAGTGCAACATTTTGACTTATGTCAGGAGCTCCAATAAGTTCTGCGTTCTCCAGAGGAGGAAAAGCTGTTTAGAAATTTTACTGTTCCCTGTTGCATTGAAATAAGTGGTTTCATAGATAATTTACTTTCTGATTTGTTTGGTTTGCACACATTCCTGTTCTTTGTGTGTTTTGCTGCAGAAGTCTTTTTTTTGTAACATGCATTACTAAGGCAATAAAAACATTTTTAAAATGCATCCTCTTTGTTCTCAAAGGAAAAGTTAATTATGGGTTTGTGGAACTCTTAACAACTTGTTTCATTTTTAGTAAGGAAAATAGTGATAAAGTTGTAAAATATTTCAGCCTACAACAAGAGACATTTACAAAAACTTGGACCCAAGTAGCCAAAGAAATGACACCACCTTGACACTGTTGTTTAGTAAACACCCTTTAGAGAAAGTAAGTTATAAACCAGGAAGTACTTCATGTATTTTAGTGCAAGACAACAGGAGTAAGAGGTTCTTGGGTTTTTTGGTGATCCAGCTTAATTAGTCTACTATTTTTCCTATTTTCATAGTTATTCTCTGAGTAGTGAGTAGCCTGTCCTTGTGCACGTGGCATGTGAGGTGAAAGATTAAAAGATCTCTGAGCAGTTCCTGTTCTGCCATTAAAGCTAAAAGCTGCAGTTGGTTCTGGGAGGCAAAGAGGGTGGTACTGAAGGAAAACACCTGTGAGAGGAAGAACACCAGGAAAGAAACAAGTAAAATAAGCAGAAAAAGATGAAAATAATAGGTTGGAGGTGAATAGTGGGAGGTTGGCATTTCAACATCTACATCTTATTTACATGACTTTTAACAATCAGGCTTTCTGTGCTTGCAGTCAGTGTCATAGGGTGGTCTGTTGGAAGCAGTTATTAAAAATACACAGTCTAACTAGAGAACAATTTTTTACATGCTGCCTTAGATTACTTTTTCCTTGTTGCCAGCTGTATGGTGCTGGAGCCAATTTTTAAAATATACTGCCTTAATAAATTCAGTTTTTCCCAACAGCAGCGTTGCAATATTCACTGGTAAAAGACTGGTGTGAAACCTACCAAATATTTTATTTGGAATGTAAAACTGTTTGGGTGATTCCAGGGTTGAAAAGTCAATGAACTCTCCTGTTCACCACCTTGCTTCATATAAAATGTTAACCATGATCTTACTTCAAACTCGAAAAAAGGTTGTAAATTACAGGTAGACTGCAACACACTGTTCATCAGAGAAGGAAAATAGTGTTAGAACCAAAGACAGATGCCTAGACTTGACTTCGTATCATCCAAAAATCATCCACAGCTGGCAAGCTGTGGGTTTGATGGGGAGTAGGAACAATCTAGGAGCAGAGGAGAACAGCAGCTTTGCAGCAAAAAGGTCATAATACACCATAAATGTGGAGCATCATTCATAAAATCTGGCCAAGAAATGAATTTCTGTCACTGCTGAAGAACAGTAAAGGCACAGACTCATGCAAAATTAATCCTTAGTACTGGAGAAGATAACAGAGAAAGTATTTATCCAGAAGTATCTTTCATTAACAATTTATGAAGGAGGCCATCAGGGACAGCCAGCTGGAGAGAGGTGTGGGAATGCCAAGGAGCACACGCTGGGTCTCTGTCTCTGCCCTTCTGAGCTCTCAGAGCCTGCAGAGCCCCAGGAGATGCCACATCCTGCTGTGGGGGGCACCTGTGTCCCTGTGCCAAAGCAAGGTGGTTCATAAGGGGCTGTTTTGTGCTCTGTCCTATTTCTGCTGGGGAGGCCAAGGAAGTGCCAGGCAAGTGTAAAGGAAACTGGGAGCATGTGGCAATCAGCCACCCATCAGCTGGCAAGCTGTGGGTTTGACAGGGAGTAGGAACAATCTAGGAGCAGAGGAGAACAGCAGCTTTGCAGCAAGAGCACTCTTATCTTATTCTTCCACACTGAGGACCTCACTCACCATGCTGGGAAGTTTGTAAAGGCTTTTTGGAATGGCTGTTCCAAGAAGAGAAAGGCAGACAACCAGTGAAGTCTGTCAACTCCTCCAAAATGTAGCCTTCTCCAGGTGTCCTCAGTCTCTTAGAGTGAACAGGTCATGTGTCCTTCTCATCCTGTCAGCAGCCATGAACTCCAAATCCTGGATTTGTATCAATCAGCTGTGCACAAATTGGGAGTCTCCCAAGTTCCTTATCCATACTGGAATTCAGTAGGCATTTTTCCAGAGGTTTTTCTGTCATGGTTTTGGGAACTGAGGCTGGAATCAGGAGCATAGAACATTTTAAATATGAATTAATTCAAATAAATTCAGCCTCCACACTGCAGAATCCAAAGTCTCCAGGATATGCCAACCATGCAGTGAGAAAACAACCTGTCACTTCAACAGAAGTTATTCAGGTGCAACGTTATTTTGTCACTTGGCACTGAGTAATGATAATCCTGACACCTCACTTCATTTTATTTATGATGTACAGAAATGGTTTTCAAAGTTTTATTGCTGTATAGCTACAAACCTTTTATAGCTGTATGTGAGTTCTACTCAAGTTCCCACTCACCTCCCACAAAAGCAGTTAGTACATCATTGCTCTGGACAGCTGACTTGTCTGGACAAAGGGTCAGCGTGGAAATTTGATAGGGAGCAGTCAGAATCAGAGGAACTCTGCAGGGCTAAAATGCAGAATTTCAAGACTTCAGGGTTATATCCATAAAGTTAAAGACTGTGGCTACTTTGCAGGCTGGTCATTGAAGATATTTAAGCTCTTCAGTTGTAAGAGTTTGCTCAGGTTACCTTTTACAAGCTGTTTTCTGCACAGAACATTGTGAAGCCAGTAATTCCTGGTGAGGATGAAGACAGTTACAGGCAGTGCTACCCAGATGTGTGACTTGTTTACAACTAAACATTGGGAGTAGCAGCAAAGCTGAATGAAATACATTTGGACCTTACCAAAAAAAATGCAGCTTTCTTTTCAAGTCATATATTTTGAAGGCCAGGCCTTTGGTCTCAGTTGCTCTCAGCAGTATTGTTCTAATGGACACAATAGACATAAGAAATCCCACGTTCCTATTTCTATTATTGTGTTGCCAAGTGACTAAAGGGAGTCATGGAGGCCCCCACATTGAAGAGTGCCCATCCATGCTGGGGTTTTGCATGCTCAGTTTAAAATATGTAGGGTGCTGACATGCAGATGCTTTAGGAAGCAACTTCTAGAAGAACCTCCGGAAGAAGTCCTATCCAGGACCTCTTAAAATCATATCTTGAACAACTCCACTTTTCAACAGGAGTACGTTGCTCTGGAGGTCACTTGCACTTCCTCTCATCACTTCTGCAGAATTCTCCACTGGTGGATTACTTGGTGCAGCAGAGATCTGCCAAAATACCAATTTACCTTGTTGAGGAGTTGCCTACCCCAAGACACTGGAAACACTGCAGCAGTAATTTCCACAGCTTCAGTTGGTGCTCTGCCTGCACACACAGACACCAAGGCACCAGACACCACGTGCTGCTACTCCCAGCAGTCCAGGGGTTAATTCCTGTGCACAAAGCAAGCCTTTTTTCACTTCAGGTGTGCATTTTTGCATTGATCCATACAGGTTATTTACTTAGGACAAGTTTCCCCTTGGGTGACTGAGCTTTGCATAACTAGACACCTTGGAAAGGCACCTGCTCAGAATTTGCTGAGAATTCATCCTGTGAAAATTCTTCACAAACTGCAGTGGGAACCTCTGACCTCATACTGGAATCACCAGTGTGATGGAACTGTTTTGTTCACCTGGTGTTCAGGTTTGGCCACCCATGCTCAGAAAGATACACTGAATCAGGAAAAGGCCATTGAATTGCTAAAGAAGAAAGAAACAATTGTATAAGAAGTGTCGTTCTTTTTCACTCCAGCAACATAGCAAGGGGATATCCTTGATATCTGCAAATAAATCACAAAGAAACCGATTGCAATTACTTGGGCATAAGGTAACAGGAGCAATCAGAAGAGCAGAAATATTGTTAAAAAAGGGTTGTAACTAAGGTGCACAAACCTAACTATAAAGTTCTCACCATCTGCTCCTTTTGCTTATTCTCCCCCTGCCCTTCAATTGTATGTGGAAATAATTTGAACTTGAATACAAAGTTTGGTTTTGTTTTTTTTTTGTTTTTTTTTTTCCCTGAAAGACAAAAAGCAGAGGAAATCTAATACATTCTGTTTGGGTGTAATAATGTAAACTAAAAGGCAGCTTTGGCACAATACTAAATGTGAACAAACTAGTCAACCAATAACTCTAGTCTGGAAGTTGAAGAAGGTTTCCAACAGAGTGGGGAAAACCTGGTTCCATAACAGTGTTTAATTAGCAGTTTGTGATAGATTTTCACTGGACTTGATCATTCTAGTCTGTCTCTTACGAATACAAGAGGCTTTTTTTTTTTTTAATTAATGCAGGTATTTTTCTCCAGAGGTGGCAGTGAACCAGAACATCAGCTCCAAACTTCCTTGAACTTTGAGAAACTTGGATTCTGATTTGTACTCCCCAGCTGGAGATCCACTGAAGACGTAGGTTGTATCTACACATATGCAGAGGAAATAAAGCAGTTTTATCAACTCATACCAGAAGAAAGATAACACAAATTTTCTCACGTGAGTTTCACTTTAGAAAGTACTGTCTGAAGATGGGCACTGGGTTTTGCTTGCATAACTCTCAGACACAAACAAAAAAATGCCACATGTTTTGCTGAGTTCTATTGTCTCTCCCTCCTTTTGTAAGGAAATTAAAGCCTATTTCTCTCCTAGTTCCACGAAATCTATCTGAATCCTGGTAACAAGTCTCTGAGAAATTGCTCAGAGGGAATAACAGACAAGGGTACACCCTCCACTGCTATGTTACTGCTCCATGAGTTCCAGACAAAAGCATTTCTTGTGGTTTGGCAGCAAGCATCTGCTCCTAAAACCCTGGGAGTGCATTGTTCTTTACATGTCAAAAGTTGATTTAGTACCCACAGGCACAGATTGCAGGGTCCCTTTTTTTAGGAGGGATCTTCAGGTTTTCTAGGCTGCTGGGGTCACCTCTCACAGCCAGTGACACCATTTGGGAGAGTCACACCCAAGTGGACTGTAAAGAACAGGCCCTCAGGTCTGCCCTGCAATGAATATTCCAGGATTCTTATCCTGACCTAGGTTAAATGGTAATACTCCAGAAACTGAGCAACTGACTGCCAGGCCCATAATAACAACTCTGAATCATTAAATAAAGATACATCTTCAGGATAAATTATTGTTAAGGCTCCAAAATAGTTCTGCTGTGTTTGGAATTCTAATAATGGTAGGCAAGCCTGACTGGAACCTCTAATGATACAAAGATCTTGCAGTCTTGCTTATCTGTAGCTAAGTTAATGAGCCTGGGACCCAAACACAGCTATTATGAGGCCCTTCTGCTCAGAATGGTGTATCTTTACTTTTAAAGCAGACCATTAAAAGTAATATCTAATGAAAACTCCATCTGTTTTCCATTGAACGTACACTTGGCTTTTTTCTTTTTTATTCTCTAAGGCTCCATGAAGCTTTGCAGCACACAGGGCTGACACTGTCACATGCTAACAGGACAAGCCAGCCCTTGATGCAATTCCTTTGTCCAGGGAAGTTAAATATTGGATTTATCAGAATCTATTAACATAAAGGTAACATTTTGGACCTTTAATTCCTTTCATATCCAGGAATTGGAAAGAGATGCACAAATATGAAGTGGTGTAATAAATTTTAAGTCACACAGACCTGCACAGAACCAAATCTACAGACCATAAATGTTATTTTACAAAGTATTGGCAATAAAAGCTGAGACTTGCCACTCTGTTCTCTCTCTTCTACCCAGCTAAATGGGAACTTCTGAGCCCTGTTTAGACACAGGGTGTATGACACAAAGTTGTGCAGTTGTGATCCCTACAGACACTCTTACAGTTCTCTAGCACATGAACCTACAGAAGCCAAACACATGCACATGCAGTTTCCATTACTAAATAATTCACTTGGTAGTCCCAGAAAAACCTGGTAGTATCAGATACACAAACACTTTATGCTAAGTGCTGTTAAAGCCTAGTTTCCAACAGACTTGAGTCTTAAGGATTTACCCAAGTGTAGACTTTCTGTCCTCTTATAAGGGTTTTCCTCCCTTATTCCCTATACAGACATGGCTACCTGCAGTAATGATTTTTTTAGGCATTTCACAGAACAAGAGAAACATGCCTAAACTGACCATGGAAATTAAAAGATTTTTTCTCCATCAAAAGAAGGAAATTCTGGAACAAACACCAAATAAAGTCTTTCCAAAACTGGGACAATAGGAGAGACAACTAGGAGGAAAGAGTATATTTTTGAGTAGCACCAAGCTGTTTATGAAAAACATTGGAAACTCGGCTCACTACAAAAGCAGTAGACTGGACTCAGCAATCCAAAAGATAGTTTTAATTCTATATTTCCCTCACCGAAACTGGTGATACAATAGATAATTTTTACTTTAGAATTAGTTTTCTCTGCACTTGCCTGTGCAAACATGTGAGTTAAAATGCATGTCACCTCTTTCCCATGCTCCAGCAAGGACAATAAAAAGAGAATGTGACCTCTTGTGTGGCCCGTAACAAGCATAAATTAATGATGTCTTAATATGCATTCAATGTGGCAATAAGTTCCATATTTCATACAGCTTTATAAATAAAGCATATCTTCTATGGTTGATCACAAATAAACCAGAAGAGAATCAAGCAGGTAACGTGGAAATACAGAGTAATAAAGATTGATTCTTACCTTTTGCTTTTGTAAGAAAATGAGACTCATGTTTGTGTTTGTTTATATGAATTGGCCCCAAATAACATTGGAACTGGTTCATAATTCCCACTCAGATTTTTAGAATTTACGATATTTAATTCCTGCAAGTCCTGTGAAAACAGCCAAATTAAGACAGATTATTCATTTCTCATTGAAGAAAGAGGCTAAAATTAATTAAATCCCCATTAGACATCAGGGAATCCATGCTTAAACACAATCCAATATATAAATCCATAGGAAAAAAATATTTCACTGTTTGCAGAACTACTTGTATTGAATGAGATCACAGAGATATAACATCAGTATGACAGAAGCTAATCACCACTCAACAAACATTTTGGAAACAAGTCAGCAACCACATCTGCTTCACCAGAACCAGAGCCTCATGTGACAGGAAGCTTATTGGAGACCCTGTCTCTCATTATTTTATTTTTGCTTATAACTTCTCAGCGTGAATATTCAATATTGCAAAATCAAGCAGCTTCCTTTACAGACCATCCAGAAAGGAGAAAGAAACTGTGTCAAACATTCCAGATCCTGAAGAAATTGATGCCTGTGGAGCTATGGATTTCTACCAGCAAAACATCTGGCACAAAACAACATTAAACATGAGTAACTTGCTTCTCTTTCTCCTTACCATTGGTGTGAGGCAATAATAACTCCTCTGAAGTTTTCTTGATGTATCAAGCCTTAAAACAAGACAAAAGAGAAGAAATCCAGCCCTTGAAACATAGCAAGACATAGCAATACAACTATAAAGGAATATAACTCAAAATATCTTGTTTTCTTAGTAGCAGAGAATGTTACATTGTGAGACATTTTTCTTGGTTACTATACATGAAACAGTTACTTCACAATACTGAGTGCAATTTAGGAATTCCCACTTGGTGCTCTTTCATAGCTTTGGTCATAGATCCAGGAGTCAGAGCCTCCGAGCAGGTAAATTTGATAAAATTTACAGGGAAAACACCACTCACAGGAAAATCTGTCCAAGAGTGAAGCCAAATGTCCAAAGCCAGGATAACAGTAGCTCTGTGTACTCAGCATTCCTCAGCTGAAACACTTCCTAAGGTGACAGGATTCATCTCAAGCACTTCTAAACTGGGTGGTTCACATGCACCAGCCCTGGACTCACCTCTGCAGTCACAGCTGGTGATGTGAGAGCCTGCCCCTCCTCACTGTGCCCAGCAGAGGGATGATTTTGGGAAGAGCAGGGCTTTGGAATGTTGTGTGACTGAAATATGGGCACCTCCATCTGTGGAGTGGCATCAGTCCTATGACACACAAGAGCTCTGTTTTCCCTTCACATTCCTCAGCTCTGCAGGAGTTTTCCTTGCACACCAGGCTGGACTGGTGGTGGCATTTGGAAGTGCTGAGCACTGGGGTAGCACTCACCTTCCCTGGCAGGCAGGTGTTCTATGGATATGTCCCCCCTAGGGCCCTGTGGTGGGCAGGCACGTTTTATACAGACAAAAGCTCTCAAACCCTGCAGACACATCAGACAATTTCTTCCCAAAGCCTCTGGATAACCTTTCTTTCTTCTTTCTCCATCACCTTGTGGACAGATAAAAAAACTTTTCAGGGAGATCCTGAGTTGGTGCTGTCATTTCAACCCCACAGATGTTAAAGTGATTTTTACACTCTTTCTGCTCAGCTAATTGCCAAGCTCCAACAAAAGGACTTTAATGGGTTGCACCAGGCAATAAACCATCATCTATTGGCTCTAGCAACAAGGAAGGAAGAGAGGGAATGCAAAGCTGGAACAAAGCACAGACCCAGAGCAGGTCCAAATACTTGCAGAAACTGATTTATCCAAATATTTGATACCAGATGTTCTATTCAGACAACTTTAACAGACCTCCACAGAACACTAAATGCTTCTTGTGTTTTCAGTATCCAGCCCACTCCATCTGGGCACTTCTGCCACAGGGCACAAACAAAACACTGCTTAATATGAATCAAATAAGTGAGTTTTGCTCTGCAAGTTCAATATAAAAAGAGTAAGAGCAAACACATGCTAAGCTGTTCCTGGGAACACTGAACACAACAGAGGAGCTGTCTTGGATTACAGCATTTCCAAATTATGCCCAAAGTCTTGTTTTAGGGAGGGTATATTAATGATATGTTACCACAAATATTGTGCTAAACTGGAGCACTCTTCATCTCTGATTAATAAATATTTGGTTCATAATATACCAAATTCCTATTTCCTTGCTTACCTAGAGTTTCCACAGATTACTGCATAGCTACTAGTCACTACTAGTCACAGAAAAGTTGCATGCTTTTTCTTGGACATCTATTTGGGTATGACTTCTTTATAGATAACATTAATTTTTGTCTGTGCCCATTTTTAGCCCCATGGACTCCTTGTTCTCTTATTAGTTCCTTCTCTCTAGCCCATTAACAGCCTGTAGCCATATGTACTAAAAATTACTACTTAGTGCACACATCTGTGCAAAACCTTTTTCCAAATTATTTTAATTCTTGAAATCCAGGACTACCTACATTTGTCAAACAAACCAGGCTGTTGAGACTGTGCAGTGGCAGCTGAGGTCACTTCTCCCTTATTTTCTCAGCTGCCAGTGCACTCTCCTAGGTTCTTTCTTCTGATTCAACTCTGCAAAGGGGAAGGATAACAGGATAAGTATCTGGCCCAGTTTTCTCTCTCTGCAGTAGCTCCTCTCCATCATGGATTTAATTCACCTACTTTTCTTAACTGGCCCCATCTATTCCCACTTCCACTTCCTCTTTCCCTGTATCTCTTGCTCCCTCAGTAACTCCAACTCAGAATACAGCTCTTCTTTAAAAGATGTGACCTCCTCGGTTGTTCCCTGTCCTTCTGACAGGCTGACAGCTCTGCCAGCCTTCCCTTATAAGTTCCTTCTATAGCTGACTGTAGTCTCTTTCCATGAACTCCTCGTGCATCCCACCAGCTGCAGCTGGACCATGGGATGTGCAGAGCTGCCTCTGTCCCAACACCACCGAGTTCTTGTGTGTTTACTCAGCTCAAGCACTGGATGGTGCTCTTGGCACTTTGATGCGCTTCCCAAGCTCTCCCACTTCTCCCGAGAGCTGTAAAAATTCCCCGGGGGGGTCATATACAGTTGCACGTCTAAGCCTCTAAATCCCATGAAGAGCGTGTTTTGACTACACAGAATGTAGCTGGGGTTGCAGTGGAAGAAGCTCAGCTAGGTAAGGACAAATGCCAAATGAAATGTCACTGCCTGTGACACACAAATCCACCGAGCAGTGGCTTTCACATTCGGCCTCAAATATTTTATTTGCTAATTGGTTCCTTATCAGTGTTCCCCATAGCAACAAGGAGATGTAAGTGGCATAAAGTGGGCTGAGTGACATTATGTCTGCATGTAAATGTGACTGGGATTGTGCATGGAAGGGATGATCTGAGGGAGGTTAACAACATAATGTGAAACCTCCTGTGGTCTCAGAGAAGAAAGGAGCTTCTTAATGCTGCCTGAGTGAGGCAGGGAAGCTATCTCAGCAGCAAACCTTCTTGAGAGAATCAGACATTCTACAGAAAATGAGTTTGTTTGATCTTTTTGCCTACTAAGAAATATTGATTTTACACCAGATGTTTGGTTATTTTTCACAAGAAGGTCAGAAAATCTTTGGTATTTTTAAAAATGTCATGAATAAGCAATGGAAATATACTTTATGGCAAAAAAACCCCAAAAAACCAAAAAAAAAAACCAAAAAAACAAACCTGTAGGGAGATAGGAGATAAATGTTCAGGTTTTTTTCCTTTCTTTTGCTGATTTTTGTGCATCCCCAGGCAAATCAGGCTGCCTCTTTGAAGTTGCTCAGCTTTGTATATTGGAGATAATTCCTTCTCTTCCAGCTCTTCTAGAAAGCTCTTTCTTCAATGGAAGGTACCATAGAAGTACAAAATACTTTGTGTGTCTGCATCTAAGGAACATAGGTCTGGAAAAAGCACTCTAGCAAAATAAAGAAGCAAATAGAGAGATCACTGTAGCATTTAGGAGAAATCAGGGAAAAAGAGAATAAAAGGACTCATCTCATAAGGATGGAGTGGCGTTGCTGAGAAACATCTGGACTAGCTGGATGTACCCACTGATCTAAGATGTGGGATTTAAACTTTCATTGATAAGTATTTAGATTGGACCACCTCTGGCTATACAGACATCAGAGCCCCAGAAAAGGCTCAGGAATCACTGAAGAATCCCACCTGGAGGAAGGCCTTGAATTCCACTTTCCAGCAATCCTACCTGGATTAAACAGTTCAGAGGGTGGGCTTGTTCATCTGAAGGACTTGCACAGATTTGGTGATCCCCTGAAAGCCTATGGCAACTCTTCAGCTGCCTAGTCCACTCTTTACACAAAGACTGCTCCTTCTTGGGCATCTTCCTTCTAAAGTCTCCAAAGACAGTTCTGAAAGGGACAAACTGGGGATTAACGTGCTTGGATGAATAAAACACTCCAAACTGAGCACTGCTGTTGAAGCCTTAACATGAAAATCTTTCGGCTACACCATTTAATATGACACACATGGGACAATGAATTTTACAGCACTTGCAACACTCCCTCCTTCTCTTGGCAAGTGGGCATTGCAAACCATTAGAATTTATGGGATAACTGAGCTGCTTGTGCCTCAGAGGAAGAAAATAGGATAAAGGGCCCAGTCCTGCAGATCTGCCATGACTCATCTGGTGGAGGTTAATGAACTGGCTGTCTCAGAAGGGGAGTGGAGGAGATGCTACTGCTCACACGGGCTGCTGCTTAGAGCTGCTGCTACAGGCAATACTTGGGTGTAAAACAGCCTCAAGAAACAGAAACCCTGCTGTTATTTTAGGTTTTTTAACAAAAAAGTATAATCTCATGAACAGAGTGAAAAACAAGAGGGTTCTCTCTGGGGTCCCTTGCTGTCCCCACGTGCAGGACCAGGCTGGGCTTGGTGAGGTCTGATAAACGTGTGGTGACTGACATGGGCCTTGCTGGTGCCTCCCTCCTCTGTTGTGACATCCTGCTGCAATAACAGAGCTGCCAGGAGGGAGCCTTTGTCCCAGTCTGCCTTCAGCAGTGATTCAAGTAGAGATGCTGATATTGCAGTAGTTGCAGTGTGTGCAGGTAACTTTGTAATGCAGGTTTAGTGAGTCTGAATAGGGTATGGCATATTTTTAGATCTTCCCAGGAAGGAGTGTGTAAGCACAAAGCAGAGTTGTGCCTCCCTGCCATGGCAATTCTGATGTACTGCTGAGCAAGGTTACCCAAAAGAGTGTGTTCTTAATGTGCCCTCTGTTACTCACACAGACTGAATTTCTGATTTCTTGGTTATTTTGCAGTAAGAAAAATTGTTTAGTTTCATGGTATATCACAACATTCAATGAGCCTGTCCCTTGGGAACACCAAGAGCTTTCAGATCTTAATATAGACATCTTTCAAATGAGATCATTAATGTGTATATATCTGGATTTAGAGCCAATACAAGCACTTTGATTTTTTGCCTGCCAAATTTTCCTTTTTGGCTCCATTTTCTTCCCATATATTCAAAGAACTGTACCACATGGAATCCTTTAAACAATAGATGGGATAACATAGTTTTTCAATTGCTCTTGAAAAGGTTTTTAACCACATAAACTGTTCCAGGGTTCTCTAAGAAGTTACCATTGCAAATAATGTAATTGTTGCAGACTAAATTCCTTGCATTCCAGAAGAACTTTTGAAGCAAAGAGCATGACTGATTTGGGATTTTTAACCAGCCTCTTTATGGTAATACTTAGATGAATGTAAATTTTCTCCAAAAGCTTTGCTTTAAAAAGAAAGGACCAAAGCCCAGAAACACTCCTAGCTGCAGAACCAACACTTAATGCTAATGACCCATCGATCTCAACAGAAGGAAAGTAAACATTTAAAAATGAGGAAACTGAACACTTTATTTTAAACAATTAAAAAAAAAAGTGAGAAAAACAGTAGATAAAATCTGGTGAACCTAGAAACATATGAAGTGCAAACAATTAATTCTGGTTTTCCTCTTCTCTTTTGCGAGCAGGACAAGACTGTTACTTGCCTTTGGAAGGAAGCCAAGGCTCCCTGTCCTGCACCCTCCTTAAAGATGTGTGTGACTCTGCTTCCCTGAGCTTCAACTGGAATTTAAAACACACATTTTTTTCTGGTAATATGTTCACCCTTATCATCTGAAACATTCTTGTTGCATTCCTCCAAAGACGATGTCATTGCATGGTTTGGCAGATGGAGACTGTTACCCAACTCTCCACTGCATAACACGTCCAGGTAGAGTAAGGGGGGAGGTGAAATCTCCTACTTGCTGAGGCAGAGGAGCTCTGCAATTCTCACCCCCTATGGGTGCACTGGAGTTTAGCCTTAACAACCCCCAAAGCCACTTCCCAAATCCACCTGGTTACTGGGCTTTCTTGGATTAATTGAATTAAGCAGTGGGTGGTTTAAGAGATGAACTACAGGGAGCAGGGCCTGTAATTCACTGCAAACCCCCACCATACAGGGCACAATGGAATCCAGCTTCTTCATGGCCAGCAAAGCAGCAAATATGGGGAACAGCACTTCAGAGGCTTTTGGATCTCCATTCTGATTCTGCGCTACAGGCCAGCTTCTCAGTTCCCACACATCAGCCTGTTTCCACTGGATTCACACCAGATGCACACTTGGCCTTGCAAGACCAGAAATTCACTTCATCTTTTTAAAGACTCTGGGTTTTGTAGAATTGGCTTAGCTGTCATATGAAACAATAGTATCTTGTATCACTCAAAACAAAAGGAATTAGCTCTGTATTTATTAGCCAAACTGCCTGTGAATACAAAGCTTTTGGGATCATACTCTTCCCCAGTCTGATCACAGCCCTGCCCCTTTAATCACCCACAATGAGGGACTTGCTGGAGCTGCAGGGACACCCCAAAGCTGTGCACTTTGTGGCAAGCACAAT
The DNA here is from genome assembly GCA_013399835.1 of Leptocoma aspasia. Taxonomy (NCBI): domain Eukaryota; kingdom Metazoa; phylum Chordata; class Aves; order Passeriformes; family Nectariniidae; genus Leptocoma; species Leptocoma aspasia. The sequence goes on along the minus strand of VXAX01000979.1, from coordinate 67,648 downwards.
GTATGTAACTGGGTCTTGTCCTGACATGGAGCTGGGACATAGCCAGGGTAACTCAACCAGCCTCAGGATCTGGGACTAGTGTCACAGATAAGGACAGTGATAATTACATTCTTCAAAGCCTAGTGAAAATAGATGCCTCAGTTGAGGTTAAAGTGCCCCAAGTAAAGGAAAAAAAATAATAAAGGCAAAAGCAAAGACACAGAAAGAGAAAAATCTTTCTACATGATCAAAAAAATAAGCAGGGGAAGTTTCATTTGGAACTTGAGTACCCATAAGCACAGAAGTCAATCAACCATAAGACTTACTAGGAAAACAGATTTAATAAGCTTTCTCCAATTATTTGTTTTATTTTCCCCAAGGAAAAAGAAAATACTTCTTCTCTCCTAGATATGTTATGTGAATTACTTCACTGTGTTCTTTGCAACCAAACAACCCCAGTCCCTCTCAGTTTCCTCCTGGCCTCCAGGAACCTCTGTGTGTTCACAATCTCTGCTTGCCCCTGGATGTTCCTGTTCAAACAAAACCTGAAAACTTCTTTTTTTTAATGAGCCTGCAGGATGAAATTTCAGGCAGAGTGCAAGGTGACAGCTACTCCTCCACCTGTACTGACACAGCACACACTCTCCAGGAAGATGCATCTTCCATTCACACTGTCTGTGTGCTTCTGCTGCTTGTGATGCTGATACTGAAAATGCCCATGTTAGGCTTTTAGGCCAAATAAATTTGATAAAAATTAATGGGATTTTAGGAGCATTATTTCTGGAGAAGCTTATTCCAGAAATAGTCTCTGCTCACCAGGTCTCTCTGTACGACCAGGACTGGAATTCAGGACTTCTGGTCTCTGCAGGTTCTGTGCTGCAAGACCTTTTCCTCTCACTGAAAACTGCTGCTAAACCTCCTTTACCTCTTTTAAGATTTAGCTGAGTCATGTTGGAAATCCTTTGAGATCAAGGCTATAAGAACTACAAGTGAGCAGAATTAAATGGAACATTTTGGGAGGCACAGAGGAAGTTACTCAATTGTTTCAGGTTAGAAGCCATTCTGCTAGATCCTAGATAAACTTTCACCTCTGTCAAGTCCAATTACTGTCCAGAAAAGAAATAAGAGCCACACTTATAAAGCTAGTACAGCTCTAAATTTAAGAATAAGAAAGGAAAATAGAAGTACAAGCCTCTTGAGAGTTCTTATATTTTTCAAACTACATATAAAACCCATTCAGAGTGTAAGCTCAGGAGTTCAGACAGAGACTTGAAAATGTTGCAATTCCAATAGTTAATATCCTGTCATCCCATCTATGGAAGTGATGAAAGTGAAATTATATTCATCCCTTAATAAGCACTTGTAGGTACAGCAGATATCAAGCTTGTTATTACCTTACTTGCTTTTTGCAGCAGGAGTGATGCTGCACTGAGTTTGATCCTTGACCAACCAAAATGTGTCAGAGTTTTGCCTCAACATGAACAACATGAAATTAGCTGCTAATATGAGTGCTCTGAGATACCCATATGAACACACACCAGGGTGGAGTTTCAAGAGCTCAGTTCCTACACTCAGGACTAGATTTTCGGGAAGATCCATGCACTGAATGCTTGTAACATCCAGCTACTTATAAAAAAAGTCTAAGAAGGAGCTAAGAAATTTGTAAATGTACCTTAAGTGATAGAGACTTCATCCTTTGATCATCTGCCACTAAGTCAGAAATTCTGTGAGCAGCTGATACTCCTGGATTCTCCAAATTTCCATGAAGAAAGCCCTAGATGTCTCAATTTGGGAACACTGAAAAGTTAAGTCTTTAGCTTAAGCCTGCTTTATACAATAGCAAAGACTGAGAAAATTTACCTCAACTGATCAAAAAGGGCAAAATGGAATAATTTTCAAAGACTCTCTATTTCAGGTTTGCATTTGGTTTAAATGAGCAAAAATTTAATGGCAAATGCAGAATCCTGTGTCTTGCCATACCATGTATTTTGGCAGCAAGGCTTGAGAGACTGTGGCAACAAGTGAGATTCAGTTTAAAAGTGACTAATTTTAGGGTAAGCAAGCCATAAGAAAAGTGAGTTGTAACAGATCCTGCCCTTGAAAGGACCTGGTGTTGTAATTTCTACTCCAATTCTGCCTTCTGTGATTTTACATGTGCTCAAATGATGTAGATCTACTATTTTATTGCTACAACCTGGAGTTCAGACATGTTCTCCTAATTAAGTGGAAGGACTAAAACCCACCAAAGGACTAAATCTCCATCAACACAGCCCAACCATGGGTGCTGGGGAAGTGACCCCTTGGCAGGACAGGCTCCTTCCACTGCCCAGCCAGGTCACAGCTGCATTATTGGTGTGACAACAAGCATGACAACTAAAAATAGGCCAGGGACTAATACACTAATTTCTACGCCAAGTGTGTAATTTACCAATAAAACTTTCTGATTGTTTGCGGACCCTCTGATTTTTGAGGGTCCTTTTGCTCACAGGATTTCACAGGATTTATGAATCTTGGGTGCATCCATCCCCTTCAGGGCGAGCCATCACTTACTGGACGTGGCACTCAGTCCCATGGTCGGGGTGACCAGGTGGGCATCAGTCTCAGGTTGGACACAATGACCTCGGAGGTCTTTTCCAACCTCAGTGATTCTGTGATTAAAGGGCAGAATTTGCTGGTGTTGCTCAAAGCGATTTCCTCAAACATAAACATTAATTATGCCTTCGGGGCATAAGGGCATCTTCGGGGCATTAGGCCCGGGGATTTCTCCTTTGGCCGGGGCTGAGGGGCCAGCCCGGGCAGAGACTCGGGAGAAGCCACCGCCACCGTCACTCTGTCCCCAGTCCCTGTTCCAAGTTCTTGTCCCCGGTCCCCAGTCCCTGTCTCTGTACCCCGTCCCCGTCCCTGGTCTCTGGTCCCAATATTTGGCCCCTGTTCCCCATTCCGGTCCCTGTGTCCTGTCTCTGGCTCCCGGTCTTTGTCCCTGTCCCGGGTTCCGGTTCCCTATCTCTACCACCAGTACTGGTGCCCGGTCCCAGTACTGGTCTCCGTTTCCAGCACTGGCCTCCGGTCCCAGCACCGGTTCCCGGTCCCAGCACCGGTCCCNGAGTCGCGCCGGCCGCGGGGCGAGGGCGGCGGCCTGGGCGCGATCGGCCGGCAGGGTCCGGGGACCCCGCACGGAGCGGGGAGCCGCCGGGAGGGAGCGGGGAGCGGCCCGGGGAGCTCGGCTGGGAAGGCCTTGGGAGGGGGCGGGAGGCAGCGCAAGTGGTTTTTTAGGCTGTAAATGTGGAGCAAGGGCGGCTCCCGGCGCGCACGGAGCGGGGATAGCGCGGGGAGGACGCGCTGCTGCTGGGGAAGGGGAGCCCAGCCTCGATGGGACGAGGCCTCCCCGCCCTGGCAGGGGAGGAGGGGAAGGGTGGCGGTGTATCCAGGTAGGCGTTGATCCTCCGGGTGGGACGCCGGCATTGATTTGGCCACGGCGGGGGATGTTTGGCTGTGTTCGAAAAGGCACCTCGGACGGTGCAGGTCGGGATGTGCAGTGTGAACAGTGCGTTCCTTTGCTGGAAAAGACAAAGGAAATGACAGATATTCTCTCAAGGTGGTATGTACCTGTGCAAAAGGAAGCTAAGCTTTCCCCGAAGGTTCCTGCTGTGGAAAGGTTATTTCTTTCTGGTTTGAGAGGAATTGTGAACGGTTTTTACCTTGGAAGAGGTTACAGAACTGTGTGCATATAAAAAAGTTGTAGGTAATGCTTAGCTTGGAAGGTGAGGTTGAAGGGACAGTGTTCACTGTATGGGATGTATGGGAAGGGGTGAGAAGGCCAGGAATTTAAGTTGAGGCTGGTCATAATGTAGATATAGGAGAACTGGAGAGATGTGCAGAATCCTGCAGGACTGGTGCTTACCCAGCCATTGGACTAGGCCAGGGCTCTCCTCTTTTAGAGAGCATTTGAGTTTCCTTGGGGAAGCACTCTGTTAGAAAAGGGCAATGATGTATTCTTAATTATGCATGTCTAGGGAATTGCGTGGGCCTTTTGTTTTTTCTTTTTGTGGAGTTACACGAGAAAGTGCTTATCCTCAGGGATTTCAGCCTGCCTTTTGAGAGTTTTAGTGATGGAGGTGCTTAGGTTGTGGGGTTTTCCCTGCATTAAGGTCAGTCATTGCTAGCCTGTCCTTTGAGAGCACTGGAAGGAAGGTGGGTTTCCCTGCTGTCCTGCTTGTAAGGTCAGCACAGGTAGGGTTGTTCTCTTGTACTTTGTGGTGAATAACCATTGTTTATTGTTCTTCTGAGGGCTGCAGAACGACTTCCAACAAATTTTCTTCTTGGCTCTTGCAGACTGTCTCACTGCAGGTGTGCAGGGGAGCTGTGCAGTGTACAAATGTTTGCTGCCCCTTGACCAGGAAAGGTAGTTGTAGGTTTGTGGTGTATTAGAAGATCCACATTGAATGTATTTGTGTTCTTGCTATTTAAAAGGAAGGCAAAAAGGTGCAAGTAAATTTAGTGGTTTGGCAGGTTGGTGAAGTCTGTCTTACAGGAGGTATGGGTTGCTGTCTTTTTCCTGCTCCCTAGTTGTGGGGAGATGAGGATGCTGTAGAGAAGAGGACTGGCTGGAAAGCTGGATGGATTCTGAAAGTGGTTGCTGTGTCCTGCACTAAAGAATTGGAGCTCCTAAAATGGCTCCTCTCCCCGTCCTCCTTTGGCAGCCATAGGACCAGTTTGGGTTTTTTATCCACTTTGATTACTGTACTGTTGTTCTCATCTGGTTTTGTTTGTAAGTAACTTACCAAAAGTGTGCCTTGAAACTGTTCTTTTTTAATGGTGAGAAAATTCAAGAAGTGAAGTATTTCATATTTTTAGTTGTCTGCACTGAATTTATTGCTTAAAGGAGTAGCGTAACCTCTGATTTAAGATTACATGTGACAAAATAGAACTGGATTAATATGTTCCTCTAAGGAAAAATAATGGCTTTTTATAATTACTTGTATTGATTATAAATAACGTGCATTCTTTACTCATGCAAGACACATCAATTATGATTTGTTTTGTGAAAAGCAAGTATAAAACTACTACTTTTTCTGCTGTGGTAGAAATAACATATGGAACAACATGAGAGGAATTAATGTAGAAATTGTCTTCTATTCTAAAGCCTGCACTGAAATGAAAATGGGCCCAAGAATTGGGGAAGGAATAGTGCAGAGAAATAGGAAAAGAATGGGCGTTGTGTCCTACCCTGGTTTGTACTTTGGATTAGTGGAGACATTAATAACCCTCTAATCCAGGCTGTGGGGTAACAGAGTTTCTATATGATAAGAATCACAGGGAGGCCGAGGGCAGCCCTTGCTGCTGCTGGAGCTTTGTGCTCTGTGCTGGGCTCCTGAACTTGACCTGTGCTGCCTGCTGATCCTGGTCAATGGGCTTTTTGGGGGGGAGATTTTAATTTATGTGTGTTGTCTAGATTGCTTTACCACAACTGTAATGTCTTATTTTTCAAAATATTTTTACTTCAAATATAATATTCAAAATTTAAACCTCTCAGGCTCCCTGGGTTTAGTTTGGATCTGGGTGCTTGCCATCTCTGAATGTAAGGTTGCCAAACAAAATGTGTTGGCATAGCTTTTCCCTATCAGAATGCTCAGGATTTTGTGTAATTCTCCTTCTCATTTCTGGAAAACACTTCGATGAAGGAACTGCAGTAACATAAAACATTATTTCTTCAATACTAAAGTTAATTAGAATGATAGGCCAATTATTAAACTCTTCTTACTGCTCTAAACTTGAACCATTAGTACAGTCAGACTGCTAATTGACATTGTTCAGTGATAAACTGTTAATGGCACAGTCTATCAAATATTTTAATAAGAATTTGCTTGCAGAAAGAATTGATCCAGTATTGGAGTAACTTAGGCCAGTAAAAAGTGTCTGTCTGTCGGTGGTGGGAGGCTGTGCCAGCTCTCAGTGGAGAGAACTGCTCAGCTACAGATGGAAGATTGGAGGATGTTGCCATATTGATTTTGGTGCCACCAGCAGAGCCGTGATCCTCACTGTGTCCCTGTGTCAATAATCCAGGATCCCAACAAGAGCTGGGACTTGCTGTCGCTGTCACACACCCCAGGGCCAAGTGTTCCTGGTGGAGAGGTCAGGGATGTCACACAGAAAATTAACAAAACCTCAGGTGCTGTTATATTTCTAGTTATTTTCCTTGTAAGTGTATCACTTTTAAATGAAACTGAAGTATCTAAAAATGCTATTACTCATCTTCCAAGCTAGGTGTGGTTCGTGGGGGACTGGCCGTGAGTGCTGATGTTCAGCTCTGCGTTGTTGGTGCAACTGTCAAATGTCAAACTCTTATCTCTTGGGGAATAACTTCAAAATTGTTGGTACTTTCCAAGAGGCAAAAAATTTCTTCCCTCACTTTCATTTTGCTCGGTCCTTGCTTTATTATTATTCAATAATTACTAATTTTATTACTATATTTTTAGTATATTATTACTAATACACTAAAAATGCATTTTAATTAAAACACGAACATTCACACTTTTTTTTTTTAGGCTGTGTGCTTTTCTGTCATTTCAGTGGACAAATCTGGAATTTGGTTTCAAAAATAAAACAGACACCTTAAATGTACATGTTTCTAAGGAAGTTTTGATCCACTCAGCAGGTCAGTTTGCTCTGAAATGGGAATATCCACATTCAGGGTGTCTGTTTTCCTGTCAAAGTCAAATTGCAAATCTCCTAATTTTGCAAAATACCCTGACTTTGTTCTTTATCATTACCCATTGATCTGCCAGAAGGCACAGTGAATATGCTTTAACCTGTGGACTGACTCTTGCATTTTGGACACTGGAAGATGTAAATTCTTTGCCCATTTTTTTTGCTTCTTGGCCACTTCACCATTGTCATGGGGAGGATGAACTTAGTAATGTGTTTTCTTCCCTTCCTGGCCTGGTGCCTCGGGATGCTTAACTGCTTTCCCACAGCCCTTGGTGGGTGGACTGGATTCCCACTGTGAAACTAGTTTGTATGTGCTCCCTTGAAAGTGATTGAAGAAGGAATTTTGTTTTAAAACTTTCAAGAAGCTAAACCAAACAATTTCTGTCAGTGTGGGAGTGGAGCAAATCCCATAGGTTTCATTACGGCTGATGTTTGACTGGCAGACTTGCTGGGCTTTCACTCCAGGCATTTTATTAAAAAGTGCTTCTCAGATGTGAAGTTTTCTATCCTAAATTTAGGTATTTCAACTACACTCTCTTCTTCTTAAAAAATACCAAATACATAGTTTAAAAAAAAATTTAAAAGCCTGAGTTTGAGATTATGGCTTTACTCTGACTGAAGTCTTTCAAGGTAAGAACTGGTAACATTGATAAGCAGCACTTACTAACAGGGCTGCTGTGAAAGCCATTGTGTGTGTGTATTTCAGAGGAACATCTTTCACATCAAAGGTCTGGTACTTCTCAGTGGTTCAGCCTTTACTTGCAGAGTTGGTTTTAGTGTCTGATTTAGTAGTGGCTGAGTTAATGGTACTACCCTCCACAAGTTATTCTATAAATAGGGTAAGCATTGTGTCATTTTAGTCACAGTATAGTCAGTTAAGCATGATGATGAATTATCTCTGGAAAAATTTAAATCATTTGATATTTTGGTGTAATTTGACATAGGAAGAACAAGTGAACAGTGTACCCTTGCTTAATATTTCTGTGCCATTCAGAAGAGGGGTTTTTTTACCTGGAAACTACCTGGTGCTTGATAAAGCTTCTGAGTTGTCCTGTTGCTCTATAAGCAGTGCCTGTAGTACCCTAAGAATGCAGAACTGCAGCATGACCACTGATATAATGAGGAATTGTGTGTATTTAACTTTTTTCCATTCATGTCTCCTTCTCTCAACCACAACTCCCCTTGGCGTTCAGCTGACTTTTTCCCTCCTTCCAGTTTCTATCCTACGCTTCTCTTCCCAGGCCTGGCTCCTTCAGTACAATAAAGGGGAAAAATAAAAGCTTTTGAATCACCTTTTATGTCTGTTTCCATCTCCTCTGGCAATTCCTGCTCCGCACAGTGAAGCAGCAGAAGCGTGGCCTTGCTTGCTCCTTGTTCTCAGGTTTTTCCTCCCTCCCTGGTCAAACACCCAGTCATTTGACCATGTCTTGGGGAACTGCTGCTCTTCAGCAGGTCCTCTGCTTTCCTCAGCCCTCCTTCCACCACCTCAGCTTCTTTAATACTGCTCTCCTTGCCTTTTGCACCTCTTGTCTGGGGGTGACCCCTGGACCTTGTCCTTGTTTTGGCTGCTCCAGGCCTTGCTCTGCTGTGTGGGATCACACCCATCCCTCTATTCTTCCTCTTCTAGAGAAACTCGCATGGCTGTACAAACTTCCTCAGTGAAAAATGTCTTTTCCAAGGAATATGGCTCCCTAGCTCTGCTGAATCTTAGCAAAATATATTTTTATTTATTTAAGAACTTTCCAGGTTCTGTTACTCAGGAAGGAAGATCTCACTGTGCTTTACTCTTGGTATACAGAATTACTTATCTGCTTTCCAGCCCTGCCTTATACATGTTCAGTGTATAAGTGAGTGTTTTTTCAGAACAGATTATAGAATTTTGAGGCAGTGAACTTCAGTTACCTAATCATGAGGTTGGCTGACATCTAATTCTTTAATACCTTGGTATCTTTATAAACTGCAGTAGGTAAGTGCCTCAAAGATTGCAAAAAATTCATTGCTGGAAATTAACTTATGCCTCTTGGAAACAGAAATAGAAAATATCAGAGCAGTTCTGAAAATTGGTATCGGTTGAGAGGAGGACAGGAAACAGCAGAGCTGTGGTCTGCTCATTTGGTTGTGTGTGCAGTTAAGGGCCCTGACTTGTGTGTCTGGCTGTGTTAGGGACTGAAAAATAACCAGAATCCGGGAGTAAAAAAAAAAAAAAAAATGCAGTCTGATGTTTAGTTACTTAATAAGCCTTACTGTGGTGAGTCACACTGAGAAGAAATTTAAATTTGGGTGGGATTTTATTAATATTTATCTTGTTATATTTCGTGGTTTCCAAAAGTGTTTTTTGGTAAAACTGTGGAGCAAAAATGCAATAACAGAAGTTATACATGGCAAAGTGAATTGGAATCAATAATTGGAGAGCAATGGTAGCATTAACTGTGTGTATTCCAGAGGGAATAGCCTGGAGGTGAGAGGGAAGGATTACCTGGGGATCAAACCAAACCAGCATTATTATGGTGTTCCCTGCCTTTAAGCCTGTGACCTGAATAGTGTGGTTTGTATTGTATCTTCTGCCAATACACGTTTTTAGCTTACAGATAATTGCAACAAGATTTGCAATGCTGTTTAAATGGCAACAAAGGAGAGGAATATGCACAACAAAAGGAGAAGCAGCTCTTCCACCGTTTTTGTTGAGTGTTTCCACGTATAACTGTTTATCCCCCACACCCCTGCCTTGGTAGGGTAACTTTGTATTTGCATGGCTGGTCACCATTAAAATACTCCCCAACAGAAATGATTTATTTTGATCTATACTGCATCAGTGCTATGCAAAATGAGGAGACAGAACCATGGTTGGTTGCTTTAAAAAAAGAGCAAAGCAGTAACTTGCAAACAATAACGTAGATAAAACCACAGAGTATAATACAGTCCTTACATCTGTGTGTTCAGTGTCGTTGCCTTAATCTACACAGGAAGAAACTCAGAGGAGGGCTAGAAGTTATTGCTCAAGCAGTAAGTATTTTAACCATCTACAATAAATTTTCATGTCCAGTATCCTTTAAGAAAATGGTCTTTTCTAAGGCTTACTGGAGTTCATATTAGACTCCCATTGACTTCAGACACAAGAATTGGAGCATTCATCTTACATTAACAGTGCCAAAATCCCTCTGATACATTTCATTTGTGGTGTTACTTGGTTTATTTTGGTGAAGTACAAAGCATAAATTTGGCTCTGTTAATTCAAATCATCTGACAGGCTGGCATTTTTATGTCATATACTGCGTATTTTAAATTTTCTTTTAAAGATTGGTTTCAAGTAAGGTTTTTTTAATTGCCAGCTTGCAATGTCTGTTTATATCTTCTCCCATGTGAAATTAATGGGAAAGCAATTAGGCAAACTCTGGATTCTGTGCCTGAGTGACACTTCTAGCTGTGAAGATATTAGAGCTGCCTGTCTGGTCTTCACAGCTTCTGTTGGAGTCTTGAGTGAAACTGCAGACAAAGATGTTAAATCTCAAACTGGTGCATTAACTCCTGATGTTACAGAGTTAAATTTGTTGGAGGCACTGAGGATTACATTTAGCTGGTGGTCCATCAGGAGGGGTTGTAATGGCCTGTTACAATGTCTAATCTAACTCTGTATTTCCTTTCAAGCAAGAGTAAATGTGAGCCTAACCTTATTGTGGGATATGAATGTTTTCTGTTATATTTTTATCTACATCTCTAGGTTTTGTACCAGTCTAAGCACTTCTATATGGGAAACTGCAGAGCAGTGCAACTCTTTCAGTTGCATTTGTTCAAAACCTGAGTGTGTACAAACACCGGTGGGAAGCCTGAGCTTTGGAATTTGCTTTCTAATACCAATTAAGTTTGTCAGCTTCCCCTGGAGAATCTGAATGGAAATCAGGATTTGAAAAAGGTCATTTATCACTTATAAATGTCAGTCATCAAGTCTTAAAAAAGCAAGTTCTGCTGCATGACTACACCAATCTCAGTTGCCACGAGGGAGAGCGGGGGACAGAAGGAGGGCCAGGCTATTTCTTTTGGCAGGGAGCAAGCACTTAGGTTGAACTGATAATCAGACTGTACCCATAGGCTGAGGTTTCATGTTGCAGCTAAGCCAGTCTAGAAGGTTGCTGCTGCTGAAAGAAGTGTTCCTGCTCCCACAGTCGTGTTTCCCTCATTTCCTTTGTGCCAGCTCTGCACATTGGAGCCATCACTGAGCCCAGTTCATCTCAGCCACCCAGTTGAGAACTACTCACTGCTGAATTAATTAGTTTAATTAGTTTAATGAAAGACCTGATAAGCGTTAGAGCTGGCATAAAGGAAGGGTGTAGACCACACAGTAATAATATGAGAGTGCAAGGGTAGAGTTCTGACCTTTTTTTCACAGTTTACTCTGCTGTGTGTGTTCATTGCCACGTGTGTGTCAGCTCTGCTCTGTGCTCAGCCAAGTGCTAGGTGTGGTCTACTTTGGACCTGGTTTGAGACTCACACCCCTCTCACCCTCCAGCTTTTTCCTGTATCGCTTCTGATGCTGTCACTGCTGTCAAAAGCTCTCATAGCATGGTGGGGGTAAAAGGCACGTGTGCTCACAGTGGGGTGGGAGTGCTGAGTTATCCTGTCAGATGACCACCAGTACAGAAATTGATTTAAATTGATTGTAACTGCAGGCTTAGTCAAGCCTTCCCATTCTGTATTGCTTAGACCCCCTGGAATATTTTAAATTATTTGAAAATTTCATGGTGGAGGAGGATTTTCTTCCTTTTTAACTGTTCAGGAATTCATGTAGTTGACAAGTGGTAGCAAAAAATACGAATATATAGAATCACAGCAGTATTTTCTGTCAAGAAATAGGTTCTAGAGGCTCGGGGGAGTACTAGTCTGTTGTTCTCAGGGAACCTATTAAATTGCTGTAGAAACCTTAGTCCAAAAAATAGATCTGTATCCTGTTCCTTATCAAATAAAGATGTTAATTGTCATTTCTTAATTATTATTTGTTATATTATATTTATCATCACAGTGTCTCCATAAATATATCTAGCAACAGTATATTCCAGGCCATCTATTAAGATTTATATCCTCTAAGTGACTACTCTACAGTGCTATTTTTTCATGCCTACAACCTGCTGTTCTGACAACTAAAATTTTAAAATTACTATTCCTTGAAAGTAAGTTTTTACCTGTTCTCTGTCCCAGTTTATTCTCTATGTACCAATTTGAGTGGCCAGATTATGTAGCAAGGGATAGGGAACCACAGTGGGAAAGAAATCGGGTGTTAACTCCCTTTTGTGCTGCTCATTCACATCCATAACTCTTCAGTTGTGTATGAGTTGCTGCTGTTCCTGAAATGTTTCTGGTACCTGTGAAATTACTGTCTGGTAGCTGTGCATGTGGAAGAGAGTTTCCATGCTCTTGTTATTATTTCAGCTTTTGAAAATGTCCATAAAGATGCCAATTTGCTTTAAATGGCAGTGTCCTCATACCTATAGCAATGGTAAATTACAGAAGCCATTGCCTATACAAATTTCACAAACATTGGGTTCTTTCTGGTTTCTTCCACATTCATTCATTCATTCATTCATTCATTCATTCATTCATTCATTCATTCATTCATTCATTCATTCCACCTTCTTGGTTGAGCTATATTTCACTTTTGTTACCTTCCCTTGAATTTTGAAGTGTGTTAGGTTATCATTAATTTGTTCTTTCTGCTCAGAAATTGGAAAGCAGAGTACCTGGGGTGGTCTGCAGCCTGAATGCTCTCAAAGCTACACCTTAATTCTTGGCCCCATGACAAACAGCAAGACAGCACAAGATCTCAGACCAGTGGTGTCTGGGGGAATTTTGGAATTAATGTAATGGTTTTCTTTTATATATTAACTTACTTCACCAAAGAGAACAATGCAGTAGGGTTGTTTTGTGTTGTTTTTTCCTGAGAGTTGAGTCATACTTTATTCCCATTTTTCTGCCTGAAGAGGACAGCCTTTAATAAATCTGTAGGCGAAGGGATAAACATATAATAAGATGTCACAGGGATTTTTTTTTTCCTCCCACTGCAAATGAGTCAGCAATTAAATTATCTTGAAAGAAAATCAGTCTGTTGTCTGGGTTTAGCAAATGTTTACATTTTAAGAGAACAGTTATATTACTGGTGCTCAGAGTGCAAATAGTGTAGGGGGTCTCCTGTAAAATGAAATGCATATCAGAATCTCTCCCTCAATGGCTCTCAATCTGAAATATTTTTATTTCATTAGAACAGCAGATTCCTGGTGGTTAACTAAAACAGAATATCCTCAACTTTAATTTTCTGTTACTGGGAAGACACACTGAAAACCTCACTGTCAAGTGAAATTGCCACGTGTAATCCAGTTCTGGATTTTCTGGTTATATCACACAAATGATGAGACGTGGTAGTGTGGAAAAACTTGGCAAAAATATTCCTGTATAAATACGAAGGCTCATTCATATTTTCAGTCTTGCTCTGGTCGGGAAGATTGATGTGACTTGACATTTTTGGGGACTTGTTTTCCGATGCTGTGGAAGGGAATAGGTGGCAGTGCTGGAGGTCTGGTTCCAGGCTGGAGGAGCCTCTGTGTGTGTTTCAAACACCTCTGTTGTGTTTGTCTTGCAGGTACTGAGGTGAGCGGGGCAGGGACCTGTGTGACAGCTGCATTGTTTGAGCTCAGATGTGTGAAATGCTCAAAAAGCTGTGCCTGCAGGGTGTGGAGATCTACCTAGCACTGGCAGTGGTGTAACCCAGCTGTGAACCCTCTTAGAGAAATGTGCCCAGTTCTTGGGGACTGCACCTTCCCCAGTTCTGTGCTGTCATCACCCTGCTCTTGTTTGCTCAAGCAGCGACAGGTCTGAGTAAATGCCCACAGCCTGTAGAGTAGATAACCCCCTTCATAAATCCAAGGGGACACTGAGCAGTTTTGTTTTTTGTTTTTTGGTTTTTTTTTTCAAATTGATCCTCCTGAAAAGAGCAGATATAAAAAAGAAAATTTGTTAAAGCAAGGGGAACAAGATGCAAGCACTTAGGGAGCAGGGAAAATGCTGGTGATTGTGATGAGATTGGGAACTCTGTTCTCTCCATTTTGTGTCACTGTAGATGAATTCAAAGTTCACCAGACTGTAGCTTGCTGTTGACTTTTGAAATACTCTGATATGCATTCAAGCTTAGCAACACTGCGTTTCTGAGGAGATTCATTGGTGGTAGCAGCAGGATACAGCCAAAATCCTTTCCATAGGATTCCATTAATTGTGTTGTCTGCTTGACTTTTCCAACTCTCGGCTTCATCCACTGCTGCCCTATTTAAATTATTCAAAGACTTCATAAAACACAGAGTGTGGTTGATTTTCTTGGAAAAAAAATGCTAACTCAATAGTGTTTTCCTGAAATTTCTTGGTGAATTGTTATCCTCACCAAAACATCAGCAGCAGAGATGAAATAGAGTGAAAACTAATGATGGTAAAACTTCTTGTGCATGAAGTTGGGACTAGTTGGAGAAGACTGTGTGCACAGAACTGAGAGTTCTGATGGCAGCCTAGTTAAAAGGAGAGAACCAGCTACTATGGTGAGCAGGGATATACAAAAAGCCAGGCTATAATGATGGAGGTAGGGGACTGTCCCTGGGAAGAAATTATGCTTTTGGCAAATGAAAAGAAACTGTTGGAAAAAAAATTCAAACTCACTTTTGTCAACATGGACATCCATATTTAAATGCATTCCCATGATACTTGATGTGAGTGAGCAGTGTTTCATTGCAGTCCAATGTAAATAATGGTAAACTAAGAATAAATTTAAAACTAGACTTAAGTTAACCTGGGGTCAGAATGACTAAGTGTATAGAAGAGTATTACTTGTCACATGAAGTGGGTTTACCAAACTGGAAGTCAGGTGTGATTCTCCTTAACTGAGTGAAATGGAGTGTCCTGAGGTGGAGATCTGGACCCCAGGAAGCAACTGCCTGCTTTTGTGTCCAGGAAAGAAGATGAAGGAGGCAATAACAAAGCAAGGAAGTAGTTAACACATTGTGAGTGCTGTGAAAAGAGAGAAAAAGTGGGAAGTGGAAAAAAAATGGGGAAGGAGAAACTGCGTGCTGGCCTTCTTTTCCTTCTAATTGTGCACGAAGATGTTTGCTGTGCTATTGGGGAAAATTACTTAGTTATTACTGCATGTGGCTATTTCTCTCTGCAGGTTTAATTAAGCCATTTAAAGGACCTTTATTTTCTCTCCCTTTTGCTTCTTCTCTTCTTATGGCTGCCTCATCCCTGGAAGTGTCCAAGGCCAGGTGGACAGGGCTTGGAGCAACCTCTTCTAATGGAAGGTGTCCCTGCCCAAGCCAGGGGGTTGTAATGAGATGATCTTTAAGGTCCCTTCCAGCCCAAACCATTCTGTGATTCTTGATTGTATTACAGAAGACAGTCTTCCCATTTATCCAAACATCTCAATTTCTTCAGATTTTAATGACTTTAATTTAGTGATGGCTTTTCATTTTCTCTCTAAGATCCTTAATGTAGGATGTCACACAGTGTTTAGCATAAAAAAGAAAAATAAAGAGTAGGAATAGGCACTACTGAGATTACAGGCTATAGTGGGAAGATGTTTGCCATTCAGCTTCAATTAAAAATACCATTACTTTTAAACTTTAATAATATATTGCCAACTTCCAGTTGATGTTAATAGAGTATTTATTATGTGGTTGGATGTTGGTGGCATGCAATGCTTGGCTGAATATTTTTGATCCTGCTGATTTACTGTAATAAAGTTTCTGTAACAGATATGATGCAGCAAGGCTCAGATCTGCATGATGAAATCTGCATTTGTCAGCAACACCAAGTTTTTATGGATTTGGCCTTAAATTGGTACTGGATTGTTTGCCTGCGAATGTTTAGTCAATAGAGAACAAATTGTGGATGTCAAATAACCTTCAGCTGCACAATCAGGCAGAAATGGCTGGATGAATGCAGCAGTGTCTGAAAGCTGCACTGCCCGAAATGGGGAACTGCCTGAGCTCCTCCTGCACAGCAGCTCAGTGCTGGGGGGCAGGTCCTGTGCCAGGGCACAGCTGTGGGGCAGAACCCCCTGGTTTTCCCCTTCCTGGGTTGAGTTCTCCTCACCACACACAGTGGAACACTCTGGAAGGGGAGCAGTGACAGCTGGAGGTTTGGTGTCACTCTGAAAAAGAAGGTGGCGAGTGAGAAGTCAGGGGTCATTCTTTGTCCTCAAATAAAACAAGGAAAGTGTGTGACCAGTGAGCTTGAGCCATTTGGCCCAGTAAATGAAATGCTTGATGCTTGCAAAGGCAAGTTTGAGAAAAGCAAGTAATTCTTTTCTTCTTGTTTTGGTTTTTTTTTTTTTCCTCCAGTTTGGTCTGCTGCTGTTGGGTATCTGTGTGTAAGGGCAAATGTCGTTTCTTGAAAATAAAGCAACCCCATTGCATCAGTCAGGAATTGCTTCTGTTTAACATGCTTGTTCAAAGAACCATAATCTGTTCCTTTCCTTCTGAGTGCCTCATGCAAACAGCTGGATTGGAGTGTATTGTAAGAATGGGGGAAGCTGGTTGTTCTTTTTTTCATCAAATCCTATTTGAGTAAAATAAAGAAAAGCTTTTTGCAGTCTGTATGAACGGTCTGGTGGCAGACTTAGATTAAAAGTTTATGTAGTAGCATAATTGTGGCTCCAGTATGATGTCACAGTAGATGAAAATTAGTGCTCATAGAAAATAATAAAAAGTCATAGTCAAAACTCATAGAAATAAGTATATTTCCATATGTCTGTCTCAAGCAACCATGACAGCAAAAGAAGGGTAGAAAATGACAGAAACTATATTTTATTTTTCCAAAAAGTTGATTGTTCATGTAGGGTTTTTTTCTGCTCTGTTTTCATATTTCAGCTGTGTTGGACTGAACTCTTGATGTCATGTTTGACTCTTTAAATATCAAGCAGAAAGCTTTATGGCATTAATTTTATAAATAGACCTGGTACTCAAAAATAGTCTTATTGATAATCAGCTTTGTCTGTCTTAGTTCTGGAATGATCGCAACATGTTTGTGTAACTGGAAACTGTCATACATAAAATTTAATCCTTTTTGGAGCTGATCTGTGGAACAGCATATAAATAACTAGTCAATAAGAAATGTGTGTTTTTCCTGTGTTTCCCTAGAACTGGGATTTTGCTGTGCAGTGGGTAAAGAGAAAGCTGTATCTTTTTTCACTAGAGTTTCTCTTCATGTATTGCAGCAGTTTCACGGTTCTGCTGCAAATCAGTGAGTCTGCTCTGAAATGGATTTTGCTGGCTTCTTTTGAGTTCTTCTCCCTGGTTAAGGCACATGATGACATTCACTGTGCTTCGCTGTAATGTCAGTGCTCCACAGGAGATGGGCATCCCTGGGTCTGACCTGGAGTGTCTGTGTTGCTAGCTAGAAATGAATCTAGTGATTTAATTGGCGTCTATAACTCTGTCATCTGTAGTCTATTTGGCCTAATTGTGAAAAAATGCTATTTTAAATTGTTGCCCAAAAGGATATCTTGTTTGGATTTTTTCAGTTTGGCATATCAATTTTAATTTAGAGTTTTCTCGGTGCTATTTCCAAAGTTAAGAAATCGGCTCTTTAGGGTTTTTTGTTTGTTTCTTGGTGACTTAGGGCCCTAAATAGGGAATTAGGTCTTCCCACCACTGCTGTGAGGAAATCCAGAGCGTTCTGTGCCTGTGCCGTGTGTGCCAGAGGATCCCGTTTCAGTCGGGCACAGCTCCCCCAGCGCTGCCACCTCCCGGCTTTGTTTGCTGTGCCCCATCCCTGGTTAAACATTGATAGCTGGGGCTGCAGCTCGGGGAGCACTGACTGCAAACACACCTACTGCTTTTGGGGCTGCCTTTAAGTTGATAGACTGTGATGGCAGCTAAGTTTTCTTTTTCAGCTCTATTACAGGCTTTGTTAATTTACTCTTAAATTCAGAGTGAAAATTAAGTGATAAATGACAAAGCCTAATTGGAAATCTATGGATGGGTCCATTTCCTGCCATTCGCTCAGTGCATTTCCAGGTGGACTTTTAATCTGTGCCATGTAGCCCGAGGGTACCTGTGCCTGGCATCACACTGGAGTTTTGGGAAGTGTCTGTATGGCTTTTGTACAAATTGTACCTCTGAAGAAGAAAATAATTTCTTTGTAAACTTAATCACTTAGCAGAAAGGTTAGAGTGTCTCAGAAAATAAACTTTCTTTCACTTTTACTTCTTATGCAGATGCTTTTACGGGGGTGATGGTGGTCTATATAGCCTATTGTCCTCACGTTTGTGCTTTGTCTCACTGCAGTGGGGATGTGCTGAGGTCTGTCCATGTAGCACAGGTGGTAAAACCACTTCAAACTCAGTATAGAATCGAAAGAACAATGTTAATGCACAGTTG
This sequence comes from Leptocoma aspasia, assembly GCA_013399835.1. Lineage (NCBI taxonomy): Eukaryota > Metazoa > Chordata > Aves > Passeriformes > Nectariniidae > Leptocoma > Leptocoma aspasia. Next base: position 49,559 of record VXAX01000979.1, on the reverse strand, counting down.
CAGTGATGGATGACCTGCAGTTGAGATCTTAAACTGCTTGTTTTTTTGAATGCCTGCAGCTGGCCCTGACAGCTGCCAGAGCTCAGTTGTGGAGGGGGTTGATTATTTATTTATTACTTTTTAGACATAACTGCCAGGCTGCAGAGAGGGGGGAATACTGTAAAAATGTAAATATTTAAATTTTATTTCCTTCTTGGTGACTCTGTGCTCCCTCTTTCTGTTTGGGCGGGAGAATTTAAAAAGGATGAGTCTGTTGTTTCCCCAGCTTAAAGCACTTGAACATTCTGCTCTTTGGGTGTCCTCTTGCCCTTCCATCCTCAACAGAAGCAACTCACACCTTCAGAAGAAATACAGCTTGGTGGCTTTGCACTTTCTGATGGGAGCAGCAGCACAGCTGCTGCTGTCTCTCTGCTGAAGGAAGATGGAAAGGGAACTAAGTAAACAAGGAATGCTTGAGTCATCTTTGAGGGCAGGAGAGTTGTGTCTACAGTTGATTTAACTTTCAGAATTACTAACTGTAGAACGAAACAGTTTATTTGTGTGGTCTTCAAAAGCGTGTGCAAGGTGAATGATGTCCAGATTCCTCTTTGTTCAGCTGGAGTGTGTGCTTGAGGCTCCAGGGTGGTACTTGTGGATGCAGAGCTGCCTGGCTGGCCCTGGCACCCAGCTCCCTTAGGCTCTGGTGCCTCCAGGAGTTCCCTTCAGGAGCTGAAGCTGAGCTCAAACCCAGCTCCTTAGGGCCAGCCCAGCTGTTTGTGGGGTGTGGAGCAGGAGGTGCCACGGTGGCTGTGGGCTCTGCATCGCCCTGCACAGGACTGCGGGGAGTGGAAACCGAGCAAACCCTTTCCCTTTGTGAGACTTCAGCAAGAGATCAAAGGCAACCCTTTAACCTTGGAAAGTGTTTTTCCTACCCAGACCTGGTTCCACGTGTGCTGTTTCATCCCTGTTTTTGATCCAGGCACTCTCTGAACTCACTTGAAGCTTTGCTCTCAGTGTGTCTTTGCTGCAGATTCCTTTCATTTTCTGGAGAGCACTCCTGTGCAGTTGGCTTTGAACTATCCACATAAGGATCTATCACATAAGGAACTATCCCCCCTCTCTGCTGGCCAGAAAAACCTATGTGTTTGTATTTAAGGTGATAAAAAAAGCAAAATGAGGATTTTTGTAAAAAAGCTACATTAAAATTTTGTCAGTCTTATATCTGCATATATATTTTATTCAGTACAGAGCTGAAGAGATTAGGTGCTGTATTTTGTAACACTATAACCTCTTATAACCAGCAATCAGTAAAACATACCTGTGCTCTCAGCAGGTCCTTTTGTTTGTGTCTGCTTTTACTCTACGTCATCTGGTACCAAAAATAACTGGCCCCATCTCAATGGCATTGCCCATCAAGCACTGCAAGCTGTAGAGCTGCTGCAGCTGTTTGTGAGTCTGAATGCTTGATGCTGAAGTCGTGTAGCCTTTGGAGTGTTTTCACTACTTGATTGTGGTGGGAAGTGTTGGATGGGATACACAAGCACCTCTGATGGATCCGTATTTTGTGTGTCTAGTCTGTGCTATATAGAGGCTGTAACTGAAGTGATTCACTTTGCATGGCAGAGTTGGAACATGCCCACAAAACGCTTTTGCAGAACACACAGAGCCTCATGTAGAGGAATTTTTTTTTCCCAGTGCATTGCAGCAGGGAGATGTGTTTTGTTCTGGCTCATCAGTCTTTTCTTTCTATTTCATATTTGAGTTGTGAGGTGTGCAAGTTGAAACTGCCACCTACAGCAGAACTTGAGGTGCAAAGAAGTTGATATTGCACATGCAGATAGATTGGTGGTTGTATGGGGTCTTTATAGCATCATACAATGGTATCATATGGGGCTTTTTTTCAGTAATAAGCATGTTATAACAATCCTTGTAGCCTTCCTACTCTTCCTTCTTTCATTGTACCACCAGATGAAGTGCTGATATGGTAAATTCTGGAAAACACAGTGATGTATGTGTGCCCTTGAGGATTTTTACCTGCTGGAAATGAGGACAGTTTGATCTTAAAATCAATTAATTCTCTGTAGATTGTGGTCATCCTCTGGCAAACTTCTCCAGATGTAATCTGGTTCATCTTTTGGTTAACATGCATTAATCTGAAGACTGGATTGATAATGGCACCTAATGTTTAGCTTAAAGGCTTTCCTTCCTATGCTTTGCCCTTTCATAGCTGTTAGCTGAGCTGCTGTCACTTTGTTTTCTTTGACCTCAGCCTCTGAGCACTTGGTGCTTTATTGCTCAGCCCTCACACACTTCCCAGGAAAAAAGCCATCGTCAGAATTATTTCTGTTTCTTTCTCCGTTGTATATACCAGATTGCGGTTTTCTTTGGAATATTGTTTTCTGCAGAACTCCCTTCCACATTCCCTCTAGTTCCCTAGAGATGTTTAATTAGAATTTGGTGTTACAAAAGAAACAGGTTCTTAAGAAAACCTGCCTTCCTTTGTTCCTTTAAGGACTGGTGAGTTTTCCTCATTATCATGAGGCAACAGCAGAGCTAATGAGTAAAGATATTTTAAAAAGAGTAAGCCCCAAACCTCAGCCTTGCAGAATGGGATGTCTGGATAACTTTTAATGACGTACCTTATCTTCTCCTTTATTTTTAGATGCTCTTCTACAACGGGTAGCAGAATTGGAAAAGGTCAATGCAGAATTTCTGCGCACAAAGCAGCAACTTGAGCAAGAATTTAATCAAAAGAGAGCAAAATTTAAGGAGTTATACCTGGCTAAGGAGGGTAAGTTCTCAATTCTCTGAATTATTCTAAAGTTTATTGAACCTCGTCTTCAAATAATCCCTGTATGAAGCATGGTCTTTTAAACAGTTATAATAAGAATGTAAGAGATCCAATAGGTGACTATTGAGCATCCTAGAATGAACTTTAGAATTAAATTTAAAGACTTGCCTCATGGAAAGGAGCCAAAGCAACTTGATGTCCATGCAGAAACACCACCAGTGAGTTTTAATACTAATTTCCTGAATTCAGGGTGTGCTCTCTGAGCAGGAGCTGATCTGGTAAATGGAAAGATATAGCCTGGATGCTGTGCTGTTTGTACTCTGTGGCCTTTTTTTAATGTAGCATTTATTTGTCTTAAATCTCCATCTGAGGTAGGCTGTAAGCAGGCAAACATTATGAAAGTTTTAATACCAGCCAAGGGCATCTATTTCAATAACACAATTTATAGGAAAACTTAAATCATATGAGCTCAAATATCTGATGGAGGATTGGAGAGTAGAGATAGCTGTTCTGAGAGCCAGATTGATTTATCTAATTCTGATGATTTTCCTGTCTTTAACATATGAAAGCAGAGCCAAAACATAATGCATTAAGACTGCAGCTGCTGTATAAGCTTATGAGAGCAGAAATACAACAGGCATAATGAAGATCAGATCATACAGCAAACCTATTTTCTTGTGTTTCTAAGGCTGGTTGAAAGGAAATTTAAGATACAAGACACTACTGATGAGATCAACCATAATTCTCCCATTTTGGTACAGTCAAAAAGTATAAAATAAATTGTCATGGGGAAGAAAAAATACCCCAGCTTTCACAGGTGCTGAAGTGAAAGGACACCAGAGGAGAATATACAGGCAATTTACTTTTCTTTTTTTTACCCCACCCCAAGTTTTTCCCCCCTCCCTGTCTCCAAGACCCTTTTCTAAATGTTCATTGGGGCTGTTGGGACCTACCTTTAATACTGTCATTTGAAAACTAAGAATATTAATGCTACAGAGTCTTGGGTTTTTTTTTTTTTTTACACAAGGATTAATGTCGTTGTAAGTATTTGATTAGCTCTGGGTTCTATATTCTCTATCAGGGGTGAGAGCAGCAGGATTGATTCAGCTTTTTGGCCCTGAGGGAAATAGATGGAGATAGCTTGGTGTTGGTTGTGTACTGGGCAGATGTTTCTGCTGAAAGTGATTGCCATTGAAGCAGGCTATGTAGGCATAAAAGACATACTTTGCGTTAGTGTTTTTGGAATTAATTATATAATATATGTCTTCCAGAGCTGTTTGTTTCAGATTAGCTGAGAACTCAGGAGGATAATAGGAAATTAGTTTAATTTCTGTTTATAGTTGCGACACTTAGAGAAGTAGTGGGTGTTCCATTGAGTGTATCCCTTCTCTTTGTAGAAGCTCAGTTTTACCAAAGTCTTTGGTAAAGAGCAAATCAGGCTGCATATTTTTCTTATGTGGGCTCTCCAAAGTGGTCACAGAGTGTTTCCGTTCAAAAAATATGAGGTGTTCCATCCAAATTGAGAACCAAGTTGGTCCCAGAAATGGGGGGAAAACTGTTTTTGAGTCTATTTGTGCCTTTTCCAGATTCATTACCAGAATGAGTTAAATAACAAGAACTGATGAAAAAGCACAGTTCACTTTCATCAGGGTTATTGATCCTAGTTACATCTAGTGTCTGCTTTGTGTCTGAATCCATAAGATACTACTTTAATAAAAGGCAAGGGCAAGCAAAGTCAAGAAATAGCATTCCCTGAAGAGACCTGCCAACATTTCTTCAGTCCTTACAGGTAGATCTTTTAATACCAGTGCTTCCTTCACTCCCTTCTGTTCTTTGCCATAGCAACTGGGGCTACACTTCAGATTGAACTGATTAATCAACCTAATGTATGCAATCCTCCTTTCAGAGGACCTGAAGAGACAGAATGCAGTGCTGCAGGCAGCCCAGGATGACCTGGGCCAGCTGCGGACCCAGCTGATGGAAGCCCATGCTGAAATGGAGAACATCAAGGCCATAGCCACAGTGTCAGAGACCACCAAGCAGGAGGCCATTGACGAGGTCAAGAGGCAGTGGCAAGAAGAAGTGGCTTCCCTCCAGGCCATCATGAAAGGTAACAATCAGGCAAGCTGCTGAGATCAGCCACCCTGATGTCTTCAGGGATTTGTGCCTGCTCTTCCTCAGAATATGGATAATTGTTATATATATATATATATGAATATGATAATTGTTTTTCTTTTTGTATTAAGAATACTCTTTTGATAGTTACTTATTTTTTGTATGTTTTGGAGTAAGTAATGTACCTTTATAAGTATAATTATTATGATAATTAATATGTATACCCTTATTTTAAAATTTTTTTTACTACAGTGTAAATCTTAATTTATCAAGTAGATAATTTAACTATGTTTTATTATCAACCTTGATTTTACTTATACGCTCTTTTAATTGTTGTATGTTCGTATAATAATTAATTAAGTTAATAATAAAAAGCTGCCGAAGGGCTGGATGAAGTGTAGTTCCCAAGGTTGTGGGAAGGAGCTTGATGGGTTTTTTATTGTCAACTTGAGGACAGAATTTAGAATTTATGACCATGGGAAACTCATGTATACACAAACCATTTTTGAGGGGCTATGAATGTGATACTTCATCTTTCCACGAAGGTAAATATGATGCCTGTAATTTTACAAGTCTGAAAACAGCTTTCAGCTGCCAGCATGATTCTCTTTTTTCCTTCTGTGTGAACACAGTTCTGCTCTCATGCAGTCAGGTGTCCCTCCAGTACTGACATGGGCCTTCCCCCAGGGTAGCAACTGCACATGCTGCTCTCTCAGTCCTGGGTGGTTTTTTCTTGACAGTTCTGATCTATTCCTTGTTATATTTGCACGTTGCACAGCTGTTGACATTTCTGAGACAAAGTGAATGAACAAAAGGATATGAGCTGGGAACAGACTATTGCCATAAATGTCTGTTTTCTTAAAGGTTCACAGGCAGGATCACACTATCCTGAGCCTAGAGCCTGTTGGCTGTGGGCAGTTTTTCCATCACCTCATTGTGCTTTTCACCCAGAGCAGACAAACCTTTGTGTATATTGAGTATACAAATGTCTGTTTATTTAAGATCTACACAGATACACGAACCTAGATTAAGGCTCAGCTGTGCCAGCTGCTGTCCCTGTGTAAACAGGCAGCTCCTGACCTGAGGGAGGTCATGTGAATCCTGGGGAAACGGAAGCTATGTGAGAAGTTTGAATTTCTTTGCATTTTTGAGTACCTTTTTGAGGTTTTAGTCATTTGGATGATGTACTTGGAGGTACAAAATGTGCTGCTAAATAGGATATTAGTCATGTACGTTACCTTGAAATCAGGAGTTGCACAGTTTTTGGGGGCTGTTTCTCTCTGTTCTGTTGATGGTACTAATTGAAATTCAGTTCCTTTGGATTTTTTACTTACGTATTTGGGTTTTGGGGCAGGAGTCCAAGGGAAGGGAGAGTTCCCTTGTTGTCCTAGTTTTGATTAATTAGAGTAAATCACTGAGTGGTTGGATATAGAGTTTCTAAAGCTCTGTTCTGTAACTTACATTGAAAATAAGTTTTGAAAATGCTGTTTTCTAGAGACTGTTCGTGACTATGAGCTCCAGTATCACCACAGGATGGAGCAAGAGCGAGCTCAGTGGAGCCAGTACCGAGAAAACATGGAGCGGGAAATTGCAGAGCTGAGGAGGCGGCTGTCTGAAGGCCAGGAGGAGGAAAACCTAGAAAATGAAATGAAAAAGGTACATTGGAATGGAGTTTCTCAGTTTGTGTTTGAGGACAGGCCCCTGGGGTCATGCATGGGTTCATTGCTATGCCTGCTGTAATTCCTCAGCAGTTCACACAGCCTGGTCCTGCCAGCTGCCAGCCTTTGTTCATGGAAGTCATCATGACCTAATCCAACTGAAGCCTTAAAGGCTTTGTTCCTAATTTGTGCATTCAGTGAGAGAATTGCACCTGAGAGGATGGTAAAGTTTTGCCTTCAGCTTGTGAAAACAGGCAGCCTTTTAAAGTCACTTGTCATGATGTCAAATGAGCTCAAGTAAAACTACATTTACATTTTTCTGGGTTGACTGCAGTTTTATAAAGTTTCCTTTACACGTCAGTGCTTTCACGTCTTTTTCTGGATCTTAAAAACTTAAAGTGCCCATTAAAAACCTCAGAATATCTAAGATGTGTTTCCTCATCCTCTAAAGTAAGCCATGTTTGTGCATCACAGTAGTGCTGCCTCCCTAGGAACTACAGAACCTTGCTGTCACAAAACAACAGGCTCTAGATGATGAAAAATAATTGCTCTGGAGTACGGACAGATATTGTTGTAGTTGTTCAAAGATCTGGGACTAAGAAAGTTCATAGAAGTAGATTGAGGTGCCTTGTCTTGAGTTTGGATTTTCTTTTCTTTTTTTTTTTTCTTTTTTTCTTCTCCTTTTTTTCTTTTTTTTTCCTGTTTTTCTTTTTTTTTCCTTTTTTTTCCCTTTTTTTTTTGTTGAGGTTGAAGATTTGATGTGTTTCCTTTCAGACAGGAAGGAAATTGAACCTGTCATAATAGATCAGTGCTTTATAAAAATCTTTGTTTACCTTCCTATAATAACTTGCATTTTCATTAGTTTCTCAGCAGGCTTACTTTAGTCTTCAAGGTGTTCTAACACCAAATTAAAGTAGTGACTGGGCCTATATTCAATAAAGAAGTAGGCTAACATTTGATAATCTGCCACATCATTGCATGTCCCTGTTCCTGCTTGCTGTTAGCAGAAGAAATGCAGTATGGAATATCACAAATATTCCACATGAGAAACATTTTAGCTATTTTTACTGGGTTGTAGCAAGCAATCGGTGTTAGTGTTGCAAAATGGAATTCTTTTCCTGAGACTTAGGAAGAGGTTCCTGACTGTTGCTAGTTGTAGTTGAATTATTGCTGTGGGGCTGCTCTTCTTGGAGCCCTGTTTTCAAAAGTAAGAGTCAGGGTAAAGCCTATTCTAATCCCACTGCAATTGTAAGGCATTTACTGTTTTTAAGAAAAGGTTTTAGTCTTATTAAGGGCAAAAGACTTTGGTTGAAGCTGAATGGAGGTTCAAAACTGGATCAGTGTGGTGAGTCTTGTAGAAACAACCCAGAAGATGCAGAGTTCCTAGTGTAAAAGTCCTGGCATTGCACTCCCAACTAACTGCCAATAAGCACTTCCAGAGAACAATCTCTCTCAACTGATTCAGATTTTTAATCTGAATTTACTGATAGTGTAAGCTGAAATTGCAAACTGCTGACATGGCAGCACAGCTCACCTAAACTCAGTGGATTTAGTAGAGAAGTTTAGCATAGCAGATAAATAGCATTTTCAACTATAGTCCTTTAAAAGGGAATTAAATATCCCTAAAGGTGAAGGTGGTCAGTTTATTAATCTCTGATAATAGGAGTTTGGAAAGCTTTCCAGGCCTGTAAAGCAGAGGAACATATACCTTATGTAATAAGAGGGGGAGGGGGAGATCTGGTCAGTGTGCAGCTTGAAATAATTGCTTAAACTGTTTTGCATGAGGTTTTAATCTTTTTTGTTATTATTAAACCTGTGAGGTTTTTCCTCAAGGAGACTAAAATTAGATCGAAATTAGGAAAAGGACATTTAATTTTACCTAAAAACAAACAAGCAAGTCCCAAGCCAATAAAAAGGTTTGCTTGGCAGCAAAATAATGAATATTCATGTGTCAGCAGTCAGTGTGAAAAGAGGAACTTTCTTGATCACTTGGGATGTGTTGTTTGAAGATTTGTGATCAATTCCTCATGCAAAATAGCATTTGCAGCCAGCAATGTTTATACTCCATCTTTATTTGTTCTTTTGTCAGAAAGAGCATGTCTGGTGGAACACATGCTCTTGTCTGGAAGCACCTGTTTTGCTTCTCTGTGTAAATATATTTCAGGTTGCAGATTGCTAATTTCTGTAAAGAATTTGTCTGTTCTGTGATTTTGTATCATAAAGCAATGATTTCTAAGAAAACCTTGTAACTTTGTCTTCTTAACTTCCCTTCCCAACTCAAAAAAGGTGAATACCTTGACTTAATGATTAACATGCTCACCTAGTGATTAATCTTTCAGAAAACTCACCAGTGATTTATAAAAATCTGTTTTCCTGTTGGGTTGTAGTACCAGATAGGTCTGGGGTTTTTTGTTTTCACAGCAGCATGTACTTCCCTGCATGTTCTCTACTGGGGAATGACTTGGCTGACTCTGGACAACAGCTGTGTGGGGATGAGTTGTGCCCAAATCTTGGCTACTGGCAAAATATGACTTTTTTTTAAGTCAGACCTCATTTTCTGTTCAGGAAAGGATCTGTTTTGCTGTTGGAGCTGTGATGAATATAAATACTTTTCTTAGCACAGTTGTGTCAAACTCTGAGTAGCAGAAGTCTGCAGAGCAGGAAAGTACAAGGCTCCTGCTAGGAATTGTGCCTGTTAGTCAGGAGAGGGGAAGTTGAAAAGGGAGAGTAATCAGATTTCTGTGACAGAGTGGCCATAAAATCTGATATACAGTAAGCTATTTTTGTTGGTAATGGTGAAGAACAGTAATAAATTTAGACGAGTTTTAAATGGTTTAGTCCTGCTTTAAAGAGAAATCTTCAAATTGTGTCTGTGTGTTTTCCACTTGTCTCATTTTTAAGGAACAAGCTCAGGTATAGTGTTACTTGGGACTTCTCCAGTCAGGTGTTTGTTCCTCTGAGAATGACTTGGATTCATTTTTAGCATTATCTCTCCACGGAGTCATTTTCCTGCCGTGGTCTGCAGGTCCCTCAGTGTGTTCTGCAGCCCCTGTGCTGGGGGAAGCAGGTTTGGCTGGGGCAGAAGTGGTTTGGCTGCTTGGTTTTTGGTTAAGGAATGAGTAAAGGTGAGCTGATCATGTGTAAAACTGTGGCCGTTGACAGCCAAGTCAAGTCTAATACAAAGTTAAAAGGAAGTAAACCACACCTCCTGAAGAGTCTGAATAACACCTCTGAGCACAGGAAATTTGGTGCTGTGGCACCTCTTGCCCCATGTGACAGTATCTTTCAGTAAAGACAGTAGCCTTTTTCAACACAACAGATATTCTCATTTTATTAAATGGTTCAGTGGAGCTTTAACCTCGATTTTGGACTCTGAGTAATTCTGCTTTATGTCCAAGAGCAGACCCAGAGCCCAGCACTCCTTTTGTTAGCAGAGAGAGGCTGTTCTGAGTGTTCAGCTCAAGATCACACTGACCTTTAATAGGGATCCTTACAATATGTTGCAACCACAGTGTCAAACTTCAGCTCTGTTTACCAAGCAGTAAAAGCTGGAATAATTTTTCTGTATGTGGAATATGATACAGTTTTGTCTTTCCAGTTGTTCACAGTCTGGTTTTGCTTTCAGAGAACTTTCTGACTGTTTCTCTGAACTGCTTGGTTCCAACACAGGCACATTTGTTGCTCTGTATTCCATGGTGAGCCATGTGAAACCAGGCTGGCAGTGAAATATTGCTGCAATTATCCTGAATAATTAGAAAAGAATGTTCTATTCATTCTATTAAATGAATAGAACTGATATGATAAATGAAATATAAAGCAATGCCTGAAGTGGAAGTCCTGCTCCCATTTGTTTGAAAAATGTGACTGTTTAGTTGTTGGCTGCAAGCACCAGGGTCTGGGTGTGTATGACAGTCACATGTCCCTGGTATTGAATTCACTGCCAAGTGACATCCCTTGCTTTCCTCACAGCTTTTATTGGTACTCCAGCAGTGACAAAATGTAGCAGAAATATATGAAATGTAAAGAAATTTAATTTTGTGTTGTGCTCAGAATTTTCTGTAAAGCTTTAAAATTGTAGTGCTTATATAATTGACAGGTATTGCAACAATATTTTATTTTGTCTATTAATTTTGTTAGAAAACTTCTGTGGTTAAAAATACTTTCTGTTTCTCTTCCTGAAAGTCTTGCTCAGAGTACAGTTGACAATAAACTCACCAGAAACTGAAAGTCAAAGAAGTAATCTCTAAAACCTGCATTCTAGTCTAGTTTTAAAACCAGACATGAGTGTTATCATTTACTGTCTGTCTTGGCTGATGAGGTTATGAAAGGTGTCATCTTTTGGAACTCCAGCTATGGGGCAGAGTTCCCTGCCCTCCCTCCCCTGCTGAGTTCTTCCAGTAGAAGGGAGAACAGCCTTGTGCACAAAGCCAGCCCAAATGAGAATGCTGGAATTCCCTGTGCCGTGAAGAGTTTTACTGCAGCGAGTATCTGAGTGTTCTGCTGGCTCTTGGGGAGTCTGTGGGAGCTGCTCCTTTCACTTGGAAAGTCTGTAGTGCATCCCTGAAGGAAAGGCAGAGCATTTAGGAAATGGGGATGTCAGGGCCACACATTAACATGCAGTCTGGTTTTGAACCCTGAGTGCTATTTCTCATTTTAATTCTTGCTATTTTTACCTGTCTTTCCTTTTTTTTTCCCTTTCCTTGAAACAGTCCTCTAATTCTGCTGCTCTTTGATCTTCTCAGAACTACTTTTTGAAAGAAATCATGGGATAAATTGTCTATATATAGTTTGAAATATTCAGTACAGTAACACCAAAACCTGATGCTGCATCAGTAGTAATGTAAAGTTGACAAATGATCTTATAAAAAGAGAACTGAGCTACACTAGGCATTAATGTGCAGCTCCATTTGCTTTTAATTTTTTGAGTAAGTAACTGCATGGTCAGTACCTCACCATGCACTTGTTTTGGGTTTTTTCATATGTGCTATGTGCCAGCAGGTTGTGGGACAGTTAGGCCTTTAATAAAAGAAAAGTGCACATTATTTAAAATGCTTGATCCATACATTTTCTCCCAGGCAACAAGAGTGATAGATTTGCTAACATTCTCTTTTAAAACAGATATTTGTGGCTTAACCCATACATAGATTTAAAATTTAGTTGCCTTCTGTAAATGGAGTAATATCAGCCCATTGTCACAGAGATGGCTACTGAACTAAATAAATAGCAGTAAGATGAGCATTGAAAGAGGAAGTTTAGTCAGCTTTTTTGTTGATGTAGAGACATTTTCTCCAAATGTCTCCAGTAATGGGAACTGTTGTGAAAATTCTGATGATGCATTAGTTTATTTTCTTAATTTCAGGCTCAGGAAGATGCCGAGAAGCTGCGCTCAGTTGTGATGCCCATGGAGAAAGAGATTGCAGCCCTAAAGGAGAAACTGGCAGAAGCTGAAGAAAAAATAAAAGCAGCATCAGAGGTGACGTGGAGCTCTAACTGGACCTTGATTTGTATCTTGCAGCATGCTAGTTTGATGCAGACAAGTCAAATCTTATAAGAGAGAGAAAAAGGGTGTATTGGGAAACTTTTCATGGCCTTCTTGTCTCCTGTAGCTCAAATGTCATGTTTGGCCTAAATACAGTTTTGCATCTTTCTGTTTTGAGAGTTGCAGTGTGTGTGTGGGATCTGGGTTTAGAATAAATTGCACAGCTCCGGGTCTACTAGTAATAGAAAAAGCTCTAGAAGAATATGTGCACCTCTCCCAACCACCTGGCCTCTGGGTTGTTGTCACACTTGGAGCCATGAAGTCAGACTTTCCCATTTGAAAGGCTTGAAGGGTAGCAGATGGAAGGTTTGGTGTCCTAGGGCAGGAGAGCTGTCCCCACCATCAGTGGCAGTCACAGCCCAAGGCTGTCCTGAGCCCTGGCGTTGGCGAGTCCATGCTGTGCTGAGGAAGATGAACAGCAGCTCTGTGCAGCCAGTTAGGAATTGCCTGAGGGCTTTGGTTTTCTAAGATAAAACCTCCTGTGACTTCTGACTCAGCAAACTGTAAAACTAAGTAGTGCCATAAAGAAATCTTTCGATTTGTTCCTTGTTCCAAGATGGAATCCGTTTCTCCAAGAATCACGTCTGACAGATGTTTATGTAACCCTGTCTTAAAAGGTTCTCAGTGGAAAATCTGCAGGACACTCATTTCAGTTCTTCCTTAGCTCTGCTATTAAAAAAGAAACAAGAAGAAAAAAATCCAAATAGATTTCTTCAATATTTCTTTATATAATTGCTTTTTGTTGATAGATTTTCCTTCCTTTTTGCAACAGTCTTCATGAGTTGGAAAGTTTCTTTTCTTGTCTGTCCCCAAGTTTCTCTCTTCTTAATCTTACTTCAAGCTTGCCTCATAGTCATTTTTTTCTGACTATTATGATTACTCTGTTTTGAACTGAGGAGTTCTTGGCTTATCAGCACTTATCAGCTATTTAGATCCTGACTATCAGCACTGATCACTGTCTGCTTTCCTGTGATATCTTCCTTTTTACTATCTCTGTGCTCAGTGCTGCTGCTGATGTGATCCAGCTGCTCTAACTGTGATACACTGATAGGTTTGACTTAGCAGAATTTTAAGGAGTAACTGATTCACAAGTAAATACAAGCACTGCTTAAACACTGGTATTTGAATATTTGTGATTTCTTCAAATAAACCTGTACATTATCTGAACAGGCAGCACTGTAACTTCTAAAAAGAAGGAAATGTCTGAGAGTGTTCCCCCACTGAGCTGGTTATTTCCCTCTTTTTATTCAGGTTAAAGAACTGAACCATTATTTAGAAGCTGAGAAGTCATGTAGGACAGACTTGGAGATGTACGTGGCTGTTCTCAACACACAAAAATCAGTCCTGCAAGAAGATGCAGAGAAGTTGAGGAAGGAGCTGCATGAAGGTACCTACCTAACAATAGTCCTTTGACTCTCTTCCACTGAGGATGCAAAACCCAGTGGAGCTGTGAATTCTTGTATCTTTTTTTACTTGAACTTGATTAAAAGAAATTGGGAGGGGGAAGCAGCACTTCTAAATGTGAAAGGCCATAAAATGTTTGCAGAAGAATTGAATGTGGAGTTCCCTTATGACAGAAAAACAGCAGAGCCATTCACTCCCTGAAGGCTTGTTGTTGAATACTGGTAAGTTCTTAAAGCATTGCAAGCTTCATTCTTGCTGAAGTGATTTTAGGTGTGTATTGTATTTGTGCATAATTATCAGCATTATTTCCATAATGGATAGACCTGGCTCCCTGAGGTGTGGCAGTGCTGAGTGCTGGAGTGAGTGTGGAAATATCCCTGTAGGGCACTACAGGGTCACTGCAGAGGAGTGAAAACCAGAACCTGCAGCTGAAGTAAATAGGGATGTAGAAGAGAGTCTTCTGAACCCAGCACTAAAAAAACCCCAAAACTGTTAGAATTCATAAGTGAAGTTGAGGCATTAGTCTTCTCACTGGGAAATCTTGAACTCTCTGTAATACACCCCTAATCATGAGCCAAGTTTGGAAATTAAGAAAATGGTATCTGAAATAAGACATTATTAGCCTAAATAGTTGTTGAACAAAGCCTGACTGTTCTTGATTAGACCAATAATTACTTCTATTCCTGAAAATACTTCTCTTTGGAAAAGATATTTAAACGCTTGTGGTCCAGAAGAATCTTTTCTCTGTTTGCATAGTTTGCCATCTCCTAGAGCAAGAGAGGCAGCAGCACAACCAGCTGAAACACACGTGGCAGAAAGCCAATGACCAGTTCCTGGAGTCCCAGAGGCTGCTGATGAGGGACATGCAGAGGATGGAAATTGTGCTCACCTCAGAGCAGCTCCGGCAGGTGGAAGAGCTGAAGAAAAAGGATCAGGTTACCTGCTGCTTTCCTCTTTTTGCTTTTTTTATTTTTTTTGAAATACTGTAGGTTTACTGTGGTGCAACAGGTGTGGAAATCACATGTTGGATGCAAGTGTGGTAATAGCTCAAAAAATGAGAACTGACTTTTAACTGAAGTCTCCCCTTTGAATGACAGCTGGCAGTTATAACAGGCCCCATTTGGATGAGTATTTTAATACTGGTGTATATAGCCAATAGTTAAATGAAAAGGTAAGAATATCCAGAAATTAATCTTGGAGGAAGAAATAGTCGTCTATGATGCAAAATGTCTGGGTTAATAGGTCAGCAAGTTTCACTTCTTTCTAGGTTTTTTCAGCCTTCCAGTACATATCCTAGACATAAATTAAGCCTTTCATTTTAAATTATCTTACACAAGTGATTGTACATACTTATGACTTAGTGATCTATTATGGTTTTTCTTGATTCCTTACATTCCATCATTTAGTGACCAAGGCACTTCCTGTTTCACTTTTTTCCAATGTTCATGCTTGTGTAATGGCTGTTAATGGCTCCTTTAGGGGTGTAGATATGTTATATATTTATATTCTATACAATAGCCAATGTACCAACTAGTTTTGCTAGTTGCTAATCTTTATAATTAGAATTTTAAACTAGGTAATATGCTTTTTGAATAAAATCATTCTAGAACATGAATCAGCCACTAAACTTGCAAGGTCCTCACTTAAGTCAGTTTGGGTGCCTTGTGAAATGAAAACTATATTTATTAACTAAAAGAATTTTTATGTGATAACCACTGGGTTTTAAGCACAATAATCCTTTTCAGTGTCTTCTTTGTAGCTTAGTTTATCATGAAGGCTGATGTCATGGCTACTATGGCAAAATTGAATCCCATTTTCTGTGTATGCTCTATTGACTGATTTTTAGGAAGAAGATGATCAGCAAAGGCTTAGCAAGAGAAAGGAAGAGAAGCAAAAAGATTCAGATGATGAAACAAAGGCTTCATGTTCTCTGGCCCCTGAAGAAACCCTTACCCAGCTCTCTAATGAAGAGGTAAAACAATTGAATCTTTCACTTGGGCATTCCTCAGGGTGTTCATTGCAAATACAAATGCAAAGTTACAGCCCTCTATTCTCTGTAGCTTCTAATCCTATTAGGCAATAAAAAATCCTCAGAGTTGCAGTTGAATCCATAAATCCTAATTAAGATTGGAAGACAATACTGCACCATCCTGAGAGGTGCCATTAAAAATGGTAATTTACATTTTGGATCCTGGAGGTTAACTGCTGGTAGATTCTCCTGGGATTTCTAATCACGTTCTAACACACCTAAATGTTCAGGATTAAGCCAATTATATCTGAACATTCAGCAAGAGTGTTGTAGCTACTTTGCTAACCAGATTGTTGAATTCTGTACTTATAATTTCTCAGGGTCCAGTTTGGTTTTGTGAGTCAAATGTGAGTCAAAAATTAATAAAAACCCCCCAAGTTCTTGTGCTGTAAGAGCTTATTTAACCTTCAAGAGACTTGAGAATTTTCAGAGTGAGCCAGTGTTTTGCCTGTTTTTTTAATCATTTTTGAAGGGAAAAAGGTATATATTTTAATATATGTATTCTGAAGTCATTCCTTTACTTTTATCAAGGATATATAACAGTTCAGAATGCAGAAAGATGTTCAGAATCATGAGATCTAAATGTAGCTGAGATCTAGTTCTACCCTTTAGCCTACAGTCACTTTCTGTTTCAAATACTGTTTGAATCTTCCATGTCCAGATATGCAAATGAGGCACATTGGTGAGGAACAAAAAATTATCTTCTGGTGTTTTCTTTAATCTCAGCTCATAGCATATTCTTTAGTCCATCATTCACAACATTTATTTGATTCTAAGGTTTATACATAATGGAAAAATTATATTTTGAGAAGGAGAATAATTTTCAGCGTGGTTTGGGTTTGTATATGTGTTTGGTTTTGTTATTTATGACCTTTTTAGCTGTTCAGAATATGTTTTGTATGTTGTAATCAGTCACATTATTCATCAGTTCTTACAACTTGGTGTAATTTGTTATAGCTTCTAAGATCTTCTCTCTTGGGCAGTTTGCAGTACAAACAGATGAATTGTTAATATTGTTTTGGTTATAACAGAACAGCTGTAGCCTGAAAATGCAGTTTTATGTAAGTCTGTATTCTCTTGACTTTTTTATTATGAACTTGTATATATACATGCAAATATAAATATTACACCTAAAAATGATTAAAACAAGGCATTTACCACAGTCATAAAACAGTAGTACATCATATATATATCTATTATAGGTTACAAGCACTTATATGAAGTGCCAGCAGCCTGCTGGTCTCTGGACCTATTTCAGAAATGATAATTTTTCTCAAGAGGCTGGTTCCAGTGTTACTTCCTTATGTGTCTAATGGCAAAGCAGAAGTGCATAATATTTTGGAAGGTATTTTGAAAGCAGTCATGTGCTTTTTAAATAAAGCATTACTGCTCTCTTTTCAGTGCTACAAAAAACAAAAATAGATTGAGAGGCTCCATGTGCCTGATACACATCACAGGACAATTTTGTGTGGCTTTTGGTGCTGGCATTCCCAGGATACCTTTGTGTTTAAGCCCAGCCTTTTCCCTTTTTATTTTATGTACAAATAATCTTGTGAAGAAAATAGTTTAGTATTTTGTCAGACACTCAAAGCAGAAGAGAAAAATAGAAGAACAACATATACTTGCTGGTATAGAGTAGATTTTAAGTATATTTTTCTCTGTTTATTTTTGTGTTAATGCAAAGTGTTTTGTTTTATGAAAGACTTCTGAATTTCCTTTTTGGAAGTGGAGTACCTGCCTTCTGTTGTGTAGATTATGGTTGTAGAGGGGATGTTGCAAGTACATCTCTTCAGGGAAAGCATCTTGCCTCAAATACTGGAAGATGGAAGGTGACTGTGTCCTTGCTTGTCTGCCAGGAAGGTAGTCTTACAGAAGCACTGTTAACAGAAGACTTTTTTACTTGTTTTATTTGTTTTTTAATTCTAGCTGGTTCATTTCAGTTCTCTGTCCCTTCCTCTGTGACTTTAAACTTAGAGAGCAGATGTTCTTGCCAAAGAAATTTAAACTTGCCTTTACCATGTCTGATAATTAGTGTCCAGCATTCCTCCTGTACCACTAAAATGGAGTAAATAATTTTTTTATTCCTTGATTTTCAATTGCAGGTGCATGTGAATAGCACCCATGGCTCAGTCCATTCCCTGGATGCAGACTTGCTTCTCTCCTCTGGCGAATCCTTCAATAAACCAGACACTGATATGTTTAAAGATGGACTAAGGAGAGCACAGTCAACAGACAGTCTGGGCACATCTGGATCCTTGCAGTCCAAAGCTTTAGGGTACAACAACAAAGCAAAATCTGCTGGGAACCTGGATGAGTCGGATTTTGGACCACTTGTTGGAGCAGATTCAGTGTCTGAGAACTTTGATACAGCTTCCCTTGGATCCTTGCAAATGCCAAGTGGGTTCATGTTGACCAAAGATCAGGAAAAAGCAATCAAAGCAATGACACCAGAGCAAGAAGAGACTGCTTCCCTGCTCTCCAGTGTCACCCAGGGCCTGGAAAGTGCTTATGTGTCCCCCAGTGGGTACCGCCTGGTCAGCGAGACCGAGTGGAACCTGCTGCAGAAGGAGGTGAGTCCTCCTGCCTTGCCCTGCTCTGGGCAAAGCTCTGCCTCCTTGGCTCTGCCCAGAGCCAGGTGTGAAAGGAAGAGCTCACATCCAGGGCAGCTGTTCACTTTCCCCTCTTGGAATGCTTCTGTAGGTAAAGCACATCCAGTGTAAGGTGTATGAGCTGGCCCTGCTCCTGGGACAGGCAGCTTTACTAAACACAAGATGCTTTGGATTTTGAGGAGGATCTGGCAGAGGTGGCTGTTGAACTCGGTATTGTCTGAGAGGGGGGAAAAAAGGTGGGAGAACTTCAGGAGAAAATGGAAAGTTGAGGAAAGGGCATTTATAGTGGAGCTGGGGATGAGTAGGAGAGGGCAGAGAGGAGCAGAGCTGGGGACATTTGCTGAGGGCTGTGCACAGGGGCACTTTGGAAATGAGCAGCCGAACTATGCCTAACACACAAAGTACCACAGAGAGGCTCCAAGAAATTGTTGGGGACTTGCATCATCAGAAACTCATTTCTGAGAGCAACAAGCAGCAGATTAGACTAAGCCCTGGGCCAGTTGCACTGGGGATGGCCAAGAAAATTGTTGCTTCTGGGTGTTCTGCCTGTCAGTTTTTCAGCAGCTTTATATGGTGCCAGTTCAAAGCTTGCATTTGTTGTCTTGCTGGAAAGAGGACTATTTGGGGTTTCCTGTGGTTTGTCTTTCAGAGGAAGAGAGGCCAAGGAGCAACACTTTAGGGGGAAGAAAAAGTGGGGGAAGATAATCCATACTGGGTGAAAGGGGAGACAGGATGGGAGTAAAATAAAATATAAGAATGTAGTGAAGGAGAAAAGGCCAGATGAAGGACAGATGAGCTACTGATTTTTTTTTCTCAATTTGTTCAAATTTAACTCAGTGCAAATAATTGCGTAGGAGGTCTCTCCAAACCTGTTGTAAAATTGCTTTGTTGTTGTTGTTGTTTTCCTGCTATATCTGGAGAAATTAGAGCATCCTGAGCTCAGAGCTGAGTTAAATCCCTAGTCTTGAGTGTTTCCTTGCCCTGCTGAAATTTTCATGACACTTTACTTCAGCCCTGTCTCAGAATCCAGAACAGAAATGCAGCTTCCCATGTGTTCTGGAGGCAGGAGCACACACTGGGGTGTGAATGCCTCTTGCTGTGGGTTGGACATGGAGCAACAAACACAAACACAGATTCAGCTCAAACTTGACCTGCAGCTGGAACTTTGATAAAACTTCCATTTGTCCCCTTGGCCAAAACCATTGCAGCTCCAGAATGACAGCAGGTTTACTCTTGGTTTCCCTGCTGCCTGCCCCAACACTGTTATCTTCTTCTCTCCTGTTTGGTTCTGCTTGTCAAAAGAACACAATAGTGACTTGATGAACTCTGTGTCATGGCTTTTTGTGCTAAAGGTGGGACCCATGGCAGGAAAAGCTGATATCCCACAGCTGACTTGAGTTATCCTTCACTTTTAGAGCAACTCAATCCTGCCATTACATGATTCTGCCACTGTCTTTTGTCTGCAATGCTTCGTGGCCACACAACACACCTGAGTGTGTGTAGCATTCCTGCATTCCCTGGAGACTTCCCTGGGCTGATGGCAGGTGCTGACTCTGTTGTGCAGGTGCAGAATGCAGGGAACAAGCTGGGCAGGCGCTGTGACATGTGCTCCAATTATGAGAAGCAGCTGCAAGGCATCCAGATCCAGGAGGCTGAGACCAGAGACCAGGTGGGATTTCTCTCATTGCTTTAGCCAGGCTTTTGCAGCTGTTTGAACTACTGAGGGCACAGCAAGGAACCATCTGCTGTTTTATTCATTGATTTTAATTGAGCAGGATCAGCATACTGGATAACTTGACATGTTATTGACATAACTTGATTTGTTATTTATGTGTGGTCATGAGCATCAACATGTACATATTTCTTAGGGATTCACCTTGAACTCCTCTATTTGGTGCTGTAAGACCATGCAGTAAAGGCAGTGTTCTACAAAAAGTATTATGCCCATGTTGAAGTCAGTATAATTAATAATTTATATTTTAAAATGCTTGTCATGCATTAAATTCTATTATCTTTGATACTGTAAGAACTGTTAACAGAAAAGGACCTCATCCTAGCAGCATAAAATGACTTTCAAGTCTTGGAAGATACTTGTTTCCTGCCATATACCAAAGAACAATTTTCAGATGGGTGTGGAAGGCATGAGTCACATTCTGCTTTGAAATAAGTGATTGAAGTCACTACATGGCCATGGTCCAGTGCAGTTTGATGTCCTGTGTTTCCTTAGAGGGATAATCTGTGCTGGAGGCTGTTTCAACAGCAAGAGGAACTTCTGAGTTGCATAGGATTTTTGAGGGATTTTATGTTGTTGGTTTGAGGAGTGAAGGGGTTCAGGAAATAAATGCTCCCCAAGAGAATGGAAAATGAATTAATTTTGTTGTGACAACACAGGTGAAAAAGCTGCAGGTGATGCTGAGGCAGGCTAATGACCAGCTGGAAAAGACAATGAAAGATAAACAGGAATTGGAGGATTATATGAAACAAAGTGCTGAAGACTCCTCTAATCAGGTACAAGGATTTGGTAATTGAGATTTAGGAATGATGAAATGTTCTTCGAAAGTATGTAACAAGAACTTGTGTTTTGTTAGATATGGATGGGCTACTGGCTGTAGAGGCAACACAAATGAGAATTTCTAGGGTTAGTTGTGCTCCACCTGAGTCTGCCACAATTTCTAGATAAATCTATTGTGTCTCTAATGTTGTGTTACCCAATTTTCGCCTTAAAATATCATCTCTAATCATGAAATCCATTACACAGTGGCAGTAGGAGTTTGAGTAATGTTTGAGTTTTGGAGTGACCTGTGTCTGAAATGACCCAAACATGCAAGCAGAGCCCTGTGCCTTGTTGCTGGAAGAGTGGTTCTGTTCCACCACCTGCTCTTATCAATACCTGACACCCAGTTAATGGACTTGTGGTGAAGAATGCAGTGTTGATGAGCTGAGCAGGCATTAGCAGGGCCAGAACAGGCACTGAACTCCTTTAAAATAATAGCCCACTGGAAAGATTTTTCAGTCTGAGATTGTACCTAATCCTTCTGGAGCAATGAAGCCAAATATAATGGGTGGTAGTCATAGTTAAAAATAAAAAGAAGGAAAAAATCATCATCTTTGGCCTATTACAGCTTACAATAGTAGGTACATGCTGTGTACAAGACACTGAATTTACTTCACTTGGGCTGTAACTTTGTCTCTTCCATCCCACCCAGTATTTTTTCTTACTAAAGAAACAGTCATTAGACAAAGTCCAGCTTAGACAACAAGAATATGTTTATATGTTCTTGTGGCTATGCCAGGGTGCTGCTAATTAAGTAATGATTAATCTTACATGTGGTGTTGTGGAATGACTTGTAAAGTTTTTGAAGGTGAGTGCTTTCAGAGAAAGATACAAAAATTTTAAAAATGCTGAAAACTTAGATAAAAGCTCTTCAGTTTCCCTTCATTGTCTCTAAAGTGGCTTACATGTAAATTTTATTAGAATTAACTGTTGATTCAGAGTTTGGTAAAAATAAATATATTTGGTAAATAGAATATAAAATTATTGTTGGTGCAGAAACACAGTATCTGTCCTTGCTGCCTGGAGCTGCTTTCCTGCTTGACTGAGTGAAGAATTAACATGAACTTCAGTGGTTTAGTTTGAAATTTCAAAGTACCTATTAGTAATGATATCAGGCAAGAGAACTTACTTCTTTTTCAGAATCTGTTCCATGCTTTATTTCTTACATGTCTGCCTGTGTTTTCTTTCTTTAAGATCTCCTTACTCATGGCCAAGTGTCAGAAGTCAGAGAATTTCCTCAGTGAGCTGCAGCAGGCATTTCTGCAAGCCAAGAGAAGTGTCCAGGAGCAAATGGTAAGACAGGTTCATTCCAGAGATCCATGACCAGCCCTGTTTGTGTGAGCTGTGTGTCTGTAAAAGGCTTTGTCTGCCCAGCCAGGGTTGGCTGGAGAGGGCTGAGCATCTTCACTTGCAAAGGGCCTGGTGCAGTGAGCTCTGATGGCAAGAGCTGGAGCAGTTTGTGTCATTCTGTGCTGCTCTCTGTGTTCATGCACATTCAGGAGCATGGAGATCACTGGCCAGCTTCTTTTCCCTTTATTCATTGTCTAATTCCATGTCTCTTTGGTATCTTAACGTCACCTCAAATCTGAAGACAGTAGATTTTCTCAAGACTTTTTTAGGATTCATCACAAGTACCATCATTAGTGAATATTTTCTCAGGTTTTAGAGATGAATGATCAGTGTTGTTGCAGGTCAGACTTAAAATAGCAGCCCTAACACCCAGGAACAGATTTGTATGGGAGCTTAATTTTTTTAAAACTATTTTTGAGCATCTTGTTGGAATTAAGCCAGAGAATAGGAAAAGGCCCACATGTTCTAGAACTAAGTTTGACTTCCTTAGAGGAATTCATTCCTTTCTATCTCAGAATCAAGTTTCTTGTTTTTTCTTCCCTGGCACAGCATTTGTGGGGGACCAAGATAATTCATCCTCATGAACCCTAGCGTTGCATTTTTGGGGTCAGGGATTGTGTGAGCACATCAGGACATTGCTGGCAGAGATGCTCTGCATGAGAACATGTCTGGTGGATGTGCAGGAGATGCAGCAAATGTGTTGATCTGAGTCTGCTTCTCCTGCTGCCCCTGTAACACAGCTCCTGCCATTGCTCAAGTCCCTGGTTCTCCATTTCCATTCCTCTTGGAAAACTCCACTGGGTTTTTTTCTTTTGTGATGCAAGCAAAGCCATGTCCTCTTCATTCTTTCTCTTTCCATGGCATCAGCTGTTCTGATGCTCTCCTGAGAGGACAGTGGGAGGCAGACACCCACCATGGAAAGTTTCAGGGTGAATGTTTCAGGTTTTTGGATAACCTACTCTTACAGCTGAGTGCTGAGGTGGTGGTTATAATAAACATCCCTGCCAGCTCCTGAAGGCAGCCGTGGTTCCCCACTCTCCTTCCCCTCCATGAGCACAGCCAGCTAATGGATGAACACAGGAGCAAAGTGGGAGACTGAACAAAGCTGTATTTATCACTTGCTTCCTCCTCTCTGCCTGCACACTTCAAGTTGGCCTTGTCTTTATTTTTGGTGCATAGGCCAGGCAAGAGGGAACTGCTTGTGTTAATCCACAGCATCATTTTGTTTCCCTTCTTCAAAAAGAGTATAAATTCACCAGACTTCCACAGTGGTGGTAGTAAATGGGGTAGAAGAGATCTGAGCATGACCCTAAGTGTGGATTTATGCTTTTCTGTGCATTGTAGGCTGTCCTGACACAGTCAAGGGAGCAGGTTTCAGAAGAGTTGGTGAGACTGCAAAAAGATAATGAAAGTCTTCAAGGAAAACACAGCTTGCATGTGTCCTTACAGCAGGCTGAAGATTTCATTCTACCAGAAGCAGCAGAGGTAAAACATTTTAAAATCATTAACACCAACAGTGCTTGTGAACTATCTCACTGGAGTATTGTTCTTTATCAAAAAGCTGTCTCAAATAGCAGAAAGAACAGTAATTGGCATTTTAACCCTGTAAGTCTGTGGTGGACAAAGCCAGCAGTGTGATCCCCCTGTGCCATGGCTGCTGCAGGGTGTGGATGGGTTGTAAAACCAGTGAACTGTGGCCTGACAGCTGCTCTGTGGTCAGTGGAGTGTGGCTTTGGCCCAGTTCAGCCAGTTCAAGCTGCATTTTCCAACTGGGCACACAAGTGTTCAGTCAGCAGAGCCCTGTATTGATTCAGTAATTCAAGGGAAGTCAGTCACTTCTGTCCAGTTAAAACCAGTGATAATCCAAAGCCTTGAATAATGATAAGCTTTAGCATCCCTTTCATGGCCACTCCCTTCCTTTAAGCCTAAAAGATTTGGTGTGGCTGAAGGGCAGGGGAGCATCATAAACCTGTGGGGATGTGAATCTTGCCATGTTTGCATTTCCTGTGGCCAGGCAGACTGTGGCTGTAATTCCTTGCTGGAAGCAGGGTCTGGGATGTCAGGACAGAGCCTGGGGCAGCACAGCTTTGTCCCTGTGCAGATGCCCCAGTGCTGGGGTGTGGCACAGCAAAATGCAGATCTCTGCTGATCCTTGGTGCAGGAGCTCCGGGAGCTGATCCTCAAGTACCGGGAGGACATCATCAGTGTGAGGACAGCAGCAGATCACCTCGAGGAGAAGCTGAAGGCAGAGATCCTCTTCCTGAAAGAACAGATCCAAGCTGAACAATATTTGAAAGAAAATATAGAAGAAACTCTACAGCTGGAAATAGAGAATTGCAAAGAGGAAATAGGTGAGCAGGGGTGAAACAGTCTCAGGACAGGAATATAAGAAATTATTAAGATGCACAAAGACTTGATTTTGTCAGCAGACTTACCTGAATTCTAAAGACTGTCCACTTTTGAAAGCAGAGACACCAAAGCTGTGCAGCTGAAAACAAAAGTACAATTATTTGTTTGCTTTTGAGGTACCTTTGATGTAACAGGAGCTTAATTCTCCTTTAAATATTAACAGAAGTAAACAGCGTTTGAATAATTTACTGTGTTTCTTGCATTTAAGTTTTAATAATCTTGTTTTTCAGCTTCCACTTCCAGTTTAAAAGCTGAACTGGAAAGAATAAAAGTGGAAAAGGAACAGGTAAGAAGCCCTTCCACTGTGGGGTTTTTGGGTTTGGTGTTGTGGGGTTTTTTTAAATAAAGGTTTTTGGGGTTTTTTTCTCTTTCCTGTATTGATGCCATTGTAGGAGTAGGGCACATTCATAGTTCTGTTCCTTAAAAAGTGTTTGATCTGTTTTACTAATCTGTAACCTAAATATTGGATTAACTAATTCCTAACTAGTACTAGACTACCTAACACTGACCTAAATGTCAGGTTTGGACATTTCACTCCAGCTCCAAAAGTAAATAAATGTAGAGAAAGTGATGTTATTCAGGTGTTTTCTCTGCCCATAGAAGAGATTATTTAGGTGTGTTTCTGAGTCCCAGAAAGATTCTTAGACTTCCTTATGGAGGGACTGTGGGAGATGAAAATGTTTGGAAGTTTAGTTAATTTTTTTTTATATTATTATTATACAGTTGGAAAGCTCTTCACAGGAAAACCTACAGCAGCTGGAGAGTCTGCAGGAGGCAAAGAATGCTCTAGAAGAACAGCTGAAGAAGGAGACTGCAGCAAAGGTAGCTATGATGTCTAGATGTGAAGTGTATCTGCATCTTTTGTGATGAGCAGCTGTGTCAGAAAATGTGGCACTACCTAAGAATGAAAAAAGAAGCTTTTGAATGTTGGTGAGAAACTGGCAGGGCAATAATGTCCTCTGGATGTGGTTTAAGTCCTCACTCCTGTTTTCCCTGGGATTTGTGAAGTGGTGGGTCTGAATTGCTGCTGACTTGAGCATCCCTTGGGTTGCCCTCCCAAGTGAAGCTCAGGAACATTCCTGCCTGTGGAGTGTCCTGGTGACCAAACCTGGGGTTGAATGCTTTGTTGCTTTTGAAGAAATGGTTTTTTGTGGTTGCTGTAGGAAGGGGCTCTACTTCAGCACTCAGGTGAATTAATTGTGATCTGAGTACTCACTCTCTGCCCTCCTTTGCTGTGGTTTTGGATTTTTATGCCCTTTCCCCCAACACTTCTCTGGCTAAAGCTCAGGACAGCAAGGCAGTTATACTGCCAGCAGCAAATTACTGCCCTTACCATCAACTTACTTCACTAAATCTCAGAACTCTGCCTTTGTATTTTGAGATCCCTGCTCATGGTGCTGTTAAAGGACTTTGGGCTTTTTCATGCTTTAACCAGTCTATTGGCACCTGTTGATGGGTATTAGCCCCTGATTTGGCACTTTGGAAAACTGAGGTGTGGAAAGACTGGTTTAGTTTATTGCCAAGGTCCTGTGAATGCTGTGCTGCTTTCCTCTGGTATCACACTTTAATCAGTTTATACAAGCTGCTGATTTTTATTCAGTTCAAACATAAAGAACCTTTTCCTCCTCAGGCCAACCTTGAGCAGCTGGTGTTTGAGGAGAAGAACAAAGCTCAGCGATTGCAGACTGAGTTAGATGTCAGTGAGCAAGTGCAGAGAGACTTTGTAAAGCTTTCTCAGACACTTCAGGTAAGAGAGTCCAATCAATGTGTAAGGGCTACCTTAGTTTCATTATTTCTCCAGAGCTGTGTAAAATAAGAAATAGCAGTTGTAAATTTTCTTATGTTGGTATTTATGATCTATTTTAGAATTTGTTAGTGTAGTAAACTGATCAGGTATTCATACTATGATATTATTATTAAAGCTACTGGGATTCTATTCTGATTACTTGGTTCCAGCCAATTTTCAGTTACTGTACTAAAAGAAACTGTACAGAGCCAAAGATGATGGCTCTTCCAGACCTGAGTTTTTCCTTGTCCATCTCCTGATGCTTCCAATATGATATTTTCATAGCAAATCATTCAGATGCAAATATTTGAGGACAAAGTGAGGAACTGGTACTGCTTGATCTGAATATATGGAATGGTTCTTTGTGTTACAGTTACTGCTTTCTGTTTATACATTCTAAAAGTCTTGTCCTTGCTATTGCCTCTGTTGTTACCCTTGTATTTCCTCCACCAAGTGAAACGTGTGGTTGATGTGAGATGCCAAGAGGTGGCTGAGGGGAGGAGTTTTGTCCCTGAGGCTGATCCTGGTTTGTCAGGCTGTTCTCTGCTGCAGTTTGTGTGTGCAGAGGGACTGTCAGTGTCCTGGGGAAGCCAGGCTGGACTGGGCTCACCTTCAGGGTCTGTGTTTGCAGAGTTTGCATCCCCTTTGTGTTCCAGCTTTGCTCACAGAAGGGGTGCTGAATTCCAGCCCCATCTCCTTGGAGTCCTTGGCCAGGTTCTCAGTGACATCCAGCAGAATTCAAACTACATGTTTTCTGAGTCAGGCATTCTGGTTTACTTGGAAAACTAACACCAGAATGTGGGAGATTTGTTTACTAGACACAGTTTAGCTGGGTGGACAATAGAGATCTGTCCTCTCTGGGTCTGTGTCTGGGGGAGTTGATAGGACAAAGGAGACTATTGAGTTGCTCTGCCTAGGGAAGTTGCTTCTTGTTTGTCCTCATCCTCATTTTTTGTTTTTTAAAGTCCTGCAGGCACTGTTTTATGCAGTTCTTAGAGCTAACAGCCACCACTTTGAAGATGTGTGGTGGACTCTTCCACAACTTGCAGGTAGTTTAGTAAACCTTCAGTATGAGCTCAGTAAGAGCTGCAGCTCTGTGTTTTGTGTTTTCTTTCTGCCCTAAGCAGTTATTGCACATCAGTTTGTGCTCCAGTTTAAGCAATGGTTTGTGCCATGTGCACTGTACACAGTGTGAGATGACAATCAGAGGAGGATTTTGGTTTCTTGGCAGGGTTATTCCCTTCCCTGGCCTTGTCAGTGAGAGCCTGGGCAGGTACCCCTTGTGTGAGGGGTCTACTGGCCAAATTAGTTATCAGCAATTCAGAGGAAGGGCTAAAAAGCATTTAAATGCTAGCTGGGGATTTATAGCTGAAAGCCCTGATGCTATTGCAAAGAATGTGAAAGTTTGAGTGTGAGAAAGAAATGAGTTGTGCAGTCTTTGCATTGATTTCACCACAGTTCTGCTGGGCCCTTTTTCAGCAGGTAAGAAATAGTTTAAACTGGATTATCAGCAAAGCAAGGAGTGAGCTTGGAAATGGGATGTTTGCTCCAAGAGCATTTTGGGTGTGAGAGGCTCCAAGGCATGTGTTGGGCTGCTCCTGGGAAGGTTTACTTTGCACATCTCCAGTTTTCCAGTACAGTGTCAGTGACTGCACATGAGACAAAACACGGGGTGCTGGTGATGGCTGGAGCCCCCCAGAAAGTGGGGATTTATTGTGAAATCACAACTGGGAGGAAGACATGAGGCATTCTTGGGCCCAAATGAATCTTGTGCTCCTTCCCACCTTGCACTTGTTCAGCCCCTGGTGCTGTTGGGTGCTCCCTGTGGCTCTGAGCTCTGCTGTGTTGGTTCCTGCAGGTGCAGCTGGAGCGGATCCGGCAGGCAGATTCCCTGGAGAGGATCCGGGCAATCCTGAACGACACAAAACTGACGGACATTAACCAGCTCCCTGAAACATGACACCCTGATGGGCTCCGAGGCTGTCTGGGGTTTTTAACTCATCTTTATAGCAACATTAATTATTATTTAACTCTAACCGAGGGAGCAGAAGACAACAGAGGGGAGTGATGACTTAAGTTTTGTTTCTAGAGGGGAAAAAGGTTTCGTACTGGGCAGGAAGAGAGCACAAGGGTGACTTGTAGTGTAGGAAGGAGAACTTTCTAATGGAAACACTAATGAGTGCAGTGTTTCGTGTTCCACTGAGTGGGATCAGTCCTTACATTCTGAAAAACTTCCCTCTTTCAGCCGACTTCGTAACCTAATCTAGAGTTTTGGAACATACACCCCTGTCTTTCCCTCTGTCCTTTCCCCCACTACTGTGATCAGAGTAGCTGCTGGAAACTGTATTGTCCCTCCAAAACGTTGAAGAGCAAAGTGGTTGAAGTTTTTCTGTTTGAATAGTCAGTAACAGTATTCAGCTAGCAGAGAGAATGAGGTGTAGAGTATGCTGTATGAATATTTTATATTAAAATATGACTTTATTAGCAGGACACTGGATATTGATCTTATTTCATAACTCAGTACTTTTTTTTTTTAAAAACCATTGGCTCTGTGAAGAATCTGAATGCTGCTGAAATGTGGATATGAGTGAGCTGTATATCTCCTGAACAGATAAATCCTAATCCAAAAGAAAAACACTGTACTGAGAATTTAACTCCTTGCCATTTTTCTGTTGAATTCAGATACAGAAAGAAAAGCACAAGAAATGCATTGTTTTGTAATCTCTTTTCACAAATGTAATTTAGAATATGGAGCTACGACTGGTTGTTTCTCATCTCCTAAAGCTGAGCAGTGCCTGGAATCCCTTCTCTGTGGGGAAAAAAAAAAACAACAACAAAACCAAACCAAAACCAAGCAAACAAACAGAAAAAGGCTGGTAAAAGTGCATGTGTGCATGTCTGAGCATTGGCCCGAGGTGGTGCGGGGGTGCTCTGCTCTGGGGGTGGCACAAGGTGTGAAGGCAGAAGGAGCTCTCTGGGGAAGGTGTGGAGGGCAGGTGCTGAATGAAGCTGCTCCTGACCCCTCTGCCAGGGCAGCCTCGTGTCAGCACACAGGGAGCCACTCCCAGACTCTCTGGTCAGGCACAGACGTGCAGGAGCTGCAGGATTGTGCTGCTGCAGCTTGGAGGGGGCAGTGCAGCTCTTTGGTGTCCTGGCACTGCTCAGAGGTGGCTCCTGTGCTGTCCCCTGGTTCTGCTTCCAGACAGTTAAATTACACTGAGTAATGTGGCAGCAGAGGCAGGAAATTCTTGTGATCACTCAGTTGCCAGGTTTGGGTTTCTTGTTCTATAAATGTCCAGAGGTAACATGAGCCTTCCTCCTCCTCCTCCTCCTGCACTGCTGGAGTTCCATGCAGGCAGCTGGATGGATTCCTGAACTGTTGCAGGTGTTGATGATCCTGGTGGTACAAACCCAACTCTTGAACTTTACAACTCAGTTAAAAGGAGGCTGAAGAAGCAGATCCCGCTGTCCAAAACTTCTTCGTTTTTCCTCCATTCCTTGCTGGTTTTTGTTCACATACTTGGCCAGAGATCTGCTTTTCTTCATCACCTTCAGAAGTGACAGAAAATGCTCCAAACTGCAATGCACATGACTATATATTTTAAGTGCTTAGATCCTATTCTTAGCAGTGTATATCCTGCTACTGACATGAAGTCAGAACCAGTGGTTTTGAAGAGGAATGCCTTAAAAACAGCCAAAAAAGCATCATACAAGCTCAATTCCTTGCCACTCATTACAAGAATTAAAGCATTTTATTCACCCTAGCAATTAATTCCCTTCATAATCCTGACACCCAAAAGTAATTTTTCCCACCTTAGTAATGACTAACAGATGGCAGAGCTGTCATGTCTAGAGATGACACTTTCACACAAAGGTGATGTTGAAGTGTGGCTTGAGTCTTGTTTGGCTATTACCAGATGAGGGATTTTTTACCCTTTCTCACTATTTGCTGAACTGTGGCTGACAGCAGCCAGGTCCTGATGCATAAATCCAGGACCAGATGTTTTCATTCAGTTTTCCAGTGGCTGGTTAGACTTTGGAGACAAAACTACAGGCCTTTAGTAGGAGCTGCAGAACAGAAAGGAAAGCTTTTTCCTCTGTTCCCACCCTCCCTTGCCAAAAACTAACGTGTAACTGGTTATGGGGTTAGTTACTGTGGTGACTACTTCACCTGTGCAGGAGGTGTAAGGAAGCCTCTTGTATGGCAGAACTACACCACATCCTGTAGCCTCCTCTGCAAGCTGAGCGCTTTAGGAACTGCACCTTAAAGTCTTGCACAGTGAAAGATTTTTTGGTTGTGTTTCTGGATGGGAGAGCAGGGAAGGGGCTGTTCCTGGCCTTCCAGCATCCCTTACTGGTCCCTGTGCCTGGCCTGTTCTTGGCAGCCCTGGCTGCGCTGGCTCAGAGCCTTTGAGGTGCTCCAGGGCTGGGTGGCTTTTCCTTGGTGTGTTTTTATGGCTCATGGGCACAGCTTTCCCCAGGTGTGCTGGTGTCAGGGTGAGCTCAGGGCCGCAGCCTGGCAGGAAGGAGGCAAGTGGTTTGGGCTCCTTGGTGGCCCCAGGGCCAGTGGAGCTCTTCCCAAATGCAGATCTGCAGGCCTAGGGGGTGTGCACTGTGCTTTTCCTTGTTTGTGCACCAGGCACTGCACGAGTCCCTGAAGGAACTTCTTTGGAGTGGAGAGGACAGGCAGGCAGTTCTTGCATGGTTGATTTCCTTTTCAGCACCCCAACACCTGTGCTCCTGTCTCAGTACCAGCTGTGACCATTTCAGTGTTGGAACACGAGTCACCCCTTTCACCAGCTGCTGTAATGTCAGACTTTTAAACAATTCAGTTTGAAATTGGAACCCTGGCTGTTCACAGAAGTGATGGGAGATGTGCTCCCTGCAAACTGCTGTTCCTCCTGGGGGAGGGACAGCAAAGCTTCAGCAGCAGCAGCTGAGCTTCTGCTGAACTCAAACTTAAAGGGGCCTTTAAAAGCAAAATAAGACAGTGTGTGCCAAATTTGCAGAGCAAATTTAAAAGACTGTAAATGTAGGAAAAGCTCTTGGTGTAGATACTCACTGGATGATGGATTCTGGTGTCACTGCTCACGAACATGAGAAAACAAATGCTCTTCTTTCCAGTTCTGGGTATTGTGGAGCGTGCCTGGGGCCGGGGTGGGTTCTCCTGTCTCAGGCAGTGTCACCTGCTCAGCTGTGACATGGGATGAGCTGTTGGTGGAGGCTGTAACAGGGCCCAGATGGAGTTCTGTCTGCATTCCTGTACCTGTATAGTCTTAACCTGTACAAAGTGTTCTTGCAGCATGTCTGGTACCCCGGTCCCTCCCCAGCAGTGCCCACCCACCCTGTTTTAGCAGTGCAGTAACTCCTGTCCCCCCTGAGCTTCACCATGGCACCTTTTCCAAGGGCAGGGGGAAGGGACAACAATTCCTTATTGTCCTCTAGAGTCTGTCTACAGCAGAGACTGAATTGGCCTTGTAATGGCAAGAAGGACTCCAGAGCCATCTTTTGCAAAAGGCAAACAGTGTTTGGAAGTCAATACTGCATTCCAGTGAGCCAAGCCATTGGTGTCCTGTGCAATCGTGGGTGTAGAATTCTGCTGTCTCCAGGATTCCAGTGTAACCATTTGTTAACTGTACTGAAGGTGTGTCCTTTATGGAGAAAGTGTTCCAAATTAAAAAAAGCTGCTGAAGTGTGTGTGTGCACGGCTCTGGTCTTTCTCCTCTGCCTCCTGCCACAGACTCCCCCCAGGGAACCCCTGATGGAGCAAGGGTGGGAGACTATCCCAGGATAACCCCCAGTCCTGAGGGAGCTGCAAGTATTGCCCTCTAACACCCTGAATATAAAACAGCTGCAGCACATCCTCTTCCCATGAGAAAAACAAAAACCCACGGCATGTGAGGAGTCTTATCAAAAGCACTTTATTTCACAATTCTTTACAAAATAATAAGTAAAAGGTGTATATTGTTCAACATACAAATGGGACATATACAAGGGGGAATACCAGGGACAGGTAAAGCTGATCCAGCCTCTCTCTGCAGGGTCCTCTCCAGGGACATGTCAGAAGTTCACGTGGCTCCTGATGTCGTTGATCTGTTTCACCATCTCCCGGATGTGTTCTCCCCTTCAAGAAAAAATAGCCCAAGTCAAAAGGCTGCAGGTCCCACCTACACAGAGCTAAGCAGGAAGGGAAACACTTCAGGTGGTGGAAGCAGGGAATGGGAGCAGTGCCTGTCCTCCCAGGCTGGATTACAGACTGCTCTGGGATCCAGGGCAAAAAGCACTTCCATACATCTGCTGGAAGTGCTGCTCTCAGGAGCTGCACTCCTGTGCTTCAGCCCCTCCCCTCCTGCAGTGCAGCTAAATGACACCTGAGACACCTGAGTGCCAGGGCTCAGGTTCTTCAGGAGGAGCCCAGCTTGCACTTACTCCTCTCTCAGGACAGCCTGGATGCACTTGCTCTGGTAGGCACTGAGGCTGATGCTGGGTTTACGGGGGCTTCGGCCCTTCTCCATCTGTTTCTGTTGGTATTCCTTTTTCATTTTCACCTGGGAGGTGAGGAGAAAAGAGAAGGCCACAGTCAGTGCTTGTCCTGCCTGTCACAGTGGAAGCTTGTTAATTACAGACTGCTGTGTCGTACTGCAATTAATTGGTTCTTTTTGGATTCAAATCTGCCTGCTTTTGCACTTCCCACAAAGAGAAGAAATGTCCCTGCCAGGCTAGGAAGGGGGAGCTCTCTGAGGGCTTACAGCATGTGCAAAGGTTCTGCCCAAAGCTCCTTTAGTACATTGTTGCTAATTAACACAAGTACAGCGTCACTTTGTTGGCAGGACTCTGTCAGCACTGAGGGAGGAGCTGTCAGTAACCTCCCAGCCCCATCATTCCTCCTCTCACCTGTCTGATAGCATTGCTCAGGTGCTGCAGCTGGTCATGGATTGTCTGCAGTTCCTTCCTCATATCTTTTTCAGTGTCAGATAGAACAGGAAGCTGAGAGTGGAAACTCCGAAGGACTTTCTTCATCCTTAGAAAGCAAGAAATGTCCCTGAGTTACCTTCCCTGGGACCCTGCTCTGCTCAAACAGCTGCAGCCTGGTGCTTTGGCCATGCTTCCCAAGTCTAAGGTGCTTCACCTTCCCCTTCTAGCTGGTCTCAGGTGACATTTCTGAGCATGAGGCTGGCTCAGGCTGGGCCTGCAGACAAGTCACACCAAGCCCCAGCACAGGGAATTTCAGAAGCCCAGTCTTGTAACAAACCAGTGCAGCAGCTCCTGCCCACTCTGTTCTACCATGCCTGCAAACTTTGTTTAACATCAGGTGCTGTGAGGTGAAAGAGAGCCCTGTGTGCACTCACCTGTTCATGATGTCTTCTTGCTTCTCTTTGGCTTCTTCATACTTGTCAGCCAAGCGCTCGGCCATTTCCCGCAAACTTTTCCTTAAGGCAAGGGAGAAACAGTTCCTTACTTCAGATTGACACACAGGACAAGCCAGGGTGTGGACACAGGACAAGGAAGCTGAAGAAGGCAGCTGGAGGAGGGAGCAAACCCACAGGCTTCATTGTGGCTGGGAATGCCTTCACTTGTCCCCTGTTTCACACAGCGCCTTGTCCCAGCCACCACCACAGTGCATCATCCCCGAGGTCTGACTTGGTAAAGGGGACAGGTTCTACTCACCTCTCCTCTCGACAGTAATTCAGATCCTCCAGTTGTTTCTTTTTCTGTCCCCACAGCAGCTTCACTCTGAAGTAAACACACAAAAAAAAATCACACCACTTGCAACCAGGTGAATCAGGATTTACACCACACAGAAAATGCTGGCAGTGGGAAGAACTAAAGACACTGAAAAAGGGGCAGCGGTGAGAAAACCTCCCATTTTGTCCTAACTATATATAGTATAAATGTATAGTATAGTGTAAATAATTGACTATGATTTGAAGCAGCAGAGACTTAAGGCAATTTTCCTTTGTCAGGATTAGTGCTGAGGTCAGATTTCCTGCCACCCACAGGCCCAGGCAAGCAGACAACACCACAAGAAAAGTATTTCATCTGTGTGTGTGTTTACCATTATTTTCTTCCCCCTATAAGCCTCTACAGAGATCAACTATTAAACTGACCTGTGCTTTTCTTGATAACTCAGTTTTAAGTTCTGGTATTCATGATTAGTTTTACATTTAGTACATTTACTCATTCACCAGGATTAGACCTACAGAGGAGGGTGAGTGCTCAGTACTTAGTGCTGCTGTGTCACAGAGACATGCCAGCACATTTTTATGAGAGTTTTGCATTACCTTTGCTGAATTTCCTCTTTTGCCAGGTCCTGTTTCAGTATATATTCCTCTCTGAACACCTGGGTGGCTCTGCTGAGGAGCTGAAGGCATTCTTCAGGGGGAGGAGCAGCATCTTTATCTGCAGATCTTAAGATTGAGATTTTTGCAATCTTACTAACATGTTCCTTTGAAAGGCTAAACCAGTTCCAGTGTTTATGGTAAACCTCAGGGGAGGTCTGTTACAAAAGTGAGGGATTACAATGAAATCCCTTTGCTAGAAATCAATTTTCTTACATGAGGAAATCCCAAGGTAGCTTAAGATACTCCAAACCTAATGGGCCAAGCCATGAGAACCTCATCAGCTGAAGGCAGCCCAGCTTTGAGCAGGAGACTGGAGCCAGGTGATCCCCTGCCAGCCTGCACCATCACTGGGCTGGATGCCATCCCCAAAGGGACACAGGCACCAGTCAGTGGCAGGAGCTGTGCCCCAGCACTGCCATGCCCAAGGCAATGTGCTGTTCAACCAGGAGCTGGCCAACACCCACTGTTCCCAAGTGTTCCCACTCCAGGTGTGCCAGGAAAACCCATTTTGCTTACTTGAGATGCAGGGGGTTGGCAGAGCTGCGCTGCAGGATGCCCTGGATGTGCTTCTCAAAGGAATGCTCCGACTCGGCCACGATGCGCAGTGGGGACACGGCCAGGTCCTTGTCCTCTCTGGTGCACAGCAGGGGAGGGGAGGCAGGATGGACAGTGCTCCTAGCACACAGCAGCACAAGGGAGAACACAGTCACACCACCCAAACTGAAACCAGCCAAGCTTCCTGACTGCAAGTGAGGAACTCCTCCACTGGGGAGTTCCTGTGGTACTGCAGGGGGGTCTAAAAGCAGCTGTTTCAGTTATGGCTAAATCCAGCCCTAGCAGGGCAGGTAATCCTCACATCCCCACACCTGTTTGGTCATGGCTCAAACTAGCAAGAATCATAAATATCCTTTGGCTTAAGGAGAAGAAAGTTCCAGAACAAGGCAGGCAGGCACTGGAACAGGAGCATGACCTTCTCCACTCTGCCCACCTGTGTGGAAACAGTGAAATAAATAGAAGGTCTGCAGGAGAACCTGATGTTAACACTGGCTCTGCTGATGGTACCTGTCCTACCTTAAACAGTGTTCTGCAACAAATAAGCTGAAAATAGTGTCATCCCCTCCAGGTGTTCATTTCATTGTGCAAATGCACATTTATACCACTCTGTATCTTTGCCACCACCTCCAAAGAAAGCAACTGGAAGCACAAAGGAAAATCCTACTTCTTTTTTCCCCTTTCAGGCACACATAACCACAGTAGCCCATTAAGAATATCCACACCACTGTAAAACCTCAACAATACCATCAAGAACATTTTTTTGTCCTAATACTCACTAAAAGTGATCTGATTAATTATATCCCCTACAAACACCTCATCAGCAGTAGGTAACTACTACAGTAACACTTTAATGCTCAGCCAGGGAGTGTTCAGAAAGCAAAACTTCATTGTGTTTCCTAAGAGGTGCAGAAGCCTGAGGTGAAACAATCAAAGAGTAATTGAAAAATAGGAAAATCCTTTTTTGGTCCTTTCCGTGCAGCCATGGACTTCAACTGAGCACCACATACAAGAGAGGCCTTGTAATGCACTCATAGGTGTTGGTGATGCAAATCATTGTGGGCCCCAGGACATCAGAAACGATCCAAAATCCTCGAATTGGAGAAGGCTGCCTGGAGGGAAGAACACAAAAATTACACAGTCAGGAAAGTTCTTTGTTCCTGAAGTTGTGCACGTTCACTCTTTTGGAAATGCTCCAAGGTCAGGTAAATGGAAGTGAAAATTTCTGCTGGTCTGACCGGTGATTTTCAGACAGTAACACAAGAATTAAAGCTACTACCCCCTAACTGTGCAGTAAGAATCGTGACAGACAAATTGCTCAGTTGTATTATTTGAAATCTTTTGAGCTTACTTTATTACTTTAATGGCAAGAATGCAGCAAAAAATGACAAATCATAAATATTTTCCATAGCAAGTCCCCAGCTTGAAAGCAATTGAGAAAGGGTTTGGTTTTTTACCTGCATGGCAGTGGTTTTGTACAAAGAATATGTTCAACAAAGCACTTCTGTTCTGCTCCCAGCTCTTGTAAACTGTCTTTGTCTTCCTCATCTACAAGGAGACATGACAGGATGCATCAGATCCACTTTGCAGGGTAAGGGATTCAGTAGTACCTGCACCCACCAGCCTGTTACTGGCAGATGTTCATCTGTTCCTCACTTCCCTCACTCACCTGAACTAAGGAATTTGTGCAGTTTATTGATCCATGTCAAGCCCACACTGTGGACACCAGCTTCGTGTGTGCAGTGGTATCTAGAGGGACATTTGGGATCTGAAATTGAAGCAGAAAATGTAAGAAATGGGACTGAACTGAGAAAAACTCACCCTTCACATCTGCACTGCTGATCCTGTGTATCAACTTAATGTCCAGTCAGCTTTAACATCTTAGTGCAAGTACCAGAAACAGAGCTACACGTGTTAGAGTCTAAAATACTGATGAGTTGTTTTGAACTCTTCCTATCACACCACACCTGCATCAATCAGATAGGTTTTCAATGGCAGATTATTAAAACTAGCAGACCAGCATTCTGACAAGCTGCTTGTTCCCAACGACCCAAACACTTAATCCTGCCCCAATTCCATGGCATAAGCAGGTCCCTCCCTCAGGATCACCCTCTCCACAGCACCCCCTCACACTCACAGGTCAGCACAGAAACTTGCAGAAACTTCTACTTTATAACCCTCAGGTGGCAGGATTTAGTACTGACCATGTGTAATCTGCCCTTCAGCCAACACTCCCAGGTTTGCTCCTTCCACAGCTTTATTGAGGGCATCAGGCAAATCCTTATCCCGATCCCCCTGTTTGTCTGACACCAATGAGAACATGCAAATAGCTGGATCCTGACTGCATGGAACAAAAAGGCACAAGCTGAACAACCCTACCTCGGTGCAGCTTGATTGGGCAAGAGAAGTCAGACTCCAAAGGATCTTCCTCGTCTCCTGTCGCCAGTTTCAGTGCAAGTTCCAGCTCAACACATTCAAACACGTACAGGGAAGGAATAAGATCGGATCTTGGGTCCCAGGACTTCTCTGACTGTAAAGAGCATTGAATTCTTCTGTCAGACATCATTTAAATAGGAATGCCAACATAAACAGCATCAAGAAAGAGTTACAAGTTTTAATTGTCAAGGAATGTAGTTCAAGTTTACTTAAAAAAAAATTAACTCAAACCCAGGGTTTCTTAGAAAATCCTCCTTAAATTAGATCATAGTAAATTTGATCAAAAACTGATTAACTGTCAGGGTACACACAACTGAGATTTAAAATGAAAGTGTCAGGGAGCCACAGGGACTGGCTGAAACAGGAGAAAGACTCACTACCTCATTCCAAAAGAACGCAGCTCTGGCACTTGGCACACACTTCCAGGCATCCTGCCACCTTGCAGCCAGGAACTTGGATTAAAGAAACAAAAAAGCCTACAGAAAAAAACCAAAGCAAGACAAGGTACCTGCTCATCGTCCTCTTCTCCATCCAGCACCACGCAGTGGTAGAGCATTCCTGACTCGGTGGCAATGACCAGGATGTTTGGAACACAGGGCAGGCACAGCACGGCGCAGGCGTCGTAGCCGTAGTTGTCCTCGGCAGCCGGGTGCATGGGCAGGGGCCCCAGCAGCTTCCCCAGGCTGCCAGTGCTGCAAGGAACACGGGTTTGTCCTCAGCACCAGCTCTGCAAGGGGACTTCCCACGGATGTCAAACAATGGCTTGGAGTTCTAAGTCCCATTAGACTTCTGCAGATTGCAAGTCTGACCTGCAGCTGCTTGGTGGAGATCTCGGAGGGGAAATGGGAGCTAAGTTTATTACATTTTATGCTTTGAAAGCAACCAAAGCTACACTGCAAGAATTCACGAGGAAACGTCTTCATATGAGAACACAAAGTACCCATGGAAAGCTCAGGTTAATGATTACTCAGCTGGTTTCTTGCACTTCACAAGCAGCATTTTGTGTTGTGGCATTTCTTTGGGCAGAACTTTATATGGACTAAAGCCATCTCACTGCCTGCAGACAGATCTCCTCAGTGCAGAGGCACACAGTGCTGTTTCTAACCCAAGTACCACGCTCTAATATTCAGCTACACAAGATCTAACTTATAAGTCTTGCACCATCCTCTCAGTTTTCTAAAGTAATTCCTTTTTGTATCATGTTTATATTCTTGATCATCCTGACTCTCCATTGCAGAACATCCCTGTGAAGCCCCTATGCTCTTCAAATACTTCTTTTCCTAGGATGC
This sequence comes from Leptocoma aspasia, assembly GCA_013399835.1. Classification (NCBI taxonomy): domain Eukaryota; kingdom Metazoa; phylum Chordata; class Aves; order Passeriformes; family Nectariniidae; genus Leptocoma; species Leptocoma aspasia. The sequence continues at coordinate 10,717 of VXAX01000979.1, read as the reverse complement.
TCCTACCTCAATGAGCCTCATCCAAAGCTAAGGATGTCTGTGCTGTGAACTGAAGGCCACAAAATACACTGAACGGCCATAAGGCTTATATTTACATATATATATATATATATATACACTGAACAGCCACTGATCTTTTTACAGCCCTGTGTCTTCCTATCAGACTGCTGATGGTAAATAATGCACAATGCATTCTGAGCAGTGGAAGCTGCACCCATAATGTTTGGATGAGAAAGGATGACACACTGTTTTTGGATTCCAGTCTCTCAGCACTGCCACAGAGACAGAACAGGCTGCAATACAAGATAACTCAGCCCAGCATCCCTCACAGAGTCCCAGCCAAGCTGAGAGGTGACTCTCACCCCAGCACTGTACATCCAAGCACCCTGTGAGCCCCGAGGGTCAGAGCCTACCTGTGGAGCAGGCTGATGTAGGTGAGGAAGGTCTCTCCATTCTCATAGAGGATGTACAGGGGGTAGCCCAGCACCTCCTCGCTGCCGCGCTGGCCCACGACGTGCTTGGGCACCGGCACCTGCGGCCCGAAGTCGAAGGCCACGGCCGTCTCCCCCAGGGACGCTGTGTAGGCTCTCCTGGGACAGCAGAACAGCTGGGGTCACCAAGGACTCAGAGCACCATGGTTACCTGAGGGATGTGCTGCCAAATTCCTGCCAAACCCCCGGCCAGCAGTGCCCTGCCAGCAGCAGAAGGGTGTAAGTGACACCCTTGTCATGGCACGTGGGTTCTGCAGTGCCCCCACAGCCTCAGAGGATATAAGAGCTGTTCTGGTATTTCCTGAGGCACACCACTCTGGGGTGCAAGACTTCTGTTTCCAACCAGGCCAAGAGGGAAATAAAAAGAGAATCTGTTTTCTACATTCCTCACTCAAAAGCCCCTTCTTAACCCTATCTTAAAGTCAACATGTGTTTTTCAACAAACACTTGACTGTACAGTTTGGTACCACTTTGCTTTAGAAAGATAGGGGAGAGGAGAGGGAGAGGAAAGGAGAAAGGGAAAAAGAGAAAAAGAGAAAAAAAGGGAAAAAGAAGAGAAAGAAAGTGAAGGAGAAAGAAAAGTGTAGGTACTCTGCTATGAATAAGTGCTAGCACTACAGAATTCATATGAGATTTTCAGGCACATTTATCACTTATTCATTAAATACACAACTGAGAACACTGAGCTTATTCTGCAAAAGCATTTTAAAATACAAGAAGCCACACCAACCCTGTTTTGATTGTAAGAGTCTCCTCCTCAGTGTCTGAAAGCACAATCACTTTGATGGGTGTGTGAGGCACCTTCAGACTGTAAAACCTGGGGGAAAGAAACAGCAGCCATTTTCACTCTGCTGGCAGTGCTGCACACTCCCTGCTGACACAGGAACATCAGCCACTCTCAGCCTGAAATTCCTCCCACCCCATTTTTTTATTGCTAACTCTGCTAAAAATGGCAGGATGAAAATACCAAGTGACAAATTAAGACTGGACGTGACAAAAAACCACACTCCAGATAGTCAGCCACAAATGGGGTTTACCTGATGGTGTTATCTGATGTCAAGAGCACAATGTGGGGCTCCAAGGTGTCACAGGGGTACCAGGCTGCGTGCTTTAAAGTCAGGGATGTTGAGCTGGTGAAGAAGCGTTCCGCAATAGGAATGGTGCTGGAACACAGAGCAGAAACTGGCACTGTGACCACAAACACACAAGCTACTACTTCTGAAGGGAAGTGGGGGCAAGAAGAGCTAGAGACACATTGAAAAGATTTCAAAGTCTTTATCTGTACTGCTCTGAAAGTTGGAGGGGCAGCTTTAACTCAGAGCCCTATTTCCCCCCAAATATCTGCTTTTAGCTGCCACAGGTGAAAGATCCCAGAGAAGCTGCCCCATCTCTGGAAGTGTCCAAGACCAGGTTAGGCAGGGCTTGGAGCATCCTGGTCTAGTGGAAGGTGTCCCTGTCCATGGCAGGAGCTAGAACTTGCTAGCCTTTAAGGTCTCTTCCAATCCAAACCATTCCATGATTCTGTGGAAAGCTAGAGAATACTAGAGGAGCATCTTGCTCCTCAGCAATTGCAACAAGTTTAGAAGGTCATTTATTTGGGTTACTTGACAAGCAGCAAGTATTTGAGCCAAAATAATTTCATTTGTGACTGTCCCACAGCCCCAGTACAACCTGTACCTTCTACCTGTGCCTTCTGTATCTGCCTAACCCCAAGAAAGGGAGGCTGTGGAAGAAGAGTGGCAGGACAAGGGTGTCATTAACCACCTGAGGTCTCACCTACCTACAGTTCACCGTGGATTTCCCACCTTCAAACTCGGAATTCTTGCCCCAGCGTTTGGGCAGCTCCAGCACCATGAGCCCCTTGGTACCGATGAGTGCCACATGGTGCTGGGCGGGGCTCAGCAGCGTCTGGTGCACGTCGAAAAGGGGCGGGTTTATGCACAGAAGAGTCTGAAAACAGAAAGGTTACAGGGTTACGAGCCGTTCAAAGCACTCGCGGAAGCACTTTGGATGGTGATTTACACGGCACGGAATGAGGCACCAAGCAGTGGGTTCCTTGGGGAAAGACACCCCAGGGCGGGCTGAGGGATGCTGATGTTGATTCAAGGCACAGACCCCCTGAGCCCCGTGCCTACCCTGGCCCTCCTGCCCTCACACCTCGCATCCCCCGCCCTCTCCCCACAGCCGCACATCCCCTCACGCCCGCACCACATCCCGCTTCCCTCACGGCCCGCCCAGCCCCTCACAGCCCCTCCTCCCCTCATGG